>OZ025240.1:50920069-51070069 GCA_964019155.1 Osedax fenrisi | reverse complement strand
ACAATAGATCTGTAGACATTTGAATCATTATTTAGTTTCTTTATTTTCATATAAAATATTGAATTTTCTGTATAGCCTATATGCCATACAATGTAGGTCATATAATGTAGGTCATACAATGAGGTCATACAATTTAGGTCATGCACGTTCTATGGTATTCAATGAATACTATTCATACTAGTATATATTATGTTACATAATGTATGTACTAAATTGTAGTTTACACGTATGTGTACAATGTACAGTGTACATTGTATACCGAATACTATATACATATTATATATGTCAACTATATACATATGTATATTATGATCTCGTTTGTTAATTTTATTTAATTTTAAGGAAAATATATCATGTATATCATGTAGGTCAGTAATACTGACTCAGTATAAAGTATATAGTATTATAATACTATATTCTAGCTCGGTATATAGTATTATATATATATATATATATATATATATATATATATGTAAATAATAAAGTATGGTGACACAAGATGTAGACGTCGTTATAACTAGACTAGTTGATTACACCCATTAACCCTTAATAACCCCGTTATCGACTAACACACAATCAATTACATGACGTACGTAATAAATCGTCTACAGACATGCGCACTACTGTCGAAGACCTTTTCTACTACTATACCGATGTCCTTAACTATACTTCGTATGATGTACAGGCCGTCAGCCATCTGTAGTATCACCCCGCCCCTACCCCGTCCCCACCCCGCCCCCAGTGGGGCCCCCCACCCCTCCTCCACCCCGTCCCGCCCCCATTACCCGGGCGACGCCTGGCGGGCGTATAAGCGACACGACCTACATACCACGGCGTGCAATGCACACATTAGTAACGTCTATAGATATAGCGGTGGAGATAATCTACAACGCTGGGTACACTAGCACCTAGATGTAGGTCAATATATCGCTGTTAATTATGTGTTGTTGTTATTGCGCAAGAAAAAACTGCTATCGATGTTTATTTACTAACAAATCCAGGATGATATGAGCTAGGCGATATCGCAAATAGCCGTAAAACATCAACAATAAATAAACATAAAACATTTTATACGTAATAAATATATCACATATATGACGATCTAAATATAACTTCTTGTTTACAAAACAATATACACATCACACCTACGCACTAACAAAACATTACACACAAATAAACACACACACACACCCCCCCGCACACAAATAAACACACACACACACCCCCCGCACACAAATACACACACATATACATATAAATAAAAAACGCGCGCACACACACAAAATGAATGTAAATTACAATAACATTTATTTTATGTATACATTATAATTATAATTAAAATAATTAAATTGTTCATATTAAATATTAATAATCAGTAAGTACACACAAGTGTGTACATTAACCATTGATATATATGTATACTATATGTCTACTATATACTATTGTTGTTATTGTTATTGTTATTTTTATTTGGTGGAGTCCTTTCATCCCATCCAGGAACTTAGATGAAGTTTTCACTTATAACCATATATGGCTCTAATGTCCCTTCGAAGCCGCTCTCATGCTAAGGTATCCATGGTGTTAACGAGAGCCATAGAGCTAGAGAGAAAGCTTTCTCTCTAGCTATGTGACGAAAGCCGATGATTTATTTATACACAATTATATAAGATACTTCTAAATAATATTTTAAGACCCATTTTATAAAATTAATTAATGGTCCGGACGAGGCTCGAACCCGCGTCCTACTGCTTGTGTGTCTGACGCCTTAGCCACTGAGCCACACAGGTAGTTAACTATAGTATACTATAGTATATATGTAGACAATAAACATAGAAATATCCGTGATGCCTATAAGCATAACTCCTGTATTTATAAACAAATATATATATATATATATGATATATAAATGTGATATTAAAACATACATGTATTGTAAAGAGGCTATGCTATATAACATATTATGAATGGCTGATAGAGTGTAAAAAGCCGACACTATTGTAACATATGTATGTGTGTTCTATAGGACTATTGTATACGGCAGAAGGCAGACGGTTAATGGGTGCACCCATGCATGCAGTAGCGCACGTAACAAGGGTATGTATCACGTGACGAGGGTGTGTATCACGTGACGAGGGCGTGCATCACGTGACAACGCCGTGCATCACGTGACAACGCTATGCAGCACGTACACAATACGTACGGAGCGCAACGTGTAATGAAACTATGGAGCTAGAGAGGTAGATTCTCTTTACAAAGATAAATTTCTCTCTAGCTTTATTAATGAAACCCTCACCACGCGAACATACACTAGAATTGCATTCACCGATGGGCAGACTATTAATTAAACTTTACTCGAAGGATACAATAATAGTAAGTCAACAATGATAGTAAGGTAACTATGATAGTAATATTGTTATGCGCTATAGGGATAACTAATAATTAATTAACTCTATAGATATGCGTAGAAACACGTACAGCATTGCGCGTAAGGAAGCTCCCATGCTGCGAGGCGAGGGATTAAGTCTACGAAAGAGATGCACAGAGAGATACCATCAAGGTCACGTGATATTATCGATGTCGGTCGGGGCGTGGAGTGCGTTCAGGTTATCGAACCTACGGCGCACACTCACACAAGTGTGCGACTCACACCATGCGTAAACATTGATAAGCGATAATAAAGAGTGGTAAACAATTATCAAGAAGTGATTACCCTGATTTACCGTTTTTGTTTAACTTATATAACCTATATCACATATGTTGTATATATGTATGTATTGGTTATGTTATTGATTACGTGGTAATAGATACAATTAACTCACGAATGACACATAGACAGCATCACGGTGGAAGTGAATACAAATGAAATTTAGCAATATATTACTTTTATAAAAGAAAATAAATAGTATATAGATAACGTTTTATCTTCCCGTTTTTATATAGGGAATTTTTTTTTATAAAATTTAAACTGTGAAATCTACAATGTTGGTTCAAAGTCACATGTTAATCACGTGTCATAATGATTCTGCAGTAGCTAAGGCGAACTTAATAGCTAGACGTTAGTGCCTATACCCAGGTCTATATATAGTATATAGCCTATAGCAGGCCTATACATATAGTCTATAGACTCTGTATACGTGATTTATTTCTGGGGTTTAAACTGTTTATTATTCGTATTACCAAAGACCTTTATCGTTTATTACCGAATGTCTTTTAATATCTTTTAATTAGGTATTTACTAAAAATAAGTATTATGTAATAATCCCTAAACCCTAGTTTTAGGTAGACAAGCGTAATACTATTTATAGATGTACGAATTTAATTGGCAACACCTATTGTATATATATATACATATATGTGTGTTTGTGTATATATATACAATATATATATATATACAACTAAAATGACGGAAACAAAGAATGCACGCCGAATACTAATTGCGGCAATAGCGAGCAGTATTGAACAAGGTCAATATGCTATAAATAGCATGGGTGCAAGCGTACCTACGGGTACACGCGTACCCAGCATATATATATCGATTTTCGCTAGCCGTATAAGTGCACGAGTACTCTCTATTATCTGGACTGTATGTCCGGTCCGTATAGTGTGGGAAATATCGATAATATCCCCATTGCGTTTATTGTCTACTACGTATATAATACTGATGATATATACACATGGACATACACACACACACATACACACACATACATACACATACACCCATACATACATACACACAAACACACACACATACATATATATATATATATATATATATATATATATATATATACATTTCGATATATCATCACTTAGATTTATCATTACTTCGATATACCAACACTACGATATATAAGCACTTAAAAATAAACACATCTCGATATATCATCATTTCGATATATACAAATCTTGATATATCATAATTTCAATATATCTTGAATTCGATATATCGTCACTTCGCTATATCACCACTTCGATATATAACCATTTCGATATATCATCACTTCGATATATAAACACCTCGATATATCGAATACCACCTCATGGCTTTGAATTACCAGGTCTGAAGATACATGTTTTATAGAAAATATCCACTTAAACATAGTCAATATTCATTGAACAAAATAGTGATATACATCACTCCTTGACATATTATGTAATCATGTATGTATATATATATATATATATATATATATATATATATATTTGATAAATATATTACTTGATATACAAGTGTACACAGATACATGCCACTACCCCAATATAGTTACAGGCAGATGATGACACATCTCCATGTATTACGTAATGCTAATGATGACACCATCACTTCTTACATGGCGTAAGGCGGCGCTATATCTCGCGGGGTCTCTAATCTATACGTAATACTTAATACTTACTAATTAATGTTTATTAACATGCATTATTTAATATAATTAATATTTATAAAGAATTATTGTATACCTATAGATATCTGATAGTACTGCATATATAATAATACACTGTTCTTAAATTCTAAAACCATATTATTATTAATTATAATTATTAACCTATTCTGTATTTATTTACCTATGCATTGTATATATTGTATTAATTGTATAATATAAATAGGATAAGAGAATAAAAAATATGAATATTAATAATATAATTTTGAATTATTATTTTTGTCAACTAATCATAATAATATTGTTGTTAATTAACATATAATAACACACACTTATATATATATAATATGAGTGGAGTATATTATATATTATATATATATATATATATATAAATATAAAATACGTACCTTTTGTTCTTCCTTCAGACACCGAATAAGTTAGACCCTTGAACTCAATGTCTACGGGTCTTCGCGGGGGTAAAAAACTGAACTTTCCGACCTGCGATTCGAAACATCTCTTGTTGTCGATCCGCTTAAATTTCTGGAAGCAAGACAAACCGGAAACGGGTATCTGTACTTCGGCCGAGTTTAACGCGGGAGGCGTCGTCGGGAGTGACGGTGCGGGACTCGGAGCTCGCTTCTCCTCGTCGACTGGTAGTAACTTGCTCGTCATAGCGTATACGCTTGTATAGTCGTATGTGTGTATGTGTGTATGTATGTATGTATGTATGTATGTATGTATGTGTGTATGTATGTATGTATGTATACTTGTGTGAGCACTTGCTAACGTCCGTATCCTAGTATAGGTAAAGCGACGAATGAAAAACCAGCAGATGAGATATATTTCTATATCGATATATAGCCGATAGGGAAGGCGCGAGTTGGCGAGAGTTGACGAGAATGCGTGCGTATCGACAAACTTTTGCGGCGGGTTTATCTTCGGCGTTTCTCTTTGTTTACATTTACGCGGTCGTCGACGCTCGTAAAACGTCTAGGTGCATGTGTACTTAGATTTGTTTACGCACGCATTAATCTATATAACGTACACCGTGGCCGGTAGACGTGTGTGTATGATATAATATCATTGATATTACACATTAGTAAACACACATCTGTAACGTGTAGCCACGCTAGGAGATTAAGACGATTCGGCCATAATCGTTATGATGCACGTTTACATATATAATAAAGATGTTACGAAATGTAGTGTTATTACTATACGCGTATTAGTAATATATCGAGTATGAAATGAATAATCTATTCGTAGAATTCATGGGTATATACATATCCGTATATGGATATATAAATTGGCATTATTTAACGATACGGTAAACAATCCATAATCTACATAAATGGTATATAAATATAAATATATATATATATATATATATATATATATATATATATATATATATATATGTTGATGGTGTACTAGTATGTGGATGGTGTCCTACTTTCCGAAGGACAATTTCCGTTATATCATACTTTCCGTTATATTTTTAAAATTCGTATAACTTTTTTATCATTGAAGTAAAACCTACACGTTGTTATGTGACACATACACACACATATATTTATTTATATATATATATAATATATATATATATATATATATATATATATATATATATATATATATATATATATATATATATATAAATATGTGTGTATGTGTCACATAACGTATATATACTACAATTTTACCATATTTTTAATAATACGAATTTTATAATACATAATCTAATCTAAGTTAAATAAACATTTAAAACATTAGTACGCTCTCGACTCGTCATAACGACTTAAGTCATAGACATCATAGTATTACAATATTTACTTTACATTAGATTAGATTATTTATAATAATTTTTTATTATTAATAATAACAATGATAAATAATCGTATACGATAACTATAGTTATTACTATATATAGTTACTGTAAAATGGAATAGGGAAAGTCTCCTAATACGGACCACCTTTTGTATCTCAGTAACTATAAGAGATATTGTAAAATTATATATATATAATATTAGTAATTTAATGGTAAATATTGATATGAATTTTGTTTTTAAAAATATTCACTCCTACAATTGTTATTTGATAAAATGTAATACTCTAGTTTTTTTTTAATATTTGAATAATAACATTTATAAATAATAATGTATACTTTATTAATTAAAAGAAAACGTAATACCATGCATAATATTGTAAATCAAATAAAGGTTCATAAGCATTGTACAAATAACTTAATTTGAATAAGTAATAACACATATATTTTAATTATAACAATTGTTATGGGTTAACTCATATGCTTTTCCTATTACAGTCCCCCTAAATAACTATAATACCCATGTCATGTGATTTATAATTTCCAATCAAATTATATTCGTATTTTTCTTTAACATTTTTCATAATTTGCGTGTGTGTTATTTTTTACAGAATCAACATCACTGTATAATTCTTATTTAGTATATATATATATATATATATATATATATATATATATATATATATATATATATATATATAGTTATATCCATAGTCATTTAATTGCAAGTTTAATATAACAATATAAATTTAAATATAAATGTAATGTTTATTAAAACTTAAATTCCATAATACTTAAATTACGAGTGTTTATAATTCATTAAATATAATTATATCTGATATTTTCATTGGATATTATTACACTACAATTATTTCTATCACGCGTATTGTAGTGGGTCTGTAATATATAGCCTATAGGATAAGGGGGCCTGTATTACGCACACATATCCGATTACCGACCCCCTTATATATTGTTGTCAATACAATTATATTTAAAATTTTAAATATCAAAATTATGTATTGCCAGAATATTACCCTATTATAAAATTTCAAATAAATATATTTAATGTTGAACAAGTTATTACAAATATTATCTATATTGTATAATGTTCTCAAATAGCTTATAATGTATAACTTATAAGTGATCCTAAAAGATGAATATCTCATATTTCTCTTTTAAATCGAATCTTCGTAATCTTATTTTTAACGAATACTAATTTTGTTTATTTGTAATAACTTTATACTTTATAAAATACACTTATCTTGTTATACGTGTACGTGTACACACACCTAGGTGTATATGAATGTATAAACTATAACTTAATCAATAAATGGCATAAGTGATTCAACAATTGGACATTTCCTATAACAATCATTTATGTCGCATATCATTGAATGCTTTAAAGAATTAAAGAATGCTTACATGTAAGTGTAAAGCTTATATCATAATATCATGCATGGTCCATGTATTATCACTATATGCTTTATTATTTATATCGATACATTTGTATATTCTTGAGAAGGTTTTAAGTTGAAATTATTTTTCATACATTTAAAAACGTAATAAAAAATTCAGTTTATTAGATATATCAGCAATATTTTGAATAATTAAAAAATACCTTTTTTAGACTATTTATATAATAATAAATATTTTATTCATTAAACATGTTGTTGTATGATTTATGGTTTCTGAGATACCGAGAGTGTCCGACGGACACTATCCGTATTCGATTACTTTCCCCTATTTAAATATTTAAATATAACGTTAACACTTTAACAAAACTTAGAGTATAAGAATATGTACATAACAGTTAAACATTAGGAACTAATATGAGAATTATAACTAACGTGACAATTAAAATAATAAAATATAGTTCATCTAAAGTAGATCAGTAGGTCAGTATACTAATTCATCATTTTAATTAAAAGTAAAATTAATGTAGAGTATATTAATAAAGACTAACATATATGTAGGTAATATTAAACCTAATATTAACATATAAATTAAAAATAAGTGTTTAATTATAATATGATAAAATATCAGATATGTAAATAACAATTGTTACTATTAATAGTACATTTTATAAAAGCAAAATTCTAAAATAAAATGGATAAAGTAAAAATGTTACTCTACACATGATGTTTTTAAATATTTAAGAATATATTTATATATTTACTGTTCGGTAAATTGTTCCATAAATTAGGTCCGTAATATGTTATATACATATTTTCAAGACATGAACTTTTAGGTTTGATAAATATATTGAAGGAAATGAATTTATAAGTAATTTAAAAAACATTAATGAAGAAATCTTAGTATGTAAATATAAAGTATACCATGATTTATGCATATATTTAGAATACATTCCATAACAATATCATTAAACTTTAATATATTTAATTTATAATATAAACAATCACAATTCAGAGAATTGGGAATATTACAAATTAAGTGTAAGAATTTATTTTTTAAAATAGATATACATTTAAAGTTAATTGTATAAGTATTGCATCATATGAAGGCAAATAATATAGATGAAAATGACAAGTAGCATAATATATTTATAATAATGAGTTACGGCATACTTTATATGTGAGTGTGTGCGCAATCTCTGTTCTATAAATAGATTTGTAATTACAAATCTATTAATATATCCCCTTAAGGGAAAAGTAACCGACTACGGAAACTTTCGGTATCTCAGAAACCATAAATCCTACAATAAAATGTTTGGGGAATAACATATTCATAATTATATAAATAGTCTAAATAAGTATTTTTTATTATTTAAAATAGTGCTGATATATCCAATAACCTGATTTTTTTATTACGTTTTTAAATTTACGATAACAAATTTCAACTTAAAACACATAATAACACCATATAACTAATCAGCGCGCAGCGTGTGAACTATTCTGATTTTCATAAAAATCGCTTGCCTTATAATAATACTAATAATGAAGCTACATCTAATGATGTTAATATTTAGATACTTAACTTGTGTTATTAATTAATAAAATAATACAAATTAATAAATTAATTACTAATTAAATTACATTACATTATTCCTAACATTAATTATACATAATGTAATTGTAATTTATATGATTGATTCATCAATAATATATAGTTTATCTAGTGGTATATAGGGTGTCCGTTGGACACTGTCCGACGGAAACTGTCCGTATTATAACACATGGTGTCCGTATTCGGATATGGGTACCGAATACTGACATCCCGTTATCTATGGAATTAAAATATTAATACAATTTTAAAATCACGATAATATCTATAATCATATAATATTAATATATTGTAATTTTTGAATACAAATATGTAGTCATAAAATGTTAAGACCATTTATTGTTAATGTGTCCGTATTATATTACTTTCCCCTATAAGTATACTTATATATACCTAGAAATATATACTTAGAAATAGCATACATGATATTTGTCTATTTATCACATTATAATACAAATTGTCATATTATATTTTATTCTAGAACGATGACATATTATATAATTAGTTTGATCAACATTACGAGTATTCATTATCTATTAGCTATGATATTACAATTTGTAATGAAATTAAATTTTTCTGAGTCAAATGCTGCACATAAAACTATTGATACAGCAGAACAATTCTTATTATTAATACTATTTAAAAAAAATAGTTTAATCAATCAGTGTATCA
This sequence comes from Osedax fenrisi, assembly GCA_964019155.1. Lineage (NCBI taxonomy): Eukaryota > Metazoa > Annelida > Polychaeta > Sabellida > Siboglinidae > Osedax > Osedax fenrisi. Next base: position 51,060,169 of record OZ025240.1, on the reverse strand, counting down.
GCAGCAGTTGAGTAATATTTCCTAAAACTAAATTGACAATCAGATAAAATATTATTTTAATTTAAAAAATTAGAAAGTCTAATTTCCGAAACGCGTTAAAATATTTTTGAAATTTGAGACATTGTTCTATAAGCTAGATCATTTCCTATTTTATATAGAATAATAATTTTAAAAATTATATTCTTATAAATAACTATAGACATTGAATTATTTAATAAATGAGATAAAATATGACTAATAGATGAAATAAATTGTTTAAATAAAAATTAATTAAAATAATGATTATCAACCCCGTGTGTTGCTTTAGACAGTAGTACTATAATTATATTGTAAATTTCCTTATAATTTATAGGCGAAAATAATATTGTATAAGATATTTTGTTAATTTGTCAATAATCACAATTATCAAATGATCCAGATTTGTCATAGAGTAATTATTATTCCAAGAGTGGAAAACTATAAATTTAAACGGTTGGCATTGAATAAATATGACTCACTATTATCAATTTTTATACAAGAAGGGTATTTTTATACTTAGTAAACTATTTAAAAAGTACTACACGTTTATTATTCGAATAATTATATAATTTTTGAATTAATATAATTGTTCACTTGTTTCTAGATCTTTACTAATAACTTATTTATATATTTTATATTTTTATTCGGGCATATGAATATATGTTGTTAATCAATTTTGTTATCATAAACAATGATTAATGAGGAAATTAATAAAAAAGTTATTGTTTTTATCCAATCATTAGCATATATACTCATTTATATTATAATGTTAATCTTACTAACGAGACTATTGTTTTTAATTTTATTTGATCTTGTACATATTATACAATTGTTTTCTTTAAAGATAACTCAAAGTTAAATTTGGTGAAATAAAAAAAAAAGTTAAATACATTTTATTATAAAATATACATTTATAGAATGTTATTTAGAACCTGTGAATATATAAATGTAATATAGTGTGTTTTTATATATTGAAATATACTAATTTATTTCCATATAATTGTAAAATAGTGTGTTTTTATATATATAAAATATAATATATATACAATAACTATTGAATTCATAATATGTATATAAATGTAATAAATATAAAATAATGTGTTTTGTGTATTGAATTATAATATATTTATATAAATAATGTGTTTTATTTATTGAATTATTGAATTTATAATTGAACAACTTTGAATACAATGTACTCAGAAAAATTGTTAATCAATACCTATCATATATTTATAGTTTACATGTAAACTATAAATCTATGATACCTATAGACTTCAATTGCCTACTAATCTCTGAATATGAATACAATCAATCTAATGTTACTTGATATATATAAATAACATTTATAAGAATATAGTAATGCCTCAATAATAGTTAAAAAAATTATACATTCTATTTTATATGCCATTATATGAAAAAATATATATAAATAATATATAAATATATATATATATATATATATATAAATAATTAATACCATATATTAGAAAAAAAATTCATTTTATTGTAGTTATATATACCCTTAGTATAATTTAATTTAAATTTTTCATATATTTATACAATATCCTTTGAGTAGTAAGCTTTTGAATAACACTATGCATTTCCTATCTAATACATGTAAAATAAAAAAATGGCGGTGGTGTGCGGCCTCCCCTTAACTCGAAGCAGAATGAGGTCATGATTGTATATACTAAACAGTAGTATTCTCTGCAGTAATATTAGTATTTATTAACATAAAAACATATACTACTTGATAATCTTATATCACATAATTTTGTTTAAATTATTTATTTATTACTATAAATCCTTGAACCATTAGATTTTTATTTATAAGATCCTAATAGTATATACTATATGATAATAAATATATATATTTATAATAATTAAGAATTATTATTTTTTGTAAATTAAATAAACAGTAGTTAATTTATATATGAATAGATATAATTATCATATTTCAAAAATACGCACGCAAAATAGTTCTTTCACACCAACATAAATATCCCGATATATATATATCCCGGTCTATAGACCCGATTGTTATAGCCTGAGATCGGCTGTTAAAATAATTCATTTTAAAACATTTACTAGATATTGGGTAAGTCAAAGATTTAAGAATATAACTTTTTTTTAAAGATTATATATATATATATATATGAATATTATACATAGCATTTGTATTATTAATTTAATTATCGATTGTCATCATTTGTCATCTTTTACATGTAAAGCCGCCAACCTTTCGACGGTCATTAAAGTAAATATTTAAATTAAATAAATAAATATTAAAATAATATCCGAATATGTTTATAAGTTCATCCATTTGATAAAATATTCCAACATTGACTTTGTGATTTCATAATAGTAAATCTCTATTTATGTAGATAATATTTTTATTTTTTAAATTTCAGGTTTTATAAAGGTTTTATAAAGATAAACGATTTTATAAAAACCTTCCCAAACATCATGTACATATGTTAAACTCACTGAACTTTTATTTAGAATCTGACAGTACCTTTTCATGAATAAAGAAAATAAGCTAAAGACTTAGACTAAAATAATTGTTTTGATACCCTTTGAGGAGGAGTTAGATTTATAAAGACGTAGGTCCTACATCTTAAAGAAAGATAACGATGAAATAAAACATATTATTTAACAACTAAATTAATGAGTTATATTATATTCTATTCTATAATCAATGGAAGACATAAACGTGTAGGTGGAGTCATAATAATACACGATATTGAATGTTAAAAACAAATAGTATTAATGATTATATCATCAATATTGTAAGTAAAATATAATTGAAATATTTTAAAATATTAGTTTATGTTCCTTATGCAGAGCACCGATAAATATTATTTATTGATTAATTATTCTTTATAATTTTGTTTGAGAATATTTTGAACTTAAACAACTATTATATTAAATAGTTAGTTTATATTGATTCTAATATTGTATTTGACATTATAATAATACTTTTAATTATATTATAATACCATATTTATTTATTCCTTTATTAATTGACCACCTTTAATATCTAATTTGAGTGTTTCTTAAATAAATAGTATTTTTTAAATAATATATTACTTTTTTTACTTTTTTTTTGGCGTTAAGGTTTTATTGTGCAGCATCAATTAGACGACAAGTATTATAAGTTATTGCGAGAAAATATAGATTTGAGGTTTTTATATTCTGATGTGGCAGATGTGGATAAGGCAGATATAGATAAGGCACTTATATTGTGGGATTGCATAGACCTTTTATGTAGGGTTTGAGGAATTCCTATAACCTTAAGGTTATATTGAACAAGCGAGTTTTTATGTGAAAACAGGGTAATGGAGATATAAATTCAGATAGGTAGTCTAGGTATTTGCGATGGTAAGCGTAATGGACAATCAGTATAACTATAGTGATTTGTACATTATTTTGTTGTAGTTGAAGATGCCGTGGAGTTTAGTGAAGAGGACATGTTACAGGGACATCAAATAAGGGATTTATAGGATTGCAGTTCATGTATTATAATACCTATAGGTAGTCGGGAAGTAAATATGAATGTAGGACGCGAGGCGATTATTGAGGTGACTTCGAGTGGTATCGAATTTCTTGTTAAAACGAAGTAAGTGGAGATGAAAAGTAATAATTTAAATAATATAGGTATCTATGTATGTCGAGAGATAGATACAGAGATATATAGAGAGAAAGAGAGAGATAGAGAGAACGAGAGATAGAGATAGAGAGAGATAGAGAGAGAGGGAGAAAGGGAGAAAGAAAGAGAGATAGATAGAGAGAAAGAGATAAAGAGAGAGAGAAATAGAGAAAGAGAGAGATAGAGAGATAGAAAGGGAGAAAGAGATATATAGAGAGAGAAAGGGAGAAAGAGAGAGATAGTGTACTCAAATAACGCTACAATGTTCCGGATATGAGATAAATATTGAATACATAATTATAACAGATGATATGTAGCGGATATGTTAAAGGGTTATTACCTAGAGACAGATTCATAAATAGAGATTCAGTCTTGAATGCATTGAAGGAGAGAGATTTATGTGAGAACCATTTTGAAATATCAATGATACATAGATATATCGGGTTTCGGCAGTATGTGATTGTTGATTAGTACAGTATACATATATAATCGAATATCCTCGGATTAGGAGTGGTAGTAGGGATTGGCCTATATGGTAACCTATATGGATTGGTAGTTATAAGTATAGATATATCTATAGTTACGGTTAAATGACTCTTATCAATTTAAGAATCACACACGTTACAATGGGAAATAGTTATATATTTAAACTCCATTATTGACCTAAATACATGTATTTTCCATGGTATTTTATACAAACTATACAAGGAATATGCAAACCCTATGCAAACAAATGCTAATCCTATGCAAATAATGTATCATGTGATAATATAAACCAATGAAATAGCCTATAATTATGACCATTCCTATATCACAGGTGCATATATCACTAATGGAGGTGACCAGTTTTCAAATTCCTATGGCTATAACCAACTATAGTTCACCACACAATATGAATATACAGACTCCCAGTCAATCTCCTTATAGGTATTAGTAGTTCATCTATGTTTAATCGGACATCTTCTTGAAGCTGATACATGTAATTCTTACTTGGACGTCCAACTTTAGTATAACCATGTTTTGGAATCCATGAAATAACGTTACTGATAATTTAATTTTTACTTCTATAGAAATGACCTGCAAATCTAGTTCTTCTTTCTCGTACGAGTGAAGATATTCTTGGAGTAGGTACAGGGCCGGCCTAAGCATACTATGGGCCCCGGGCAAAAAAAACGCATGGGCCCCATAATAATTATATAACTTAATAGGGTCATTCTAGGAATAACTAACATATCTATAATAATTAAATTTATATATATATATATATATATATATATATATATATATATATAAATGATATAATATTATTATATGTGTAATAAAATTATGTAAAAATATTTAAAATCTTTAAATTTGGAGTTTTAAAAATGTTGGTTTATCATATCTATTTACATGTATCGTGTGATGGAGGTCCCCTTTAAGATGCGCATAATATATAGAGAGGGATCTCCTTCACAAGCTGATGCTATTAGTACATTATTGTAGATTTCCTATTATTATATAAGTTATATCTACTATTATATATGTAGGTTTACCTAAATTAAATTAATAGAGTCAACGTATTTATTCAATAAAATACCAGAATTTGAGACTTAAATATTATGAAAAAAGTGGATCAAATAACTTTGTAGAATAAATTCGACCAGAAAAGTGTTGCAATTAGGATTAATTGAGATAATAGCAGTAATAAAAAATATTGATATACTCTCTAAATATATAATCGAGAAAATAAATGATTATGTGGAGTTGATTGGAGTATATAAACAAAACAAATTACAAAATAATTAGTATAATAATAACACATGATAAAATATTGAATTTACATCATATAAGAAGTTCAAAATAACTATTTTCTAGCAATATTTGACAATTTAATTGATAAGTTAATTATATTGTTTTTATTTAATTTATATTATTATTATTAAGTATATAATTACGTATATAATAAAGATAAGCATATAGTAGTTACTAATTATATTATATAAATAATTAATATATATATTTTATATATTTATATATATAAAAAATCCTCCCCATTTTACCAAACACGTCAAATTTTCAACTGTGTTTTCTTTTTGAAAAATTCTTTAAAAATAAAATTGCAAGCATTAATAATATTATTTGCGCATCTACTCAATCCTTACTCAATCCTACCATATGTATTACCCATTATGTTGGCTCATTAAGTACATTCACTATCCCTTCACTGTATGAAGTAAATGATCTACTTATGCAATCTCACTGTACCTCCCCCACTGATCCCCTACATTTATCGTTATATCACAAACTTTCACCCTTATTTTCTCCTATTTTCTTGGATATTATTTCGAACTCACTAAACTCTGGCCAAGTTTCACCCTGTCTTAAGACTGCCATAATATCCCCTATTCTAAAAAAACAAAACCTAGACCCAAACTCATTTAGCAATTATCGCCCGATCTCCCACCTACCCTTATTAAGTAAAATATTAGAAAGAATTGTTTCCAAACAACTCATCGCCCATGTAAATACAAATAATATTTTCGACCCGTTTCAAAGCGCTTTTCGTAAGGGTCATTCAACCGAAACAGCTCTCCCCCGTATTACTGACACAATATTATCTACCTTAAATAGCAACACGTGTTGCCAGCTAATCCTACTTGATATCTCATCTGCTTTTGATACTCTGGACCATAACATATTAATCTCGCGACTTACTTTAATGGGTATATCTGGCTTAGCATTAAAATGGTTTACTTCATATCTGACTAACAGAAATATCTCTATTATGATTGACAAATCTTACTCGCCTCTTTCTCCTCTTAACTACGGTATTCCCCAAGGATCCGTTCTAGGTCCATCCCTCTTTTCTATTTATATACGTCCTATTGCTGATCTAATTAAGACATTTCCAAATATTCACTACCATATTTTAGCTGATGATATTCAACTGTTTACTTTTTTCCCTATAAATTCTCATAATACCATTAACTCTGAATTAATCGAGTGTGCTAACTCCATAAGATTATGGCTCCTCTCCAATAAACTACTAATTAATTCCTCTAAGACTACTGTACTCAACATATCTACTTCTGAAACTTCCTTTCCAAACTTTACTCTAAATAACATAATTATTTCTCCTTCTCATTCCTCCAAAAACCTAGGATTAGTATTTGATGACAAATTATCATTTAAGAATCATATATCATCCATTACAAAATCCTCCAACTTTCATCTCTTCAGAATTAAAATAATACGGACATCACTTTCCAGAAACCTTACTAAAACTCTAATTAATGCTCTTGTACTTTCCCGAATTGACTACTGTTCTTCCCTACTGAATTTACTTCCTGCTAAAGCTACTGCTCCACTTAATCGGATTATCCGTTCCTCAATACGTACTACTTACTGTTTAACTCGACTGGATCACTCTACTACAACATCTCATCAATCATCTCGTATGTGGCTACCCTTCTCCCTCAGGTGTAAATTACGTATACAATATTTAATCCATAAATCAATATATTCTTTCACACCTAGCTATATCTCTGATCTAATTAAAAAACGTATTATATTATCTTCTCTTCGTTATCAAAATGCTCCTCTACTTATCTCCCATAACTCTAGTAAAACTTCCCTACATTCTAGAGCTTTTAAAAATTCCGGTCCAACCCTATGGAATTCCCTCCCTCCTACCATTCGTTCTATTAGATCCCACAAAAAATTTATAAATCTTACTTCTTCTTTTCTCTCTACCCATAATCATCAATTCATCCAACTTATTATTTGTGTCCGTGTTATATTAAATGTATATCATTATTAAATTGTTATTGTATTATTATTATCTTATTATTATATAACACTATACTATATCAATGCAGTCTGTAGTATATAACACTCCATCATATCAATGCAGACTGTAGTATATAATAGTCCTTTATATTATTTAGTATTGTTGCCCATGGTATATTGAATGTATATTATTATTAAATTATTATCGTATTACTATTATTTTATTATTATTTTCTTCCCGCACGAGCGAAGGGGTCTACATGACCCTATTTTAGTGCCAATAAACTTAATATCATCATCATATATATAATCTAACATCAGCAATTAAGATGATTCATCATTACAAATATATCTTACTGTATTGATATACACCTCAAAGGAAGGGACTATATTAATATTAATATATACAATATATGGTGGGCTAGATGTATATACAAATTTAGACATTTTTATCCGAATATACCTCTTTTTAATGGAAATTTATTACAATTGAGAGATAAGCTTCTCGAAACTTTATCTTATAAATAACCGGATATTTACTTTTCTATGAAATTATCTAACACAATACATACTTTTAAGACTGATATTTTGTAATTAGGGTAATATTATGTAAATGAATAATGTGGCTATTTTAAATGTTTAAACATTATTAATTAATATAATTATATTTACAAGAATAAACAGGAGGTCGGTAATTGGATACATGTTCCTAATACCGACCACCTTCTCCTATTACCGACTCAATAAAATAATCGTTGTATAAATAATTGTAGTATTATAATATTCAATCAAAATAGTAGATATACATAAATATAATTAATTATAACATGCATATAATTTATTTATTATTGAATGTATGTTTTAATAGTAATATAATATTTAAATTTAAATTTAAACTTTATAGGTAATAGGTACCTAGTAATTATATTAAAATATTGTATATTATTATTTAATATTTATCTATTGATCAGTATGTATATAATCAACTGAAATCATGAATCCTAAATATATATCAATGATACACAAACAACTTAGGACATATTTAAAGTAAAATACGGATCTATTTTGATTGGATATTATAAATTACATAGGGTCGGTATTAGGGTAATTTAGGGGCCGGTAATAAGAAAATCACATGGGTTACTATAATTAATATATATATATATATATATATATATATATATATATATTGGTTAATAGTTATTCAAATTAAATTATTTTTATAAATGTTATAAACATTTAATTGATTTATTATATTGTGCATATCATTATTTTTGCTTTTAATTAATAATGTATTTACAATGATTTAAAAAAAGTTATTTAAATTCAAATATTTAAAAAGTAAAACCAGAATATTACATTTTATCAAATTTTCCCCTACACATATATATATAAAATATCGTTTATTCGTAATTTATAATCAATATAATTCTTTAAATATATCAGAAATTATAGTTAAATATATCTTTATCATATTTAATTTTAATAAAAAAAAGTTAATTTTTTTTTCTTAATAATATATAGTGGTAAAGATTCACTTAACTAATTTCTATAGTATCATTTATCGTTTTCTAGTTTATCAATCAATTATAATTATTTATTAATTAATTTAATACTATTTTATCTGACAATCTGATATGTGTGAGGTGGTCTATGGTGATCACTATTAGCATGTGCTCCAACATCTTCATGTACGTGTTGCCATAATATCTTCGTGTAAATTTAATTTTCTTATCAAATTCACTTTTCAATTTGCCTAAATGACTCATATTTAATTAATTTATTATATTATTTTTATTTGTTTAATTAGAATTAATAATATATAAGAAAATAGAATGTACAAAAAATACAGTTAAGAAAATTTGATATATAAATAGTAAAAAAAATGTTTCTCAAATAATGTATGGGCCCCCAAAAATGTTGGGCCCTGGGCAATTGCCCGATTTGCCACCCCCTTGAGCCGACCCTGAGTAGGTACCTATATCCGTAGAGTGTATGCATATATTTATAGTTGGATGTGATTTCCATGAAATATTCAGTATTGCTCTTAATATTGCAGTATATGCATATATACATGTAATTTGTAATTACCTACCATCTAATATGTTCTCTAAATGTGTTGTTAAATGTAATGTCCAAGTCTCTGAACCATATAGAAAAATGATCGTACACAGTTTTTTTTTATATATTTGGGTAACGAATATTTGCATATAATGCACATATTGTCACGTACACTGCAGGATTTAGCAAAGGTTTAAGTCTTTTTGTACTACATTTATTAGCTGACAAGGTATGTGAAGTTTTCTACACTTTTGAATAGAATTCCGTCTAGAGATTTTATATCGCCTTTTCGCTGAAAGCCATAGGCTTAGCCATAGCCATAGGCCTATATTCGGTTTGCCTTACATTGGCGTAAATACGTCTACTGTTTTTGCATTGTTTTCATCACAAGAAGGAGTTTTAATCGACTGAACAGTTATCGGTAAATAATGTAAGATGATATACATAATCAGCATCAGTGATGATTATAGCTGGATATATCATACCTTTGCATTGTTGCAATATTAAACCGAGTTCTGTAATTCTGTCTATTGATGTTCATAATACGTAAACAATGTTATAATAGAAGAGCAGGTGTATCTCCACGAAGAACGACTGTTTCAATACTGAATCAATCGGTATATTTATCATGGGGTCTTACTATTGAATCTGTGTCTTTATATAACATCATGATAGCATTTACTGTTTCATTTGGTAACACATATGCATTTTAGATCTATAGGTAGAATGCCTTAGATAAATCCGCAAAAATGATGCTTGTATTTATATTTGTATCTCTAATTCCTTCAATAATTCTTATTATAGTTTAGTATTCTTATTACATTTAGTAGTTACATACTAACGACAATTGTCCTGCTATTGATCGGTTTAATATAACATCAGTTTTATTTGGTATTAATACTTATTGATTTAGATTATAACATTATTTATAAATACGTTCTCTAAAAATGGAATTGTCGATTTATTATTCTATGCATGTTAAGGTGCATATTAAGGTGGTGCCCGGTAATTTTCAGTTTTAGAAAGATCACCTTTCTTCGAAAAAGGTAAGATGCATGCATCCCTTGTTCCACGTTTCTATCCCATGTTAAGTGTATAACTCATTACAGAAGTTAAGTTAAGTTAAGAAGTTAAGTGGAACATCGTTAAAATGACATTTTTCTTACTCTACGATACTGTTGTTGTTTTAAAATCATAAATATAATAGACAACATTTGTTATGGTTTTTCATTTAATAAATATTCAATATATTATTATTGATTGATGATTTTTATAATTTATTATTGCTTTATTAATATATTTAATCATTTATTGATGAATTATGTAAACAAAAATTGTAATGTAAATATGGAGTCTAATTTTAATAACAGTTTATTTACAATTTCTAATAATGGTATAACATCATAACATATTATATATATATATACTGTAAGCCAATCATATTATATTCATAAGTTGGTGTAAAAACCTACATCTGATGACAATACGATATTAAGCATTGACGTATGTAGATATATGGAACGGTATATAATGTATGAGTCTAAGTATCATGATATCTGTACAAATACCAGTAACATGATTAGAAGATAGTAACCGAATAACCTAGTAAACTAGTAATCTAACTAACTATATAGTTATATGTAGGACATGTCAGTTTTATACTCATTTAAAATTATAATTTCAGACTAATTTTAACGAAATGTTTAAATAAAGATATCAGCGACTAACATTTAATAATTAAGAAACAATTGTAGTCCTACTGATAAAATAACATGACATAATAGAATATATTCTTATTATTATAGTAGTTATAACTAATATAATCGAGATCGTTATTTAAGTTTGATGAATAAAACTCATGTAGATGTATACAATCATACGATATAAATAAGTATATGATTAAATATAATTTCTAAATTTTATTTATATATATAAAACTGCCTGTGTGGCTCAGTTGGCTAAGGCGTCAGACACAACACTTTTTTAAGCAGTAGGACGTGAGTTCAAGCCCCGTCCGGAACATTAAAATATGTCTTAAAATAATAATTAGAAGTGAATTTTATAATTGTGTATAAATAAATCAGATCTCGTTAAAACTATGGATGCCTTAACACGAGAGCGGCTTCGAATGGACATTATAGACATATTGTTATAAGTGAAAACTTTATCTACGTTCCTGGATGGGATGAAAGTACTCCATTAAAATAAAATAACAATAACACTATGTATATGACTGCATTGATAGTACATTATTTACTTACTTTAATATAGTTTATCTATCGCTCGACCTTTTATCCTTACTTGTAATCATTTATGTATTTTTGTAGCTATCTCCCGTTGTCATATAATATAGCGGCCCATAATATCACGTGACAACGATCTCACCGATAATGTACTAAGTACACATACATATTAAATATTCGTATACGAATAGCTTCAAATTGTAAACTTTTATTTTGTTTATATTTTGTTGGTTCTGTAGAATTACATTACGCTCTAATTCATCTACATGTCGAATGCAGTATCCTGCTAATAATTTTCTTCTTTCAAAGATTTATTAATTATATTATTTAATACTATGTAATTCCTTGAGTTAATACTTACCATTTGAAGAATATGCGTGTAGCAATCATGTATTATGTTTACAAGTTTTCCATATAATGTTCAACATTTACTTCTATATAATAATATCGTCTCTATTATACCTTTGAATGTCTTATTTGTAAACATCATTTCATGTTGGATTTCCATAGATGGTTAAAGGTTTATTAAGTATTAAGTATTATAAAGTATTAAGAAATATTTGTCAGTTTTAGATAGGTATACATACATGTGTATTCAGGATTTGTATGCACGACGTGTACCTACGCATTGCAATTATATGTTTTTAACATTATTAATTATTGAATCGTCGTTGGAATATAAATAATGGATATAATTACAGCAAGTTATTGGTTACATGTCTTAACTACAGTTTTCATTGAGGGTAAATAGAAACTTATATATGAAGTTTATTTACAATCTTATTTAATAGTCGTTGTATTTATAACATATCGAAGCCGTATTCAATATGGTATCCATTAATTGCCATTTACGAACTTTTGATCGAAATCACTATGAAAAGAAATGGACAAGTTTATGGCATTTTAGAATAACAAAACTACCTTGATAATATTGATTACTTATGTTTCCCTGTCGGGTTATTTGACTTTGCTTGAGTATATTTGTATATTATATATATATATTATAATTTAAGATCTCAAGTGATATTCAATACGCTCCTAGAATATGTAGCATTATGTCCATGGTTTTGTTGTCAACATACTTTTCAAAATATATGAATAGAATGACTGCCTTTACATTATGACTTTAATCATTTATATAAGTCATATAAGTGCAATTATATAAGAAGTAGTGGATCGATAATACATGAAGTATTTATGATATCTATATAAGGTTAGGTATCATTAAACATCGTTAAGGTTGTATGACTCTAGTTGGCCGAGAGTGAGATATATATAGAGAGAGAGATAGAGAGAGAGCGATATAATGAAATATCTATTCTTTTGATGTAGTTGCCAACTTATTCTAAAGTGACGGATTTGGGAGGTGGAACGATGTTGTGTTTAGACCATTTACAGGTTTCTCAGCATATATCGGTATCTTATTTCAATAACGTTTACATGAGTTTAACTATAGTCGAGTTTAGCATATTTGATAATTGAAGTTCCTAATTAGTCAGGTGAAGAGAAATAGCGTTGTGTGTGTGAGGTAAAGTTATGTGAAGTATGCGTTTTGTGAGGTATAACAAGTAATATGATATAAAGAATATACTGATATTAGAAAATATGTCCATATTATAGATTCATAATTTAAATGGTATTATGTAAAATTGTTGATCTGAAAGAGTGATTAGGGAATATCTACATACATGACGAGTAAACATGGAATACTATAGTATAGGGTTGTAATAGTCAACATCTGTAGAATACAAGTATATACGATTAAGGTGAAGGTAGCGGTTGTGGTACTTCCATGGATTACTCGTAAGATAGACTACTCTGATATCATTAACTTGGTAATGAATAGGATATCTATATCGAGTTAGTTCGTTAATTTTTACTCGGGTAAATTGTATCATTTAGGATTAATCCGAAATTTATCTAATAATAATATATAGTTTACCTTTAAAAATGATTGTTTAGTGTAGTTTGAGATTGATGTATACATAAAAGTAGATATTTAGAAACTGCATATTTATATTTGATTTGATTTAGTTCAAGTAATTTGGCAGATATCCTAGTTAATATAATAATATTTGATATGGCGATAGCTGCATCTATCATCATGATGATAGCTGATAACATGAATAGTGCGGAGAGAGGGTCATATTTCATTTAACCATAACTGGTTTTATCGGCGTTTATACGGAAGAAAATAGGTTAATTAGAAAGTATTATAAGAAGAACAATTAGGTGTATGGTAAAGAGTATGTGAATAATTACTGACATTTAAGGTACATGTTATATTGAGGGGGGGAGGTACATGTTATATTGGGGGGGAGGTACATTTTATATTTTGGGGGGGGGTACATGTTATATTGAGGGGGAGGTATATGTTATATTGTAAGGGGGAGGTACAAGTTATATTGAGCGTGAGGCACATGTTATATTGGGGGGGGGGGAGGGAGGTACATTTTTAATGGGGGGGGGGGGACTAGAGGAGTGTTGGTGGATTAGCACGGAGATGAATGGAGTAATTACTACACAACAGCACATTAATGTGACAATCTACTTGTACCGATATATGTGCGATGGAAGATAAAGTTGTGGCGATAAACTTTTATACGGAATATGATACGATGTCTGAAGTGAATAAACTCTTAGACAATTAGGGTATCTGCGGTTGTTCCGGTTCATAAGGCATTCGTAGGGTACACATGTATAATGTACAAGTATAATGTACACATGTATAATGTACACATGTATAATGTACACATGTATAATGTACACATTTATATAGATATGACAACCCCGAACACCGTCAAATACATGAATTATTAAACTGGATTCATAGTTCAGTACATAATGAAGTATAATCATACTGAATATTTTATAGTGCTTCTATACTGCAGTATCAATATCAATATTAATATATATATATATATATATATATATATATATATGCGTGTGTATTGTTTTCAATCCCGTTGACCAACAATGTGATCCCCTATACTGTAGGCCATACGGTGTGCTACACCTACATGTGTGCACACCTATGTATACATATACCTACGCCCTACACCCCTACCCCCTATATCGTTGTGTCAACTTGCGATTGTGGCATATCGAGGTTAAAGTGCTTATTTTTGATCACACTATTTATTGATATATTTATATATATATATATATTAATAAAATAAAAATCAGTAATATAATTAATAATTTATTGCTTTAATTGTATAAAATAACAGTTTGCTTTCTTAGCATGACACTTGTGTAACAATCGAATCATTCATATTCGAAATTATATCATATATATATATATATATATATATATATATATATATATATATATTTAAGTTACAATTTATTTAGTGATAACACATATTCAATATAGCATATAGTAAAACGTATTTCATAATAATAATAAATAGCATATAATATAGCATTAAGGCTAACACAATATAGCATACACGCGTGTATACATATATTATCAATAAAATAATAAATATAATATAATTAATAATTATAATATTAATTTATATATGTAAAAAAAATATTACTAAGTTAGGTACATCGAATTTTACAAAGATTGCAGCAGTAATTGCAATAGTAAAATAATATAACGATGTTTATAATGTGTAAATTATATTTTAATATTTATTTCCTGAATTTAAATAATCGAAAAATTATTATAATAATTATTATACTAATTAATATAACATTATATATGATATGGCAAAGTATAAATAATATATATATTTATATATATATATATATATATATTATATATTAATTAAAATTATATTACATAATATGTATAGGATAGTATTATATAACACATCTACGAATATTATTTTATTATTTATACAAAATGAAAAGTAATAGTAGACCAATGTTCAATAACGTGATGATAATGATGATAATAATAATATTCCTAAAGTGATGTCAGTACACCTGTATAACGTCTTTAAACATCAGCGGATGGAACAGGATCATAGTGGTGATGACTATGCATATCAGGCAGATCCAGAAGAACAATCGATCGCACACGGTGGCTACGTAAACCCATTGTTTAGCGTTAGCCCCCACGTTAGCCGCCCTTCTCCCGACTAGGGCGTGTCTACGACGACGATGCAGCGCCGAGTGCGTGCGTCGCGTCAGCTCATTGGACGAGCCGATGTGGTGTTCGTCCACGTCGTCGGTATGCTGGTGCGGGCGTCCGAGCGGTCGTCTGTCTCGATGTCGCGACCCGGAGGATTGTCGCGACCTGGCCCGATTGAAGTGGGTGGGTACGGGTCGCGTACAGGTGCACATGCACAGTAGAGGCGCCATGATGTCGAGCAGGAGCCGCTTCACCCAGCGGGGTACGGGCTTATCGTGCGACGAGTACAGGTTCAGTACGAACACTGTGGTCACCATCGCCATCGTCGTGATAGCCATCGTGCACGATAGGTAGATTCCTGTTTATGGTGGTGAAGTCAACGAGGATGTAAATGTAGAGTTATATTATGTTTATTTATTATAAATATACGATATGGTAATGTGCCCTATTTCCATTAGGTTGTTATTAACGTTTATTATGGTGTGTTTTAGTCAACCACTGGTGGTACGCAGTTAGTAGAAACAAATTTCAAGTGTTTTTGGTCAACCACCAGTAGTTTAATCAATGTAGTGTTTCAACACTTGTGGTAAACGTTTTTGGTCAACCACTCGTGGTAGGAAGTGTTATGTGCAAGCATGTATATATGTATTCATGTATGTATATATTACATATATATATATATATATATATATATATATATATATATATATATATATATATAAACATACATACATATATACATACACGCTCGAGATACATAACTTACATTTAATTATTGATAAATATATGCGCAAAATGTACGCCGCACATACCTAATAATAGCAATAATGATTGTGACGTATTTTATAATTCAATTCATAGGTGGAACTTATTATGCGTGCGTTCAAACTAAATACAACTAATGTGATTTAACCACAAGTGGTCTAATAGAAAAATAGTACTACCAGATGGATTTATTACCAGTTGGAATTGTACATGTAGTGACTACACATTTCTCGATCACATGTGGTTAATACACGAATAGTGGTTGATCAAAAACACACCCTTAATCTTGTTATAATTTTGTCAACTTTTTAATTTTCATTTTACATTTTCTTTAAATATAATCTATAATAACAATACGCAAATGAGTTAAGTATTACATAATACCGACATAATTGTGTGTACCTAATGTGGGAGACGATCAAAAAGGACGAATTGAGGGTTAAAGGTTACATTTGAAATACGAGTTAATAGTATATACATGTATTTTGTATAGATATTTGTGGGTTATTTGGTTTAATTGGTTTAGTTTTGTCTTGTTTGGTTTTTTTAGCTACATTACATCCCAAAATGAGCCTATACAATTTATTTCGCATTTAAAATGTAACCTTTTCACCTCAACTCGCCCTTTTGATCGTAACTCCCTAGTGTTCATTCTATAGAACACTATAGTGTTCGTAATATCATTATAGCATGTTGTGATCAATGAGATTATAATATCGCTATTGTTTTCATTCAATTTGAATTATTATTGTTTGCTTATTTGATTATTACAAATCGTAACCATTTTAGATTATTTGGCTATATATTTTATATGATGTAATTATTATCATTTAAAATTGATTTAAAAAGTAAGGTTTTATGGAAAGTATATTTAATAAATTTGTATTAAAAAAATTATAACAAATATGATAAGAATTTTCGTATGTATTTTAGATGGGCATATTAACACTATATCATTAATATGTGGATTTAATGTAATATATTAGTATAATATGACGAACGTGTAGACACAACTCAATTAAAACTAAAATATATTTTATTTATTACCTAAATATTGTTAATAATATATTATATCATATATAATACATATATCTATGTGAATATATTAAAAAAATCTATAATATATACACACTTTTTGTTGTAATGATATTTTAAAGGATATAGGAAAATAATCATTATTGTTGTTGATTCAAAATCACATTATATTTGTTATTATAAAGTTCTTATTATTAATAAATGTGGAGATATTTTAGTATAAAACTATATTTTTATTACATATATTAGTATTAATTTATGCTACATGAAAATTGTACGTGTAACTTAAAAATAAAAGTTATGTCACTTTTAAATATATGATGAAGCTTAAATTATAATAGGGTACACTCGCTTCTTTTATATTTCTATATTATTTATAATAACATATGTTATATAAGTATATAGGTTTATATAATTAGTAAACTAAGTTATAAACGTATATTAAAGTATATATAAATATATTGTTTTATATAAGCTTGAATATAAGTTTATACATGTAAATAAATACACAATTGTGATTTGTTCCTATCATTTTCATTAATATATATATATGTTATTTACAAAATTGGTGTAAGGTCATAAAGTAAGCAAACAAGTGTAGGTCACACCATGTGCAGTCTAAAGAGTGTGTTATAACATCAATATCTGAATTATAATTTTTAAAGTAATATATAAATAAATTTAGTTTTAAATTTGTTTCGCCCCTCGACAAACTCATGGACACGCCCCTTTAACGATAATCATGACGTAATAACGAGAGTTACCTAATAATGGCACGTGATCGGAGGTCCTGGGTATTGTGTCCGCTACGTTCAACAGAAACAGTCGAAAGCTCAACAAAGCAGCCACTCCTATGTGCATCTAAACAATGATCAGTAGTCTATATATATTATTATACTATATAATTATATTTTTTATAAATATATCATAACAAGCAATTTATTTTATTTTTATAAATTTGCTAGATCCATATAATATATGATTTATCAATATGATATGAAATACTTCTATATAAATTATGTCGTTTTACAATTATGACGTATCACGTGCCCTTAATGCGGCAATGTTAACTCTATGTATACACTACGTATATAATTGTGTACGAACTTTTTGCGAAGGTGTGCAGAAGAAGATAGACAACAGAACCGCTGACGTCATAATGCCAGGAAGTATTACATTCATTATGTAGAACGTGTGTTTTCGTTTGATGTAGATGGAGAAGTCGACGTAAGCAAATCTAACGGAATACGAGGAGAAGAAGGTAACGGAAGTGGGGTAAACATAACAATTTAAGAATTTGGTATGCTAATGTGGACAAACCATCAGTTTAGGCTCCACATTCCACCCCTGGAAACCATTTCAACAGATGGGCTAATACATTTGATGAGATAATACTGGTACTATATTAGAGCGGAAAAGTTACATGTTAACCGACGGTCGAGAGCGGATGAGGTTCTCAAGATCTCAACGGTCAAGGGTACATCGTATAGTCGAGCTACAGTAAACATAGCAGCGGTTGATACACAACGTATGATGAGGAGATATATCGCCTATAGGCGCCATCAGATTTAGTATATCTAAAGAAATAGCTCATGAATATTAATAACAATATAACAAATCCAACGCCGGATCGGTCAATGTTCAACAACGATCGCGTATCCCATCGTTAATTCCCAGGATGACTCTGAGTTAGATACTGGATTGAGTGCCATATTAACAAAACAGATAACAACATAACGAACGACAACGACAGAAATAAGAAGAATGAAACTAAAAATGCGTATCATAACTATAGGCACATGGAACGTTCGCATATATGCTTTAAATATACTTAAAGTATTAGGGGAACTACGAAGAGAGTATATATCTATGGAATATATATATATATATATATATATATATATTCAAATTTCTTAGTAAATACAAACGAGAAATCAACCCAGGATATCTGATGAGATCATGATTATTTGGTAAAGTAAGATGCTTGAAATCAACAACGCATCAGAGTAGTAAGCATGTAGTAGAATACATACTAAACACACACTTATAATAAGAATTATGAAAGAGAGAAAATAAGATTGGCATTAATCACAATGCAAATAATCGATAGTCATATAAAAATCACATCAAGATAGATTTTAACACGCTAAAAGTAATTACTAATTCGACAGATAAAAAATGCCAAGTATAGAGGATATGAACGGTATACAACTTCATTTCTAGAAAATAAAAATTCTAGAATAGAAATATTGACAAAGTACTGCAATGATTTATATATTTACCCGATTAAAACTGACCTAGCAAAACTAATAAAGTATACCAGTCATGCAGAAGATGAATAGACACTACCAATACAAAAGTCGGAAGTAATACACAATGTAAGAATCTTGATTCGGTAATTCACCTGCTATTGCCAATATTTCAAGTGAACTAATCAAAGGTGGAGGTCAGGTATTAATTGACATAATTATCTAGCTATGTCAAAAAATCTAGTCTACAAACCAATGGCCGGAGTTCTGGATAACTTCCTTAATAATTCACATTTTAAAGAAGGCGACCTTATAAAATGTTCAAACTATCGCAAAATCAGTATCATTGGTAACACAAGCAAAGTATCTTACAAATTATACGGAATCTATTAATATCACAAGCAGAAAATATCCTGGCGGATGAACAAGAAAACGCTTCTGAAAAACCGTAGTAAACCGAACAAATTATAAACTGTAGATTATTAATAGAAAAATACATTGATCAGGAACGAAAACGTTACCATAATTTCATCGAATTGAAGAACTTCGATAGGGTATAGCATGAAGGCCTTGCGCATGCGATGACCTTATTTGGTATAGGTTATGACATATATCTGATTGCAATCATAAAGTTACTCTGTGACTCAACAATCAGTTCAGTACTATTTAATAACCAAATTAGTACTACTTTAAATAATACAGCAGGGTGAGACAATGATGGTTGCTATCACCGGTCTTATTAAATATGTATCGAAAGCATAATTCAGGACTATTTGCCACATAAAACATCGAGTATAACAGTAGGAGGTAGACAAGAGAACAAATTACGATTTTCTGATTATATAGATATCATTACAGGTTCTGAAAGTGAACTAGGAGATATAACCCACTCGTAAGAGAAAAGCTCGCTAGTATATGGTATTGAAATCAGTCATTAGAAAAGCAAAATACTTGTTAATGAGGAATGTTCCATACTTATAATTAGTATTCACGGAAAACAAATAGAAAATGTAGAAAATCACAAATATCTGGAAGTACTGCTTACAGACACTGGTTATGCAAAAAAAGAGATAAGTATGAGATTAATAAAAGAAGTTAATGTATTGATAAAATCAGAGAAGATATTGCGGAGTAGAAAAAATGATTTTAAATAAAGTACAAACTCTATAACTCCCTAGTTTATCCAATTTCCTGTATGGCTGTGAAACGTAGACTCAACTGTAAGAATCTAAAAAGAAGATACGAGCTTTCTAGTCTAAAGCTCATACACAACTTTTAAATATCAGATATAAATATGTATGTGAATGCAGCGTAATATGAGGAAAAGTCCGCTTGTACCCATTCTTGATATGATTCGAAGAAAATAACTCGGTTCGGATATATATCTCGTCACAATTCGTTCGCCAAAACCATTCTCAATGGATATGTCGAAGTTGAAAAAAAAGAGGAAGACCAAAGAGAAATTGGATGGATGATATATTCGAATATACTAGACTCTCTCCTCGTCAATTTTTAGATATTGCTATGGATCGTACTAAATGGAGTAAGTTATCGCTAACATTGTCATATCATTGACAGTCAAGTCATGGATTATTACTAAGTACTAAGTAGGTATACTATACATAATATACGTATATGTATATGTTCTTTTTGTACAAACTTTGAGTTAGGTAGTAGTACTATATAATAAAAATGTTTATAAACTGATTATAAAATTTCATTATTTTAATTATTTTGAAAAAGTGTCTAACTATTTGACCGAAAATGTTTCGAAATCTTACAAATGGAGTCGTTTACATCATTATTAGCAATGAAAAGTAATGCTAATTATATTGTACAAGTAGGTATAAGTATAGATAATATTTGTCTACGTATTATGTAATTAGATAACCTTTGATGAGGACAACAGGCGAAATAGAATTCATCCCTGTTGACATTTGTGTCGGTGACTTTCCATTCTCCATTCTTTTCAAATGTATCAAGATTTATCTTATCCTAAAGAAAGTAATAAGGCAGTTATCAGTTATTTAAATATATATATATATATATATATATAAAATAATTTAATTTACTTTAATAGTTTAAAGTGACAATAAATAATTTTTAATATTTAAAATATATAAGAATATTGACACGGTATTAATAAATATTAGTTAACGTTACATTGCAATAGTTCATATAAAAAAATATATTTTTTAAAATGAGAAAAATAATATATTATTTTTCTCATTTTACAAAATATTTTTTTGTGGAAATATACTCCCAAATTAAAGCAGAATATATAACGTTTATCTAACATTATTATATTGCGATATGATGGAACATAATATAAGGTATACGGCACCCGAGTTACAACACGACACTGTATTTAGGCATTACACGTTCTATACATAGTGTCCGCTGCGCATCACCGAAGGCACGTCTATGCGCGCGTTCACTCAGGCGCTCACTCACGCGCTCACTGACGCGCTCACCTTATTAGTGGTCATGTTCATCTTATTGGTGTAGTAGGCCCACGCTCCGAACGTGAGGTCGCACTTCTGCTCGTCGAAAGGGTAGTAGGTGATGTCGATGTGGCACATGGTCTTGAAGATACCACCCGGTTCCCAACGTAGCCGACCGTCGACGTGCAACACAGCCTGGAACTCGTTGTAGTTCTCGTAGATCATCTCGGCTCTAGGGGGCGTGGCTAACGTAGAGGGCGTGGCCAATACAAGGGGGCGGGGAAACCGACGAGGTCGCGGTTCACGCTTACGTAAAGTAACCGCTATATTTACATACGGACAATTATCGGCCGTAATAAATTGACGGTACAAAATATACATCATTATTTCGTAGTATGGTAAATATTATATATATATATATATATATATATATATATATGTGTGTGTATATATATATATACAAGTGAATATGAGTATATTAATTGATTATTAAAACCGACCCGTTAATAATCGCGAACTCGGGTTTCCATATCGACTCCCCGTCTATCACTATGTCTGTAAGGTTGCTGATGGTGTGGTCCCACGTTAACCTCTCGTCTATCCAGTCCTTCAAAGAGGGGTGTGAAGTGTTAGGTTTATAGTGGGGAATGAACTATGAACTAGCGTAGTATAGGGGTGTTATTATTATATGTATGTAGGGGTAGTTATATTATTATAATAAGTTAAACATTATTAATATAATATATAATATACTATAGATTATTATATATATATATATATATAAATTTAAATATAATTATATGATATTTTATTAGACAATTTTTAAATGTTGTAATATAATCATATTAATTTATGAATAATGGTATATTATTAACATTTATATTTAAATTAAATATAAAAAATTACAATATTTAATAAGGTAATATAAATATAAGTATAAAGATATTATGAATAATTCTGTAACAAACCAATATCAACAGTCCTGTGGTCGTGAGCACTTGACTTCTGATATTCTGAGTCATGAATTAAAAAATGATTATTAATAGAGAATATGTGTAAATATATTAATTATGTAGTAATATAGTAATAATAATGCACACATACATACACACATACATATATATATATAGTAATTTTAATTTATGATTTTAAAAATTATTTAATATCATTTTCTAATAGTAAATAATTGTAGGCATATTAAATTAATGTTAGTGTTTTTTTATATAAAAACTGATAAACGTCAACACATGCCATAATCTGATAACATATAACTTATAGAGTATAATAATATTTACAATAATATTAACTTAAGTTATACTTAACATATTAATTATTTTATAATTCATATTTTACATACTATAGATTTACCTATAAATTTACCCTATAGTATTCTATAGAATATAATGTATTGATATATTAAAATTTCCATCCATAATTTTGAAAGGATATATCTTCCCTATAGGGATATATCCCATTTATGAAAATCTACCTGTATCCAAGCATAATCATAATGACCACAAATATCTAAAGCTAAGTCAACATATAACAATATGAAATCAATTCCTCCAGCCCAAGTGAATCATTTTCTCTAACACGTAAATATATTTGCGTAACAAACATTAGTATTCCATACATACCGAATATTCCAAAACATAAAGTATGTTTTTAAATTCGCTAACTACTTTTATATTAAAACTACTTTCTAAACTATTAGTTACCTTCTTACAACTTTGAACAGCCGATGTATTCACATAAAAAAAGAATGTTTTCATTACCTATATGTCTTATTCACATATTCCATCTAATATATCTGATATATTATCAAATCTAAATATTCCTCACCCCTTGCCCAATTAATAATTCTTTATTTAAGAAACTTAGTGGTATTTTCTCCTCTTACATATATTATATTATTCTTCCATATCAGATATGATCACCCTATCAGATGTGATCACCCCTATCTGGTGTGATCACCCCTATGTGATGTGATCACCCCTGTATGATGTGATCACCCCTGTCTGATGTGAACCACACCCTTTATAAAAACCGGCCATCATTATTCTAATCATTTCAAAGTATTCTTCTAATCCTAATATTTTTTGTAACTACATTCAAATCCAGTAATAAACTTTACTCTAGAAAAATTCTTGAGAATATAATTGCACATAAAATAAATAGATGTATGTCCTTGAATGACATCCTTCAGTGTGCATACATCATAGGGCAGAATACTAAAAATGTACTCTTAAAAATCTTGAATAATATTTATTCTAATATAGGTCCTACTCTCGTTGCCATGCTATTAATATTTATAGACCAATACCCTTACATATGCAGAATATATATATATATATATATATATATATATATATATTAAATAGATCATCTATATTTAGACTACGCGATTCGTCTTATGACCCCGTCCTCCACTGTACGGTGTCCCTTGGGGTTCTGTCCATGCATCACTATTACTGTACACACACTATTATACCTCTCACATTATACCTCTCACATTATTATCATATCCTGATGTGCACTACCGTGTGGCATACGGAGGCGATGCTGGTGATATACACATGTAATATTTCGTACTCACTTCTTCTCCTGGTAACTCCAAACTTATTGTATGTACCTCGATCGTGCATTAGAATATGGCTTATTTCTAATAAACTAGTTTAGATACATAAAAGACAGCCCTTCTAAATATATACGAAAGATATATCTACAAATTAGTCGCAATATCTTACATTTCTTATTATTAATAATCATATTAATCTTCCCTTTTCATTGATTTTAAACCAAGGTGTATCATTTTATTATATTCTCTCCTTCTCCACTTATATTTCCAAAGTTTCCAAAATGGCAAACTATTATCTTTTTATGATACATACCTATCCATATATATCCATACATATATGTCGTATTTTAAATACTTATCTCTCTCATTCATTCTCCACATTCTTTGTAAACTAATTAGTTCTATATTCCATAACACTGCTATTCTCTTTTATAATCCTACTTTCCTGACTTTCATCACTTGCTTTTTTAAATATAATAGAGTGTTATTGTTTGGATTAGAAGTATGTATCGTATTGGTAATCATTCTTCTATATACTCTCGATATATGTTCACTAAATAATTAACCTTTATAAACGCTCTCCATTTATTTTATTTTCTCCCTAAACCATAAATCTACACATTCTTCTAGTCCTTCTTATTTATAAATTTTACTCTATATACAATTCCATATTCATTAATTTATAAACTTACCTATGCCATGACAAAATGTTTAATTCAATCGCTAGTATTCAGTAGACTTATATATTGTTGTTCAGTATAATGCAATTTACCTTTAAACCTAATGTATAAACTCTAGTGTATTCAACGTCATTCTATACGTGTATTATATAAACTAAACCACGAAAAATAGTTGCTATATCTGATTTAATGCGATCACTATGATGGCTTAAGTTTAGATAAATTTATTAACGTGCTAATGTGTATTACGCATAAGGCTATACACCTCGGATTTCATGAATATCTAGATGAATCTATTATTATTCAGAGTTCGTACAGATATGGTCGGAAGTGCGAAGTCATGAAATTTGTGTAACATTTAATATATTTTTAATACTCTGAATCAGCTTTCTCGGTTATTGCTCAGAAAAGCTGGTATTCACTGCCATATGATATTCGTTGTAAAATATCACTTTCATTGTTTAAATGTAAATTGTATGTCCATTTTAAATCATTGTAATTAGTTATATTTTGTTATTCGTTTTCTAATTATTTTTATTTTTTATATATTTTTTAATATCTAATGACGTCTATAATAACTGTGTATTTTGAAGTCATAATAAACTATTATAGTATTATTATTAATTAGTATTATTATATATTGGAAATATACCTACTTTCATTATGGACAGTTATTTTTCTGTTATTGTTCATATGAATTCTTCAAAATATCTGCAAAGTTCCATTAAGGAAGGTTCGGCCATATTAGGAAATATTGATCTAAGTTTATTACCAAATAACGTATTAAAGTTCTGGTATTATCTAAAATAGATTAATGTGGATCACTTACTAGTGACATCAATAGTAATGTTATAAAAAAATAAAATATTATTCCTGCTACTATACTACTTATTTATAATGTTAATCGTTGTGATCCAACGATTAAAGATATGCAGTCTGTATGTATCCTACCAACATAATATGAAGTGGTTTTCATTTGGAAAGCAATGCAAGTATAGTTTACTATGGTTAGTATAACACACATTGGTCAATAGATAAGGTTGGTTATCTCTCTAATCTTCTTAAACTTCTAGTTATACTGAGACTATTTATAACGTATGATGCAATGTTATTAGATGGATGTATTACTGGATAGGTGTTCGATTGTACTGCCTTCTCACCCGTTCTTGCATGGAACACCCTTTAGGTTTATCGTATGTAATATGCAAACTACCATTGTTTACGATTTCAAATCGTCGTATTGTTTTAAGATTAAAAATATGTAAACTATGTGTAAGAAAATGATCTATATGTTTATTTTATTAGATGGATGTATTACTGGATAGGTGTTCGATTGTACTGCCTTCTCACCCGTTCTTGCATGGAACACCCTTTAGGTTTATCGTATGTAATATGCAAACTACCATTGTTTACGATTTCAAATCGTCGTATTGTTTTAAGATTAAAAATATGTAAACTATGTGTAAGAAAATGATCTATATGTTTATTTATAAAATATATATTATTTTTATTAATTACAAATTTTATATTGCGTTAGTTTGTTAATTACGTAATATACAAGTATCGGAGGCATCTGGAATATTCGGTGTCTACATAAACTAATTAATTCATTCGTTTATACATACATATATATATATATATATATATATATATATATATATAGATATATATATATACAAATACACATACGCATATATACATGCGTAGGATGCATGCTGCACAGTATATTAAATTCACAAGTATCGATTTCACCTAAACACATATGTTCACTGTAAATCAATTTAGTTATGGAATTATTCTTATTAATTCATATAAATATTTAATATATATATATATATATTTATTTTTTTATTAAGTCATTAAATATACATATAGGTATACAATACATCCTATTACACTGTTGCTTTGTGATTTAGCTAATTTATTACGTTTTCCCTATATTCATTCTCAGTCCTACTAGTTTTACTGATTGTTCTACTCTAGTGAGCGCCTCTTGAGCTACTATGCTACCTTCAGTTAGTAATGCAACATAATCTACGAAGTCCATGTATGTAACAGTGATCAGTAAAACTCTTATGCTTTGTTTTTTTCTTAGTTAGAAACCTATATTATCTCCCCTTCCTAATAAAGCTGTTCTCAATATAATCAATAACTATGAAGAAAACATACGGAGCTAACGTATATCCCTGTAAGATACTAGCTATAATATTGAAAGTTTAATTTTCTTAATCAGGAGTAATTACTTTGGCAGTAGTATAATCATACATTATTCTAATAGAAATCACCAACTCTGGTATCCCGTAAGCTACCAGTATCATAAGATATTCCCTCTGTGTATAGTATTGAAGGCTTTTTGAAGTTGATTAATATTAAGATTAATTATAGATTATTATCTTATAACTAGATAAACTATATCTTTAATTTCCTACATTGACCAGTCTTCTTAGTGCGAGTTTTTTTTCTGCCACTTCTGGCCCCAATTTTGATTTGTCCTTAAATTAAATTTAAATGAATGTCTAATTGAGGCGTAATTTTATTCATTATCATACGATTATAAGTTTTGGCTACTAATGAATTAAGACGTATAAGACGTATAACCATAATTACTACCTAGACAAAGATTTCCATTCCTGGGAAATATATTCAAAATATACCATTATTTTGGATTCATTTATCTAATAGTGATATATTACAGTAGTATACTACTATAGATACTTATTGTTGTAATATAATCACAAATGTTGAAGCATACAATATTTGTATTACTGTTTCTCCATTTTGTTCTCATTAAGATATATTCAAGCTGATATTTCCTGCCGATGGATCAATACATGTCCAGAGTTTATTCAATTCTTTGAACACAGGTATTTTTCATTACTAGTTATTTTTCATTTTAAATATCCATTAATAACTCATCGTTTCTGTTTATTTATTGAATATATATAAAATGTCCATCGCACATTTTCCGTCCTCTTTTTCTATCCTTTCATTAACTAACTACAATAATGGTAAGGGTATTGTGATGTGTTATCGTTTCTATGGCTCTTCTAAGTTCATCGTAGAATATGTTTATAACTTTATCACTATTTACATTTATTAGTGCATATATGCATATATATATATACACATATTTATGACAATACTATATATTTCTGGTTTACATGGAATATGCTTATCAATATTATCTCTGAATGTATAACCTCAAATAGTGTATTTCTTGATATTTTGTATAACATTATACAAATTCCTCCTGTTAATGCACCTTAGTCAATATTCTATGCTGGTGTTGTTATATGTTTACTTCGTTTAATATTATTATACTTAATAGTTTCCTCGTGAATAATTTGATGTTCCTATATTCAAAGAATATTTAGATCATGGATTTCGAAAGTATACTAGAGATTTAATTGTATACGTTCTTATCGAATTGTTCTAACATTCATAGTCGATACAATGAGTTGAATCTTAATATTTTAGCCTTACTACTAATAGTTTATCAATACCTATAGTGTATAGTATACTCTGTATACCACTCCTAGCGGATTTGGAGTTGATCCGTCATACATCTCATTAGAGATCGTGTCGGTTGAAGGCAAGGCTGTTTTAGGGACTTTAACCTTGGTGTTTTTTGTTGTACTTTTCATTGTATTTCATTTGCTAATACTCGTTTTATTTCAGAGTTACACTCTCTTAAATAGGTCTGATTACAAAGCATCATACATACTTTTAATCAGAGTTACCTCCTCTAGATACCATATAGTTTATCCTGGATACATAGTAACTAGTTTACCATAATATGCTACTTGGAGGCACTGTAGGTGTATTGACGTATATAACCATACAACCATCAGGAAATGACTTAATATCTCGAAAGGATGAGAATAAGTTTGTGAATACTAAACTAACTATAACTCTAATGCATGAATGCTATGTTCATAGTAAACTATACCACAACAAGTAATGTAGGAAGTTCGAAATAGAAACCTTAGGAACTTATTTAAATATGCGAATTCTATAACTTTATTATTATTAAAAATATCATAATTATAGACGTGTTTAAAGAAACTACGTTACAATTACACACAATACACCACACCTTTTTTTATTTAGTAATTTAGTAATGTTTGATTGTTATCTTTGATTTAATTTATACGTTAACTTTGAAATATTTTACATTATTTATTTCGTAGTATTATTGATTATTGAAATAATGTTTGCAGATATCATCAAAATCGTTAGACACGTATTTCACTGTTATAATTTAGATTAAATAAGTTCTTAAATAAAACATCAATATTCGATAATAATCAATAATAAGTAAACTTTATAAAATATAACCATGTAACAAAATTCAATAACTTAATAATGTACATAGAGATTTGGTTAGTATACTATATATATTTTACTAATGAAATACTTATATATAAATTATGCCAATATGTTTACTATAATATACGTATTGGCATTGCGAAAACCTATGAACATATAGTACCTATAGTACCTCTATATAGAACCTCTATTAAAGGGGATACGAGAGAATACTAACGAGTTCTTGGATCTGAAGCAGAGAGAACTGTACGTTGACCTCGACGGACTTAGAGCTGTTCATCACAGGTCTGGCTGCCGGGTTGTAACCTTGGAACAGGTACTCGAGTAGCAGTTCCTCGTCCGATCTACGCCGGTATTGTATGGAGATAGCCTCGTCTGTAGGAGGAGTGGTGACGTCATGGTAGAGGTGACGTCACGGTAGTGGTGATGTCACGGTAGTGATGATTCACGGTAGTGATGATTCACGCTAATATCTGACGCCGTTTGATCTATAAACCGCGCGATTAATATTCGCGAATAGTGACGAATATATTCGCGTGCGGCGCATCAGCTAGTACGCGCCTACTTATATGTATATGTGTACTTATACGTGTGTATATGTGTGTGTATGTGAATTCGTGTGTGTGCGTATGTGCGCGTGTGTGTGTGTGTGAGTGCGAGTTGTGTGTGTGTGCGCGTGTGTGTATAATGAGCGTTGCGCACGTGCCGTGTATTATTGTTATGAACAACAATCTAATACGGGCATGATTGTTGGTATCGAAAAACACATTTCAATATATTCAATAAATATTTGAGCTATTTTAAATTTTTGATATAATTATATTGACAAGAATAAACAGAAGGGTCGGTAATTACACGTCGTGCGCCTAATACGGACCCTTCTCGTATCAACGATATACACTATCCCCTAACATACTGGTGGTAGAAATAATTATGGTATTATAATATCCAATCAAAATAGTAGACATAAATAAATGTATTGAATTACAAATGCAAGCAATGTATGTATTATTAAATTTTAATTTTAATATTAATATTACATTTATATTTAAACTATATATTTATCATATTAAAATAGTAAATTGATAAATTAAATATTTATATAATTAATCTATTATTATTTAATTTAAACTTACGAATAATTAAAACATAGATATATATTGATTAGATATTATAAATCACTTTAAGTAGGTATTAGGGTAATTTAGGGGGTCGGTTATAGGAAAATCATATGGGTCGCTATAATTAAGATATTTTGGTTATTACTTATTCAAATTAAATTATTTGTATAATATTGTATGTGATGTAGGATTTATAACATGTAATTAGTGTAACTCTCTATATCCTTCGTATCCATCTTACTCCTAAACTCTGACATTTTTTAAAAGCCATTCTGTAGAAGACTGAAACAAAATTAGCTCTATTAACAATGAAAAACTATAAATCTACTATATTTTTTAAAAATCAATCTACAATAACTATAACAATATAGCATTAATATACTCTGATCCTTGCAAATTATTTAAAAAGTCAAACAAAATGTCCCTCCTCTATAGATGAAAAAGTACTAGTACTTGTGGAGCTCCACATTTTGCCGAACTCGTTAAATTATGAACTATGCTCTTTTTGAAAAATTCTTTGAAAATAAAATGAAGAGCATTACTGGTTCTATTCGCACATCTCTCCATCCATACTTACTCCTACCATATATATTACCTATCATATTGACTCATTAAATATATTCACTATCTCATCCAAATATAGTAAATGATATACTCATGAAATATTACTGTACTGACTCCCTCACTGATCCCCTGCCTATCTCATTATATCACACATTTTCACACTTATTTCAAAAGTGTCATAATCTCTTCTATTCTAAAAAACTAAACCTTGACCCAAATTTTAAGCAATTTAAGCAAACATCTAAGCAATTACCTATCTACCCTATTTAGTAAACTACTAGAATAATTGTTTCAAAAAACGTATCGCCCATATAAATAAACAACATCGTTTATGCCATTTCAAAGTGATTTTCGTAATGGCTATTCGACTGAAACATCTCCCCTAAGTAGTACTGGCACGATATTTGTCTATCTTAAAATAGAAATACTTATTCATAGCTAATCCTTCTTGACACCTCATCTGATGTTGACACTATAGCATACTAATCTCGCGTTTACTATAATGGGTATATCTGGATTAGTATTACGGTGGTTTACTTCATATCGTATATATATATATATATATATATATAAGATGTGTATACACCGCAATATCTCTATTATGATTGAAATATCTTACTCTCTCATGTATCCGCCTAACTACTGTAGTCCCCAGGGATCCGTTCTAGGCCCATCCCTCTTTTCTATTTATATCCGCCCTATTGTTGATATAATTAAGAACACTCCAAATATTCATTACCATATTTTGTCTGATGATATTCAACTAGGGGAAAGTAACCGAATACGGACACTCTCGGTATCTCAGAAACCATAAATCCTAAAACAAAATGTTTAATGAATAAAATATTCATAATTATATAAATAGTCTAAAAAAGTATTTTTTATTTTTTACTTATTCAAAGTGTTGTTGATATATCCAATAAACTGATTTTTCTATTACGTTTTTAAATTTATGAAAAACAATTTCAACTTAAAACCTTCTCAAGAATATACAAATGTATTCGATATAAATATTATATTATTAATAAATAAAGCATTCTAAAATTATATATATATAATTTCTATATTTGTTATCAAATATTCATTAAGTTATAAGCAATATCTATAGGTCATATAATTCCCTAATGCGGATACTCTAGATTTCTTAATACGGACACCATATAACCAATCAGCGCGCAGCGTATGAACTATTCTGATTTTCATAAAAATCGCGTGCGTTATAATATTAATACCACCAATAAAGCTAAATCTAAAATTTGTATTATTTAGATACTTACATTAAATTATTAATTAAAAAAATAATAAAGATAAATAAATTATGAACTAATTAAATTAGAATAAATTGTTCATAAATTACTTAATTATAAATAATGTAATTGTAATGTGTATGATTGATTCATCAATAATATATAGTTTATCTAGTGGTATATATGGTATCAGCTTTATAACACAAGGTGTCCGTATTCGGACATGGGTACCGAATACGGACACCCCCGTATCTATGGAATTAAAATAAAATTTTAAAATCACAATAATTTCTATAATCATATAATATTAATATATTTTAATTTTTTAATAAAAATAATGATCATATAAGATTCTAGTCATAAAATGTTAAGACTATTAGTGTTAAAGTGTCCGTATTAGGTTACTTTCCCCTATTTCCATTTTCCCTATACATTCACATACTACCACTAACTCTGAATTAATCAGGTGTGTAAACTGCATAATATGGATCCTCTCCAGTAAACTACTAAGTAATTCATCTAAGACTACTGTAATTAACATATCTACTTATGATACTTCCTTCACAAACTTGACTCACAATAACATGATTATTTCTTTTCTCTCATTCTTTCAAAATCATAGGATTCAATTTTGAATTATTAAATTCTAGAGCTTTTAGAAATTCAGCTCACACTCTATGAAATTCCCTCCCTCCTACCAACCGTTCTATTATATCCCACACAATATTTATAAATCTTACTTCTTCTTTTCTCTTTATAGGTATACCTCTAAATACTAAATAATTAAACTAATTATTTATGTATTCGTTATTTTTGTCTCGTTTTATTTTCAAAGTATTATTATTTAATTATTATCATATTATTATTATTATCTTAGTATCATTTTCTTCACGCACGAATAAAGGGGTCTACATTACCTTATGTTAGTGCATAATAAACCGTGTATAATCATCATCATCATTACCACATACACACACACACATATATACACACACATACACACACATACACACATATATATATATATATATATATATATATATATATATATATATATAGGTATATATTTTTCCTTAATACTAATAATATTGTATATCATTTTTACTTCTCATATTTAATCTAGATTTTGTATGAAACTATATTATATGAAAATACATGTATTATATGAAAATATATATATTATATTAAATATTCATTTATCGCAGATTCTTATAATTATAATCATATGATTATAATCAGTCAATAATGTCAGTTTAAATTTCAATTAGTTGATTTTAAAATATGAAATTATTGCACATTTACCAATTACATATGGAATATATATTGTAAATATGTACAATGTACATTGTACAATGTACGAAGTATATTATATGGGTACATTTAATTTATACATTGTATAGATGTATATAATATATCATTGATGTAACCATTCTACCAATATATATATATATATATATATATATATATATATATATATAATGTGATATTTCAAATATTATAAAGTATATCTCATTTAAGTATATATCAGTGAATGCATGTTATCTCCGCGAGTTAACATGCATTCATATTTTAAAATACATGTTTTATTATAAACACACACACGCACACGCTAGTCATGTTATTATCTGTAGTCTCGTAGAACTGGGTCAAATAAGGTGAATATTTTAATAACTACGTATATAGATATATATATATATATGTATGTGTGTGTGTGATAATGATGATGATGAATATACACGGTTTATTATGCACTAACATAAGGTATGGTATACCTATATACCCCTTCGTTCGTGCGTGAAGAAAATGATACTAAGATAATAATAATAATACGATAACAATTTTATAGGGCGTATACAAATAGATCTATTATACATTTATATTTTCTAGCATATCTAACATATATAAATACTTCATAATTCAAGTTTAATGGCAGAGAAAATCATGCTTTAGAATACGTATACGAAATACCGTTGTCCACTACACTATGGCCACACGATGACCACAGGAAATAATCGTTATAGGGATATTACGTCGCTACTACTGCTGCCACCTATATGCAATTATATATAAATTATATATAAATATATATATATATATATATATATATATATACGTTGGTTTAGCGGGAGCGTTATACATTAGCACGCGCGCCAATATGTTTGCGAAGGACATGACCTAGATGACGTCACGCAGGCTTATGACGTCATAGCTGTCGTAACCACACAGCCACCGTCATCACCGTAGTCATCGTGTATTCAAATCTATAGATTATTATAACGCGCGCCGAGATGAAATCGACATTCTCTTCACTATAACTCGATAGATTAGTAAACATTATTTAGTGTGCGCGCGTATGTGTGTGGGCGTATGTGTGTATATGTGTGCGTATGTGTGAGCGTATACGTGTGAATATGTGTGTATGCGTGTATGTGCACGGTATCAACACTGAAGTCGACCTATGCCTCATTAGGTTAATGTTGCATTAGCAAAACTGATTCACGAGACAAAATACATTACGTTCAAACCTATGGATATACTACCGTACGATGTACACTGTACGACGTATATTATTATCTTTAATAATAGTAATGTATTACAATAAATACTCACATATACAATCACACATACACGTACGTGAAACAATATATAAACTATCCTATACACATATCGGATAATATATCTGAGATCGTCAACTATAAACACGTATACTGTACAATGTACAGTGTATCTGTAATATATCTGTAATTTAAATTTTTCATAAATTTTCAATGTAAATTCCTATTTATTTTTGAATATGGTTTCGCTTTCTGAATTTTTGTCAGTTTTCAATTATTATTTTTTTATTATATCTGGAATGTTTAAAAGTAAATAACCGTAATTACGAAATCACTAAACTGACATTTGTTGATATTTTTATTGACATTTTAAAAATAGATGACAAAATAAATAAAAATATAAATTCAATTGACAGAATATACTATATCAACTAATTAAGAATACCACATATATCACCAAATATTCTACATATTGCGAATGTATTAATTAAACAATTACATCTACCCACTTCAAAATTATAGAAAAAATGGATTAAATAATGTAGATAGCTTATTAATAAATGTATGTACCTTCAATAGGATATCATACACTACTAATACATCGTATTATAACTCCAATAGTAACTAAGCAATTGTATTATATCTAACAAAATGTATTACTAAATATAACATGTATACAATGATGGCAGGATCGCGATCCGATCCGGATCAGGATCGGGTAAGAACGAGAGGATCGGGATTGCCGATCCAGAGAAAAGGATCGATGCCCATAATTGCATAATCTAATATTATTACATTTATTTATAAGAATATTAATAACATTTTAGTATTTTATTATTACATTGATATGATATAGTATTGTTTATTATTTTGTAATGTTTTCCAATGCAAGACCACGTAGTATTTAAATAACAATTGCTATTTTGACCATAATAGAATTTAATCAATTGAAATCATATAAGTAAACCACTGACTTTGACTCAGTGTATATTGTACGTTGAGTACATTGTATACAATGAGTATATATATATATATATATATATACGTACATGTCATAAAATGAGTATATATACTAATTAGTATATTAATACTCACGTATTTATCTATAGATATTTGATATAAATTATATAGTAATTCACTATATCATATAGTCTATATGATACATTCAATACATGCATTTAATTCAATGGACTTATTACTGAAATATAATACAAAGTGATGAACTATGGTGATGATAACTCCAATCGACCGGCTCCCCAGGTTGCGGATAGGGGAACATTAGATATAGGGCCATTATATATAATGGTTAGCTGAGAATAACCAATAAGCTGTGCCGGACAAAATCCAGGTTGTCCTTTGGCAAGGCATTTTACCTGTGTAGCCATCCGAGCAGGGTTACGCAAATGTGTATGGAGTAGCGATCGCACATTTTATTTAGCTACTGAAAGCAAATTTAATACACAATTCTACAAACTCATCCCGCATCGCTTGTCTCGCGGAACAAGGAGCGCGTCCTGAAAAACCGACCCAGGTTGCAGTCGAAAAATCAGATACTGAGTCAAATACAATAAAACTGTTGAAAGGAAATACATCCCTACTAGTCGGCACTTTTAATGTTCAAAAACTACACAATGAAGGTAAAATATCAGAACTGATAATATCATCTGAAAATACTGGCCACGATATCATCTGCATACAGGAACACCGTCGTATACATGATGATTCTGCCACAAAAGAATATTCAATAGGTAATTGAACTAACACATGTTAGTGAGATAGAAGATATCAAGACATTTTACGAACAACTATCAGCTTCTTCACGGCAAATACCGAAATACAATGTACACATAATTGCAGGTGATTCCAATGCACATCTAGGTCAAGAATATGGTTTCAAATTTGCTTACCACGAAATGACAAACAGGAATGGTAAAATACTAAATGAGTATCTATTAGAAAATAAATGAAAAATATAGACGAGATATCTACAGTAGTGGTAAATAAGAAATCATCGTTATCATGGAAAGCAGTAAACGCATAAAGGGGACGACAAAATAGTGACAAAGCCAAGTTGGCTTAGCCAACATAATATCAGAAAGTGACAAAGAAATAATCAAGCTATGGCATAAATATTTTCATGATCTACCATAGTACACCTATAGGTGTTTAACCAACTATTCTCGGCCTTGAGATTAACACCATAATAAATAATACTAGGTGTATAATATAGAAATAGAAACTGACATATTCACAATAACTGAACTAACAAAAGCCATGCATAGTATAACAAATGGAAAATCATGTAGACTTGACGAGATACCAGTGGAAGTATGGAATATAAAATCGTTTAAAGAAATACTTCTTGTTTTTTGCAACAAAGTATACACACAAGATAAAATCGATATATGGAATAACGGTTATATCAAACCATTTCCAAAGAAAGGAGACCTAAGTCTAACAAAGAATTATCGCGGCATCACTTTGACATGTATTTCAGCCACAATTTATAATCTTATGCTCTTAAACAAAATTATACCTCTTATCGATACCTTGCTTCGTAAAAATCAAAACGGTTTCAGTACGAACAGATCAACCACTGGACAAATACTTACAATAATAATTTAAGAAACGCATGCAAAAAGACTTTCTGCTACATTTCTATTTATCGAATACTCAAAGGCTTTCGATAGCATACATAGAGGAAAGATGAAGGAAATTCTCAAAGCTAACGGTATACCCGAAGTAACAGTGAATGCCATTATGATAGCATACAGTATCACTCGATCAAATGTACGATCACCAGATGGCGATACAGAATTTGTCGAAATTACTGCAGGTTTCCTACAAGGTAACACACTGGCACCTTTCCTTATTATCATCTGTCTCGATTATATTCTTAAAAAGCACTGGATCAGATATTTGATCTAGGTTTTACACTTATAAAGGAAAATAACAAACGTCACAACCTTAGAAAGATCACAGATGTAGACTATGCAGATGATATAGCCTTATTAACAGACAATATAAAAGATGCCACTACACTCTTTCACAAAATAGAAGAAGTATCTAAAGAAATAGGCCTACAAGTTAATATGGAAAAGACTGAATATATGAATATAAATCAAGCTAATACTGAAAACTTAAAAAGTTCAACCGGAATACAAATCAAAAGATTTAACGATTTCAAATATATAGGCAGCTACGTCTCTGCTACTGAAAAATATGTCAAAATTAGACTCGCAAAAAGCTGGGAAGCATTACATGCAATGAACAACATTTGGAAATCTAACTTAGCTAATAATCTAAAAAGGAATTTTTTCAGAGCTACCGTAGAGTCGGTATTAGTATACGGAGCAATAACTTGGACTCTGACAAAATCTTTAGAAAAAAGCTTTGATGGAAATTATACCAGAATGCTGAGAGTAGCCTTGAACAAGTCGTGGAGAGATCATCCGAAATAAAGGATCTGTATGGAAATACTCCGAGGTTAAGTACACAAATACGACGCCAAAGACTACTTTTCAGCGGCCACTGTTGGTGCGCTAAAGACGAAATCGTAGTAGATGTTATACACTGGCATCCCAGTCATGGAACGCGTGGTAAAAGTAGACCACTAAAACATACATAGATAAACTGGTTGATGATACCCTCTGCAGACT
Source organism: Osedax fenrisi (assembly GCA_964019155.1). Lineage (NCBI taxonomy): Eukaryota > Metazoa > Annelida > Polychaeta > Sabellida > Siboglinidae > Osedax > Osedax fenrisi. The sequence goes on along the minus strand of OZ025240.1, from coordinate 51,021,117 downwards.
AAACGAGATTCCGAACGCCTTGTCAAACCGAGATGAATAGAGAAAAAGATGTTATGAATAAGGTAAGTAAGTATATTAATAATACATATTATTTATAATTATTAACAATTTATAATACATAAGTAGGTATACTATTATACCTACATGTGTATTGTTTCGAATTTTGAAATAAAATTGTATTAATTAAATATATAAATAAAATAGGGATCGGGATCGGATAAGAAACCAAGGATCGGTATTGGGATCGGAAATGGATCTGGTAACGAATGGAGGATCGGGATCGGTAAAATGATCGAATAAGAGAATAAATAGAGGATAGGGATCGGGATCGCCGATCCAGGAATAAAGAATCGGTTACCATCAATGCATGTATATTCCATTAAAAAGCACATATAAAAAGGAACACAATACAAAAACTATTATACTAACTAAAGTGAATGATATTATTACACAATTAATCACTAGTTCCTCTTAGCATCAAACATATATATATGCATAAATATGAATTTATTATATAACAAACATAGGTTTTAAATTTGAATCTACTAGCAATATGAAACATAAAATATTATCAGTAATTAAAAATTGTAATGATAAAATCTATCAAATAAAATATATAAAACACATATTAAATAAAATACATACATTCAACTTATTATTATAATTTTAGTGCTTTACTTACTAGATTTCAAAATAGTTCGTAATTTACTAAATAAGCATCAAATTAGAAGATCCAATAAAATAATAAATTCCTTTTGTAGAATCACATATATGTATAGACTTTATTAAATAATGCTTACATAATACCTACATCCACTCAACTTAAACAATGCGATGATCTACCTTTACATCCAGTGCTTCACTTATAATTCTTATACTACTTGTCTACTACAATACACCTTTATCTTCCCTTCTCTCCATACATATAATAAAAATAATACTAATATATCTGTTCAATTCTTATAATATCTGAAAACTGCATACGTCATCATTTATTGACCATTATTCACTCTTATTGACTTCGCAACGAACAAAATATCGAATGTAATAAAAAAATAACATCTATAGATATCTGGGACCAGGTATATTAAAGTATCTATATATACACATCTTGATAATACATGTATTATGTGTGCACACATATATATATATATATATATATATGCGATGTATAAATGCTGATGATTACGTATATATTACATTACTTCTCATGTGACCTTATGTATTACAAGTACATTACATAGAATACACATCTTAGTAAACACTAATAAACACTATATCTGAGGTTATCAATCACATATTAGTGCATTATGACGATTTTATTATATATATATATATATATATATATATATATATATTACGTATTTAATCATTATTACATAATAACTTCTAGTCCCCGAACATATGTATACATTTAATTATACTTGGTCATATTTACTGAATTATCAAAGCTATAAACAATAATATACATCAGTAGAATGAATATATATATATATATATATATGTCCATAGAAATATTACTATTAGAACGACTAGCACTGCCACCTATATTACTAACCCGCCATGAACAGAATCATCACCACCAGTAGGAAAGCGTTAACATCGTCCCGTGACTTCATGACATAATACCGAGATGTCACGTGATGTAGTCAATACGTAATCTGTTGTTGAACATTAGAACGGAGGGGATTAGACCGCGCCGCAAACAATTACATGTCTGTAGAATAGTTATAATCAACTAACACACGTATACAAATACACACACACACATATATATATATATATATAGTAACACCAAAGCCCTTGGTAACTGCGGATAAATCGAATTTATCGATAATTCGGACATATTTAAGTGGTTTATTGTATTTGTATATATGCTATATCATGTTACATGTTAAATTAATCGAATAAATCGCACCTATAGTCACCTTTTTAATTTGTATATTGGATAAGTCGCACTATTATAAACTGTCAGAAATGTTTACTTTGAATAATGTACGTTATATGTATGACTAACATTACCCGTGTAGTGCTAATAGTATACATTTAAATGCTTCGCCTTAGAATATACATGTAGAAATACAAAAAATTAATATATTAGTCTGCACATGTGTACTTATGGTATCTATTTAAACGGAGTGAAGCTACATGTCGTGTAGTTCGTGCTATTCAGTAATGAATCATTACTAATGATGCAAATGAACTACTTGCATTACATTTTAAAATGAAATTTTAACCCAACGAATTATTAGTTCTTTAATATATATCCACACTCGATAATGATGTTATAATCGTTCTTTTTATAAACATAATAAAACTAAAAAATATAATATAATATGTATTAAATCATGAATTACTAAATACATATTTAAACATATTATATATTTCATGATTATAATGAAGAATTGAATAACTGAATGACAGTTATAACTAAATGGACTTACTACCTGTGTATATTGTAATACTGAATTATTAATACGACGATTTTTAAATCATTGCTGGCCTGATTTATGAAAATTCTGAATTTTGGGTAAGTCAAATTTGTTATTTTTGTTATTTTTATTTTCGCGGATACCATTCATGTCACCAGGAACTTAAAAAACTGCTTTTTATTTATAACCGATTAGCTCAAATTTCCCTTCAATACATACCTTTCTGAGTATACTTAGAAGTTATAAACTGAACATTTTTTTTAATGTATAAGATATATTTTATAGAATGTGCTATATATATAGTATATAGGTATTGACGAAAGCCGATTTTGTAAATACTGTTATTTAAAAATGTCTAAGTTTAAAGTATACTATAGTTATTAAACTGTGGGTCGTGATCCAAAATACCCTATTATATAATATTACATATAATATAATATAATAAGGCTTTTACAAAGTTTAATCGACCGATTATTCAAATTGTATAATGGAAAACATATAGTTAGGTACATAGTAAATCAATTAATAATATTATCAAAGTAATATCTCTGATATTATAATTAAGTGTATATATAAATATCCAAGTATAGTACTCAATCGGAAGTGTTAAAAACAATGTCGATAATAATAATAATAATAATAATAAGAATACTAATTATATAATTCGAGAAATTCTCGTATACGAGAATTTCTATATATATATATATTGATGGAAAAGTTGGAGAATGGTTCCGGACAACAACAGGAGTGAGACAAGGATGTTTACTTTCGCCGACGCTATTCAATATAATGCTTGAACAAATTATGAATGACGCTCTAGATAAACATGATGGAACAGTAAATATTGGTGGAAAGATTATAACTAACCTAAGATTCGCGGATGATATTGATGCCTTAGCCGGATCGGAAAAAGAATTACATAATTTGATAACATTAATCGATAATACTTCACGTTCTTATGGTATGGAAATAAATGGTACAAAAACGCAATTAATGACGAATTCTGAAGGTAGATTTACATCTAATATTAGTATAAATAACACACCATTAAAAGTAGTTGATTCATTTAAATATCTAGGAGCGATTATTGATGACAAAGGTTCTAAAGCTGAAATTCTATCTAGAATTGGTCAAACAATCGCAGCCTTATCAAATTTAAATGTAATATGGTATGACACTTCGCTACATCTTAAAGCCAAAATTCAGTTAATGCAATCTCTTGTGAATTCAATATTCTTATATGCATGCGAAACTTGGACACTAAGTAAAGATCTGCAAAAACGAATACGTGCTCTAGAGATGAGATGCCTTCGGAGATTACTAAATATTAACTATAAAGATAGAGTCACGAACGTGGAAGTTAGAAGACGGGTAACATGTCAAATCGGCCCACACTCAGAACTATTAGCAAAGGTTATTGAAAAGAAACTCAAATGGTTCGGTCACGTTATTAGGTCTGACACAATATCAAAAACAATTCTGCAAGGAACTGTTGACGGTATAAGAAGAAAACACGACCGAAGTTACAATGGCAAGACAATGTTGTCGAGTGGACTGGCATGGATATTGTAAAAGCAATGAGAGCGACGATGAGCAGAGAAGGATGGAGAAAAGTTATATGGAATTCAACGGCGCCCCTACGGCATCCAAATGCTATGGGATAGGTTAAAGGTTAAAGGTTAAAATATATATATATATTGAAATATATGGCATATATATATATATATATATATATATATATATATATATATTATTTTGTAGAAGTAATGCCAGATGGTAACAAAAATAAAGTAAAACAATAAATATGTTGATTGTAAATAATTGATATATTCAATAATTTTCATAATTAGGTTAATTACCTAAATAAGTTAGTAGTGTTATGTAAACGCTATATACTAGTATATAATTATATATATATATATATATATATATATATATATATTAGTATAGTATTCTAAGAAAGTTTTGTATTTTGTAGTACCTATATACATTATTTTGATATATATGAGTATGTGTTTCATTACGAATATAGTTTGGAAGTTTATTGCATATATAAGGGGGATAAGTATTCACATGATGATATAAGGGGGTTTAGGGGGATTTAAAGAATTGGACAAAGGTTAATATTATCTATTATTTAATGTTTATGTATATATATATGCGTTTCCATATATGGAAACGCATATGAAACCGAATAGTCTTAATATATCCAAGGCAAAATCTGTCAAGTTCAAGATGCCGCAAATAATAAAAAGTCAGCACTAGCATGGAAAATTGTAAATGAGATAAGTGGGAGGAAAAACTCAAACAAATCTAAACTAAAGGCTAGTAATGATGAGGAACGAGTTAAACTTTGGCAGACACATTTTGAGGACCTACTAGGTAAACCACCTAAACCTACAAATAATAGTAACGATCATTGTAAAACCATACTTCATAAATTATACATCAAAATAGGGCCTTTCACAACGAACGAAATTGATATAGCCATTACAAATATAAAAAACGGTAAAGCCACAGGCCTGGATGAAATACCATCAGAAGTTTGGAAGATAAAGGAATTCCAAGACATATTAAAATCTTGCAATATCGTGTATAGCCAAGATCCCATAGAGAGATGGACAGAAGGATGCATTCTACCTTTTCCTAAAAAAGGAAATCTTACCATAACAGATAACTATAGAGGAATAACTCTCACGCCTATTGCTGCAAAAATCTACAACCTGATGATACTAAACCGGATAATACCATACGTTGATCCTATTCTGAGAAAAAATAAAAATGTGTTTAGAACTATTCGATCAACCTCAGGACAAATATTAGCTATCAGACGGATAATAGAAGGGGTTAAGGCAAAAAATATTCCTGCAATATTTCTATTTATTGACTTTTCAAAAACATTCGACTCAATTGATAGAGCAAAGATGAGATCAATTATAATTCATTATGGAATACCGGAAGAAACTGCAAACGCAACCATGATGCTCTATAAAAATACACGTTCAATGGTTAGATCACCTGATGGAGATACCCATTTCTTCAAGATATCAACAGGTGTGCTACAAGGAGACATAATTGCAACCTTTTTATTTATCATTTGCCTCGATTATGTACTGAGAAATTCATTAAAGGATATTGAGAATCTTGGACTGATAATCACATAACGCAAAAGTAGAAGATATTCGGCAACGCGCGTAACAGATATGGAATATGCTGATGATATTGCTATTACGACAAACTCCATCGAAGAGGCAAACACGATTCTACATCAAATAGAAGACATTTTCCAAAGATGTATTAGAAGTCTATGTATTAATGTCAGTAAAACGGAATATATGTCCTTAAATCAAGATTCGTCTGTGAGTATGAGTATGAAAAGTTTAAATGGAGAAGCAATCAAGAATGTATTAGATTTTAAATACCTCGGTAGTTATATTGCCTCCACTAATAATGACGTTAGCATCCGAATAGGCAAAGCATGGGTTGTACTGAATAACCTTAATAAAATATGGACATCAAATCTGTCAATAAGACTCAAAAGAAACCTTTTCCGAGCCACAGTTGAATCTGTATTGGTATAGTGAGCTATAACCTGGACTCTGACAATAGCCTTGGAGAAAAAAATAAATGGATCTTACACCAGAATGTTACGGGCAGCGCTACACATTTCATGGAGAGACCATATGTCCAATAAATACCTATATGGTAAAATACCAAAGATTACAGACACAATACGCGAACAAAGGCTACGCTTCTCAAGCCATTGCTGGATAAGTAACAACTAGGTTGTTAGCGATGTGCTGCTATGGCTACCCATACATGGACGAAGATCTCGAGGACGCCCCGCCAAAACCTTCGTAGATCAGCTAATGGAAGACACAAGCTGCAACTAGGAAGAGCTACCAAACGCAATGATGAATCGAGAGGAATGGAGAGTACGTGCCAATCAATGCCGAGCAAGCTCGACCTGGTAAGGTAAGGCAAGGTAATGTATATGGAGAGAAATGATGATATATAAAGGTATAGGGATAGTGAAATTCAGTATGAGTTAGGTACCTAGTATGATAATTTTAAGCGAAGCTCTGGATTGAAAGGACATCAAACAACTTGTTAAGGAAATGTGTTGTATATGTTAGTTTAGAAAGTCTATATATAAATATAAGGGCTGCGTTTTCTGATTTGATTAGTTTCGTTTATTATATTTGTTTACATAAACATGTGTATTTACATATTTTCAGACAATTGTACGTATACATATATACATGGAACTATGTTAATAGGGTTAAAACGTGTTATAAGTATATATTGTAGGTTGACAAAAATTACAAATTCTGACATACTACACACTGTAAACTGGTAAACTACAAATTTATAATTATATGATACATATTATTATTATTATAAATACTTATATATCCTATATGATATATAAGACAATATTGATGTATAATAATAAATAATAATATAACTCATTCATTAGTTATACATACACAAATATAAAGATAGATAGTGAAATATTATGTGATACAATATCAAGAAATTAAAATATATATACATATATTTATATACATTTATTTATATACATATAATTATATATATATATATATATATATATATATTAATTATGAATTCTTTAATTATTACGTAACAAATATAAATATACACATGCGATATAACGATGATATTTAGGAATATTAGTTAAATTAGTATATTTGCATTACTGGTGAGATTCTACGGATCTCGTGTTCTCTCGCTCTCTATCAATCAAACATATGTTGCCTCCTATACGGTCGTCTATTATACGCTATATTATATAATAGCGTGGATCAAGTAAATGTTATTATTATATAATACTATGACGTCACGCGTAATTAAGATAGCCCCTAGTATATACAACATTTCCTAAGTTAACACATATATACACATACACACGTGTGTGTATATACAATAACATCAGCTTATAAACACGAACATACGCGTAAAATGTACGACGTACACACATGCATACATATACACATATATAAACATACACTAATATATTACTATATGTGTTAATGCATACAATCACTCATATCAGATAAATACACTCACACATACACACATACACACACAAACATATATATATATATATATATATATATATATATATATATATATATATATATATATATATATATATATATATATATATATATATATATGTGTGTGTGTGTTTGTGTGTGTGTATTAAGAATTAGTTTAGGAGAAGACAGCACATGATAATGTGTCAATTATATATAATCAAACAAAAGAAAATCGAGAAATCAAATATATTCTAATACACAATAATAATTATTATAAGTATATAACCTATATATATATATATATATATATATATATATAAATAATCATTAAAACGTTTAATATATATATACTTATATATTGCACTGTTGAATAATAACAATCTTAAGAGTCAGCGGTCAATTGACCGCTCGTGACCGCTAATAAACACACTTGACCTCTAATGAACACATTTGACCGCTATTGAAGTAATTATCATAATACATTACATATTCCGAATAGCTGTGAGTCACCAATGTATACGCACACTGTGTCGTACACTACTTCGCACAGTGTATCGCATACTAGGTACGTATAAACATTGCCATCAACTTTACAATAATGAATCCAAGCAAACATAACTACATACCAGTGTAGTTATATTATTTCTATATACATAATCGATGAAGTATTAATACCTAGGAATTCCTACATCACTCATATATTAAAGAAACTTAATCTTGATTCTTCCAAACTATCCAACTATCACCATGTTTCGCAATTATCATACATTTCTAAGACTATGGAACGCATAGTTGCGAGTCAGCTTATTGATTATATCATTTCGAACTCTATTGTGATTGCTTTCAGAGTGCATACCTTCCCAATCGTAGTGCAGAATCTGCCCTCATCATTGTGTTTAATGATAGTAAACTATCTATGGATAATAGGGCTTCTTGTTATTTGGTTCTTCTTGATCTGTCTAGTGCCTTTGATACGTTAAATCATACGAGTATTTCTTACCGTCTACGTGAAATAGGTATTCATGCACAACTGGTTGATGTCGTTTGTATCTAATATAATATCTTCGGTAAAGATCAAGTCATCTTTGTCGGCTCCATTTGATAACACTCGTGAAGTTCCTCAAGGATCAGTACATGGTTCGATTCTTTTTATTTTATATATTCTTCCCATTAATTTGATTTTTTTAAAATACCCATATATTCATTATCAACTCTTTTCTTATGATTTACACATTTATACTTTTTTTCCACTTAGCTCTGATATTGACATAATTCAACTTTCAATTGCTAACTGTATTAATGATTATTCTCTTGGTTTTCTTATAATTCTCTTTCATTAAATATTACTAAAACTGATAGCTTTATACTATCTAGATCTCTTTCTTCAATTACTCTCACTCATCCATTCCTTATCTCACTTCCTATCTCAAACACCATCTCTACTATAGGTTTTATTATTACTAATGCACTAGATTATTTAGTACATATATCAAACACTGCCCGCCCTGCTAATTATTTCTTATAATATAGGCAAGGCTCGTTCTAAGCTAACATTTACTTTAACTACATCATTAATACATTCATTAGTATTTGGTAGACTTAGATATTGTAATTCGCTTTTAATTAACATTCCGCAAAAATTGATGCAAAAATTTGGTTCAATACAACGTAGAGCTGTTCGCATATTATTTAAGCTTAAGCATACTGATATAACCATATCTATCCATTACATTCTCGTGTGATTTAAATTTCGAGATATATGCAAGTTTCGTCTTCTTTGCATCACTCACAAGTAGGGGAGCTGGAACGATATTGTATGTAGGGGGGACCAACCAATCAAAATAACTGTTGTGGTAATAGTGGGGGGGAGGGGAGGACCAATACATAGTAGGTCCTCCTAGATTTTAAAGTGGGGGGGGGGAGGACATATCCCTCCGTCCCCCATGTTGCAGCGCCCCTACTCACAAGGCGATATATATTGGAGTTCCGGAATACCTATCAAAGATAGTCAGAATTCGAGAAAATTCTCGCCCGAGTCGCAAATGTGAGATAATGAAACTCTCTGTGCCGTTTGTCTCATCTATGTTTGCAGATGCTGCTTTCATTGTTGCTGCTCCGTAGTACTGGAACAGTCTTCCCGACGACTTACGGACCATATAATATTTTATTACTTTTAAATGTCGACTATATTCACATATGTTATAATTATAATGTCTTCTTTTAAAAATTATAAATGTAGTATAGTATAGTTATATGACTACTATATGTAGTATAGTATAGTTATATTACTACTATATATAGTATAGTGTAGTTATATGACTACTATATAGTATATAGTAGTTATATGACTACTATATATAGTATAGTGTAGTTATATGACTACTATATATAGTATAGTATAGTTATATGACTACTATATATAGTATAGTATAGGTATATGACTACTATATATATAGTATAGTGTAGTTATATGACTACTATATATAGTATAGTGTAGTTATATTACTACTATATATAGTATAGTATAGTTATATGACTACTATATATGGTATAGTGTAGTTATATGACTACTATATATAGTATAGTGTGCTTATATAACTACTATATATAGTATAGTGTAGTTATATGACTACTATATATAGTATAGTATAGTTATATGACTACTATATATGGTATATTGTAGTTATATGACTACTATACTAGTGATTGTATTAACGCGCGTTGTCTTTAGATAAACGCATTACTAATAAAGTGAACGAAATATTGTGTGTCCGGTTAACTTTGAGGCTTGACCTCTGCGGTCATAGCCGAGGTCACCGCAGCCGCCATATATTGACCATAACTACAATAACATGTCACGTGATGCAGGGGCAACATCCGGGATACGGCCGCGGCCGATCGATATTATTGCGCAATTGTGGTCGACGCGATGTTGACCGGCGAGGAAATAGTGGTCGACGGCGTTAGTGTAGACGCGTTTATATACACGCGCACACACACGCATACAGCCACGCGCGCGTGTATGTGCGCGTGTGTGCGCGTCCACGTAGCCGATGTTTCGTCAGTTTCGCTACTTTGAACGTCGGAGCGAACGCCGTGGAAATTATGACGCTATTTTTATGAAATATGATTATATTATTATATTTTAGTATGGTACAATATTGTATGCCAATTATATTATAAATATATAATATATACATATATAATATATAACATATAATATATAATATATACATAGATATAACGATTGTATATTATTATTCTATAGACATATATATTTATAAAACTACTATTACTTATTGATAGCATTGGTAAATGATAAATTATATGTATATATATATATATATATATATATATATATGTATTCACCTATATTTACAGTTACTTAATAATAATGATATTATATAATATTTGTATACGCGTATACGTACGCAGGCTAATTGCGTAATGGCCTACATAATAATACGCATGATTTGTTTATTGTCTTTGTATTAATTATATACACCCGTGTGAGCTACGCATTATTAATTGTTAGCACACATCATAGAGGTTAATGTCGGTATTTTTAGTTATAACTTAGTATATGAATTAGTAATACTGCGAAATATCGGAATTATATTCAACTAGTTTTAAATTAATTTATAATTATAGAAACAACGCATTAGAAAGTGAGATAATATTTAAATATATTATATATTAAATATTAATATAAGTACAGTATGAATACTATACATATTATAATATTATATAATATGGTACCTATAGGTTTATAAGAATATATTCTTAGATGTGTTTCCTAGACTAGTGGCAATGTCCACTCTGCAGAGTATGTTTAATTACTACATTTATATCTAATTATGTTATATACAATTTATTTAATTATCACGACTTGCAAGAAAATAAATATGCATTTAAATATTTAATAATACATATGTGGATGTCGTCTATACATTTATTTATTTTAATTGGTAGGGGAGAGTGCTCTAATATCGACATGCACGTAATATCGACACCCTAGATATCTCCTAAAATATAATTCCAATCAAAAAATAATAAATTTATGAAATATTAAACAATTTAATTATAATTCATATAAGTATAATTTTTTTTTTAATATTTATATTTTTTAATTACAAACAAAAAACTGATTTTATCGTAACAACTCAAACAACTAAATTTATGACATTTTTTAAGTACAATATCGATTCTCAATCATTTAAAAATGTAGGTATTTTAAATATTTAAAATAAATCTTATAGATCTAATTATATTTTACAATGTGACGAACAGATTTTGTATTTTTCATAATGTGTTACTAAGTTATAAACTGGTACCTAAGCATCATACATTTGACCCTAATTGCACATAATATCGACACCCTTCGTTATCTCAGAGTTAAACAAACTAAATTAAATTTTTAAATAGCTATTTATATAGATATGTATATACCTACTTAATACTTATATATAACATTTGGAAATATTGAATTGAGAAATAATAAAGTTATTGTGATTTATTGTTAGGGTGTCGGTATTCGAGTACTATCCCCTATACAGTTTTCTTTTATATGATTAATAACTTTATTAACTTAATAATTTTATAATTTCATTACTATCTTTTAACGTGATTTAAACCATAAATTCCCATAGGAATTATATAATTGTATACGATGTTATATCATTTTTTTTGTGATGAAAATATATTATAATGGTGTATACTTAATATATACATATAGTTACGCACATATTTATATATACTATATATTTATTGATTCACGTACAATATAATACAAATAGTAGCGGTTACAAATGGACCCCTTAAGAAGTCACATACTTAGTTGACACATGTTATAAATAACTGTGAGGAGCCCAGGAGAATACAATACAAATATATTCGTAAAACAGGTTACTATAGTAACCGGTTACTATAGCAACCTGTTTTTTCTTGTGTATTGATTTAATGTTTATTTTAAACACAAGAGAAAAACAAGAACTGCCTGTAGTCGAACCCAGTACATCTATATTACTACCATATACCCCTGGCTATGGCTATATATATTTAACAACTAATTTACAAATTAACAAAGATATTTAATTTTTAATTTTTCTAATATATATTATATAAGGCTCCAGAAAAGAAGTTATACTTAACATATTAAGGCTGTGTTTAAATACCAATGGGCTTATAGAATAGGTATACACACTATTTAAAGTGATCTTATGTAATTGTAATAACAGCATTATTAGGCTTTTGTTAAACCTGGATATACGATAGGGGATTCGAAGGGACATTAGATATATTTGATAATACGTAAATAGGGAATATAGAAAGTCCCCGATTACCGACCCATAAATGATTATTTGTAATAATGTATTCAATATTAAATATAGTTATAAGACATTTTGTTATTAGGGTAATATTATGGCAATGAATAATGTGGCTATTTTAAATGTTTGATATCATTATATTTACAAGAATAAACAGGGGGGTCGGTAATCGGATACATGTGCCTAATACCGACCCCCTAAAATAATAGTGGTATAAATAATTATAGTATTATAATATCCAATAAAATAGTAGATATACGTAAATATAATTAATTATAACATGCACTCAATTTATTTTGTATTGAATTTATGTTTTATTAGTAATATTAAATTTAAATTTAAACTTTATAGTAATTATATTAAAATAGTATATATTATTATTTAATATTTATTTATTAATCTGTATGTATATAATCAACTGGAATCATGAATCCTAAATCTATATCAATGATACATAAACAATTTACGAAAAATTTTAAAGAAAAATACGGATCTATTTTTATTGGATATCATAAATCACATGGGGTCGGTATTAGGGTAATGTAGGGGGTCGGTAATAGTAAAATCATATTGGTTGCTATAATTAAGATATATTGGTTAATATTTATTCAAATTAAATTATTTTTCTAATAGTTATAAAAATTTAATTGATCTACAATATTATGCACAAAATTAAGTTTTCTTTTAATTAATAATGTATTTACAATGATTTAAAAAAAGTTATTATTCAAATATTTAAAAAGTAAAAACAGAATATTACATTTGATTAAATTACAATTGTAGGATTACATATTTTTTAAAACAAAACTTATTCATATTTATCATTACTGACAGTTCATGTATATATAATTTTTTGATATATCTTATAGTTACTGAGATACGAGAGGGGGTCGGTATTAGGAGGGGTTCGGTAATCGGAGACTTTCCCCTACGTCATTAGTAACCACTAAGGGTGTTATATTGTTATATACCCATTATTCCTTATTGTCCAACAAAATAATAATAATATATATATATATATAATTAATTTATTAATAATATTAATAATATTTATTTATCTAGAATATATATATATATATATATATATATATATATATATATATATTTATAAGAAATATATTTTATATTTATTCTAATGTTAAATATTTATTGTTATATTTTTTATTGTTATTAAATATATCCATTTATTACCAAAGGAAATGTTCATTATAGCCTGTTAAAAGTCTCGTTTAGAACTCGTGCATTATAACACATTAACGATCAGTTTACACACCAGTATGCCCATATGTAATTACGTATCCATACAAATATACACACATGTATATATATATATATATATATATATATATATATATATATATATATATATATATATATGTGTGTGTGTGTGTACAATATCTATAAATAGGAATTTCCTTGTATTGAGTGGTTTTTGTTGCATATATGCCAAACTGCTAGGACATCATAAATGTAAAATTGTTTACGCCTATATATTTAGTTGGATATTAATAATATATATATATATATATATATATATATATATATATATATATATATATATATATATATATGTATATATAAGAAATATATTTTATATTTATTCTAATGTTAAATATTTATTGTTATATTTTTTATTGTTATTAAATATATCCATTTATTACCAAAGGAAATGTTCATTATAGCCTGTTAAAAGTCTCGTTTAGAACTCGTGCATTATAACACATTAACGATCAGTTTACACACCAGTATGCCCATATGTAATTACGTATCCATACAAATATACACACATGTATATATATATATATATATATATATATGTGTGTGTGTGTACAATATCTATAAATAGGAATTTCCTTGTATTGAGTGGTTTTTGTTGCATATATGCCAAACTGCTAGGACATCATAAATGTAAAATTGTTTACGCCTATATATTTAGTTGGATATTAACAATATATATATATATATATATATATATATATATATATATAAATATATATGTATATATATATATTGTTATTGTTATTGTTATTGTTATTTTTATTTGGTGGAGTCCTTTCATCCCATCCAGGAACTTAGATGAAGTTTTCACTTATAACCATATATGGCTCTAATGTCCCTTCGAAGCCGCTCTTATGTTAAGGCATCCATGGTTTTAACGAGGCCGATCATTTATTTATACACAATTATATAAGATCACTTCTAAATAATATTTTAAGACCCATTTTATAAAATTAATTAATGGTCCGGACGAGGGTCGAGCCCGTGTCCTACTGCTTGTGTGTCTGCTTGTGCGTCATGACGCCTTAGCCACTGAGCCACACAGGCAGTTATGAAGTGATACACATTTTTTTCAAAACAGTAATTTTTATACATATGTTATTGTAGTTTATAATACATTATAGACTAATTAATAAATCTATAGAATTATTAAAGTATACTTTAATTGGATTTAAATATTGTTAAGAAATTTAAGATAACTGGCAATAGCAATACTGCTTATGAATAATGATGAAACATTACCAAAGTTAAGATCAATAATGTTTACAAAGTTAATTACATAATGCATTCTAAATAATACATTCTTTCCGAATGCATAGTATTTTATTATGTTTAAAAATTATCAATAATATAATATAAACGTACTACCTATATTTAAAAAAATATATTAATATTTTTCTTTAAACTTTAAAAATTGTAATAGTTAATATAAGAGAACATAGTCGTGTATCAAATAGTATTTTTTATAGAATTATCAAAAGCTTTTGAATAAATCAAGAAAAAATAAATCAAGAAAGAGCATATACAAATCTTGACATATATATATATATATATATATATATATATATATATATATATATATATATATATATATGTTATATCCTAATATATATATTTAATTAAAATTGATAACTAATTGATAACAAATTATTTGAAAATAATATATATAGAAAATAGAGTAGATCACCCAGGTGAAAATTACCAAATAAACATGTAAACATGTTTACAGGCATGTATTCAAGAATTAATAATTATGTAGGAAGAAGCTTCAGGTTATGTTAGATTTGTTATGAACATAAGTTATGTACTTGAAATTCTATAGATTTTTTATTTACATCTAAATATTCAACTAAATATAGGATAATTAAAATTAAAATTAATAATTTAAACTTAATTTTTATAGTATTTTATAAACAATTCTAATGACATGTTGAGTAATATATATATATATATATATATATATATATATATACATATATATATAGGGGAAAGTCACTAATACCATCCATAAATGACTATTTGTAATAACTTATTCAATATTCAATATATTTATTTGAATTTTTAAAATTAAAGTAATATTATGGCAATACAAGAATGAGGTATTTTGAATATTTAATATAATAACACTGACAAGAATAAACATAATAAAGTGTGGTCGATAATTTAATAAATTTACTATTCTGACTCCATTGTCCACAATAAAACAATAAAACACGCGTTGTGAATATAATTGTTGTATAATAATCATAGATTTGTATTTTACCTGTATTTTACGGTAAACTATAAATCTATGATTATAATATTCAATCAAAATAGTGTATATATATACATATATTTATAGAAAATATATAAATAGATTTATATATAAATATATTTAATTAATTACAAAATTCTCGGAATTTTTTCTCATTAGTAATATTAATCACATTAAATGTATATTTAAATTTTATATTTATATATATATATATATATAAATATATTTATATATATATATGTAGCAGACTAACGTCTTATATATTTGTAATGTAGTTGTTTTTAATTTTATATTATATATTTTTAATTAGTTATTTTATTGTTGTGTATTATGTAATAATTATAAATATTTATTTCGTATATAGTGATTTTTGTATTTTTGTAGTTAATATTAATGTTATTTAGTTTATTATATATTTGTAGTTAGTTATATTTTTGTTTTGTTTTATGGAATAAATATAAAAGTATAAGTGTTCATTTCGTGTATATTGATTTTTATGTTTTTTTATTTAGTGTTATTTAGTTTATTTAAATAGAATATGTTGGACCAATGAACCGTCCCGTAGAAATAATATAATCTGAATTATATTAGATTTAATAATATTATTTACTTTTTGATTATACCTCGGCACGTTGAGGTTTGTATAAAGTTACATTGTAATAAACTATATTGTAATGTTGTATATATGTTTAAAAGCATTAGTGTATAGTTTTTTGTTTTAATTGTTATTAAAAAGTAATTTAAATACAACGGTCCTCTATCATTTTGAGTGGTGTTATATTACCTACACCTATTTCGACCACTCATTATTACATTTATGTAAATATGAATATAGTGTATACATTAAGCGGAATCACCAATACCTATCTTATATAAATGATACACACATACATTATAAACAATTTCAAAATAAAATACGGATCTGTTTTGATTATATAAATGAAATGCTTGTGATAAAAACTAGATAATTTAGTTGGTCGGTAATTAGAAAATCATATGGGTTGCTGTAATTATGATATATTGGTTAATACTTATTAAAATTAAATCACTATTAAACTGTTATGTTTGTTTTACGTTTTCTTTCAACCAGTAACGTATTTACAATGACTTACAAAAGTTAATATTCAAATATTTCAAAAGTAAACTATGAATATTGCATGTTATAAAATAAAAATTGTAGTTTTTATTATATTGAAAAACAATTACGTATTCATATTTACTATTCTATTATTAACAGTTTATATATATATATATATATATAATTTGTTGATATATATTATTGTTGCTGACATAGCGCTACTAGGTGTGTCGTTATTTGGAATGACTCTGTAATTAATAATTTAAAATAAACAAAACTTTATGAATAAAATGGAAATTTCACAAATAGTTTTTAGTAAATTTCAGATTAATTAATTATTCAATAAAGATCACTTATTTACTCTTATTTAATTACGTATACAACTTTAAATAAATAATATATATGCTAGGTTATAATATATTATACCTAGAGCAGTGGTTCCCACCCTATGTGTCATGACACAAACTTGGGTCATTGGGTTTTTTGTTTGGGTCACGGGAAAATTTCTAAAAAAAATTAATTAAAAAAAAGTGCTTACGTGTTATTTACAGTTGAACACAAATCTATCATTTAATTAATTAAAGTTTAATAATAAAAAATTTAAATTTTTCATCGGGTCATGGTATATTTTTAAATTAAGAATTCTCAAAAAAAGGGTCATGACGAAAGGTTGGGAACCACTGACCTAGAGGGTATAGAATTATTTTCTCATCTAAATTAGTAGTCATCTAGATAATATATAGCCTATAACATATACGCAAGTATTACGCTATTAACATTCACACACATTAACTAGACACATGCATGTATTAGTGTTAAGTTAACACTGTTAACTAACTGTTGCTTATAATTATATGGAATTCTTAATATACAGTAGAAATACGTTAATAAACGGTGTTTTGTAATATAAAATGATAATATTATATATTTTAATATAAAAAGTAAAAAAATAATAAATATAATAATAATTAACAAAATATATTATTATATATATATATATTCCCTTAAGTTTAATATTTTAATCTTTATACTAATTAGTTATTACTATGTGTATTACTTATAATTTATTAATTTTGTTTCCTATCAAATGACACATTTTTGTCGATTATTTGTATTTATATTATATAATTAAGATTAATTATAGTAATATAAATATAACATTTATTAATTAGATTAATTAGAGTAAATGTATTAACAATAATATATATATATATATATATATATATATATATTAGGTCTGGTGTCGATGGCTCAGTGGGACAACCAAAAGCTAGTAAGCCAGAGGTCCCGGGTTCGACTCCAGGCAGTTCTTGAATTTCTCTTGTGTTTATAAAGAACTTAATAAACAATAAATCAAAACACAAGAAAAAAAATGTTACTATTTGTATTGTATTGTCCGGGGCCTCTCACAGTTATTTATAACATGTACAAGTCTATGACTTCTTGAGGGGTCCATTTGTATTGTATTCAATATATATAAGAGATTTCAATAAATAAATATTATTATATTGTTATATATATATATATATATATATATATATAATATTCAATACTATATATATATAATATGATATTTTTTAAATAGTTATACGAACCCAGTGTTCAAAATATTCTAATTCCATGAAGAAGCTAAGTTATAATATTAACGTTTGCAATAATTCATAATTTGTTCTATACCGTTCTATTCCGAGCGCGCCTACATACGTGTACACGTATACGTTCAAAACCGTGGGGTTACATGACATTGCGTAACATCTGCAGTCTTACGTCATCGTTACGTCATAGCCGGGTCTACGCGCAGAGATAATCACGTTATATTGTTGACATGACTCACGCAATTATCACACACACACACACGAGAGCGCGCGCGCACGTGCGAACTCGCACGTGACGCACGCCTCCCCTCTCGCACGCGCACACGCACACGCACACTAAACGCACTAATATCCTATTCATGTAATCCGCGAGTGCGTACAGCCAGAGTGAAAGATTAGCTATTGCTATATGAATCCGTGCTCGGATATTAATATTCACATAAATAATGTATAATTCGCGATATAGACAATTATTTTTACTTTAATTCACAGCATATATATATAAATATGTAAACAATAAAATAAATATGAATACGAGTTTGACGATAGAGTTAAGCTTTATTTATCTCAACTATAGAGCTATAGGGCCTATTGTGCCTACTAATGAATATATTATTCTATATATATATAAATATATCGAATGAATTAATAAATCTATTGGTAAACAAATAGTCACCTAGAGATAAGTACAACCGAGTCAAATTTATAAAGAGAATTCTTAAAATTAAAATTTATATTATAAGACATATTAATATATCAAAAATAATAATAATGTAAGTAATACAAATACAAATAATGCTATCAATACTTTTAATCACGTTAAACAAATATTGTAAAACATATTTTCTAAAATTTAAAAAACTCAGAATATCAGATTTATGCATAGCTCAACTTTCAGGGTATTCAAATTATAATGTGAACCTATAGGAATTATACTTACCAAACTAGTAAGAATAATTTTGCATTACCATGACAACCGTGCAACCATCTTCAAAATGTTCACATAATTATTGATATAAATTACCGGCATAATAATGAAACTATATTTATAATATAATAAATTAATTGTTATAACTTTAGAATAAGCTAAGAGCCAATATATATTATATCAAGTTGTAATAGTAGACGGTTACCCTCTATAGAATAGTATCGATATTATAGTAACTATATATAATATATAGTATATATAGTATAGTATGGTAACTACTATAGTATAGGTACGATATAACTATACAGGTAGAAATATATATATATATAATTTTTAACCTAGGATGAAAAAAAGAACATTGAATTTATAAAAGAACTAATATTGGATATTATACCATTAGAAGAGGTGTATTTATTGGGAAAAAGAATTGAGATTTATGAAGAATTACTATTAATAGTATCGAGTATATAGATTATATATAGTACAGACTGGGGAGCGTATTGTACGATACAGATGGGTGTTAAATGAAGATGGAGAGAAGAGACTCGTAATGAATCATCACTGACGATTGATGACAAATAGGGGAAAGTCTCCGATTACCGACCCCCTCCTAATACCGACCCCCTCCTAATACCGACCCCCTCTAGTATCTCAGTAACTATAAGATATATCAAAAAATTATATATGTATATACATGAACTGTTAGTAATGTAATGATAAATATGAATAAGTATTTTGTTTTAATAAATATTTAATCTTACAATTATTATTTGATCAAATGTAATATTCTTTTTGCTTTTTAAATATTTAAATAATATTTTTTTTAAATCATTGTAAATACTTTATTAATTAAAAGAAAACTTAATACTGCACATAATATTGTAGATCAAAAATAATCACTACTATAAAAATAATTTAATTGGAATAAATATTAACTAATATATCTTAATTATAGTAACCCATATGAATTTCCTATTACCGACCCCCTAAATTACCCTAATACCGTCCCCATGTGATTTTTAATATCCAATCAAAATAGATCAGTATTTTACTTTAAAATATGTCGTAGGTTGTTTGTGTATCATTGATATAGATTTATGATTCATGATTCCAGTTGATTATATAAATACTGATTAATAAATAAATATTAAATAATAATATACATTATTTTAATACAATTACTATAAAGTTTAAATTTAAATTTAATATTACTATTAAAACATAAATTCAATAAAAAATAAATTGCCTGAATGTTATAATTAATTATATTTATTTATATCTACTATTTTTATTGGATATTATAATACTACAATTAGTTATACCACGATTATTTTAGGTGGTCGGTAATGGGAGAAGGGGGTCGGTATTAGGAATATGTATCCGATTACCGACCCCCCTGTTTATTCTTGTAAATATAATTATATCAAAAATTTAAAATAGCCACATTATTCATTGCTATAATATTACCCTAATTACAAAATTTCAAATAAATATATTTAATGTTGAATAATTTATTACAAATAATCATTTAGGGGTCGGTAATCGGAGAATTTCCCCTACTTAATATGTGGGAGGACGAGAGTAACTATGTAGGGGAGAGAAGGGTATTGTGGCCAATGCGGGTATTGTAGCCGATAACGATATTTCAAGAACCATTATAGTTATCAAAAAATTATATATACGAAAATTATAGATAATTGAATTCTAAGAATGATAGTGTACATCATTTTTTATTTATATCAATATTAATTATTGATTTTTGATTAGAGAAAAAAAATCAAATAATCGTAATTTTAACGAAAAAAACGTTTGTATACAAACGTTTTTTTTAATCTATAGCTGAATATAAGTAAAACTAAATGGGATAACGATTAATTATTTTTATATTTAATATAAAAGTGCGCGTGTATCTTGATATCTGATACAATGTATTTTATTTTCTAATTATAAAATATTACGTATTTGAATACATGACGCGATCCTAGTGGCTATTTCGGAACTATCGACCATAATACCCGCACTAGTATATTTAATCTCTATTTATACGGAAAATTTGCTTTTTAATAAAAATAAAATGATTTGAATACAAATAATTAAATGAGTAAATGTTGATAGCCATTATTTAGAACAACATATTGTAATTGTATATACAACTTATTGGATCATAATATCCAATATTAGTATGATATATTTTGTTTCTTGTAAGGTAATAAAAACATCGGCCATAATACCCTTCCCTCCCCTATTCACTAGGGTTTGCGAAATTAAGTATTTTTGATAGATACAAATTAACTGATTTCATATTTATCGGATATATTATAGATAATGGATAATGTGTAGACAATAAGTTTTCCTGGAATTTAAAAGCAAAAGAGGAATGACAGTACTTGGTTATTAACGAAGAGAGGCTCGTTATAGGGTTATGTGAGAGGCAGATGAAGATATATTCAATACTTGTTTTTAGTGGATTTCGGAAACTTATAAAGAAACCTCAAGATCTAGATAATTATCAATAAGGTTTTCCTTAATGGAACCTACCCGATGTGATAGGTTGTCATTGTATTAATAGAACGTTAAGTCTGGCATAGAGTTGGTATGTGGAATTAAAGAAATGGTACCTTTCAAAGTAAAAAAGCTAGATAGTGAATATGGTTATCTAAGAGTATCATAGGATATATTTATAACTAGTTAATATATATATATATATATCGATAATAACCAATGTATACATTGGTAATATATACCATATTTGGTAATTTACTTTAGACGTGGTAGTTTTATTAATATTTAGTAATCAATTTATGTGGAATTACAATGTAGGAAATAATTTTAAACAAGACAAAAACAATTATATTACGTAATGAATGATAAGAAGTGACCATTTCCTTTACGATAAGAGCAAGCTAATAAATAATGTGGTATATCTATAATTAAGGAGTACTTCGGAATATAATGGGCAGTTTATTTTGAAATGTGGTGTAAGATGTTTAATTATTATATGTTTAATATTACGTATGTTTGATAAATAAGGGGGTGTAGTTAGAATATATGAAAAATGTTATATTATTTGACTTAGTAAAGGTTATTTATTAGGGAGGTTAAATACTAATCAATATAAGTTTAGAGATGAAGTTAAGTCAAGTGAAATGTCGCAATACAAGTGTTGAGGTGAACGTAACTTTAGGACACCTATCGAGTTAACAATGGTACAATATTATAGGTGATATCATAATATGTATATATTGTTACGGAGGACAACTCGAGCCTGGAAATTGACTTTACCCAGTACAATAGTATCAAGAGAAGGTTAAAGATTGGGTTTAGTATGATATAATGAGAGTCGTGAATCATGTTAAGAAATGGGTATTGAAGTTGGATAGCGCTGAGTTGATGAATAATTAACGAGCGTACATTTCATTACAGAAATATCTTAAATATTTACGACATAATATATTGCTAATGTTTCTTTAGAGTAGAGTGAAGTAATGCAGATATATGTAAGATACGTGTATCGAGGGGCATGCTTTTTCAAGTAAAGTAAGAACATTCAGAGAATATATACTATATCAGTATATTAAATATAACATAGGTATATATAATAGATATTAATATAAATTTGATTATATAGTCAATATTTTATATTAAATATCAGAACTTTATTAATTATATATTTGTATATATTAATTATTTAATATAATTACGTTACTCTTAAATTGTAATATTATACTATAGAACATATTTATTAAAATAATATGTATTAAATTGCAATAGTAATATTATGGATATTACCTTTATTTTATGTTAAACCAAATTTAAATATTTTATAATATAAATAGATATATTATGTATAAAAATATATTAATCGTATAAATAGTGATATCCAGTGTAATTATAATTATTAAAAAATATTAATTTCTTGATTTAATATAAAAAAATGGAAGCTTACATTCCTACTTAATGTATCTAAATAAACTAGGTATCTAAATAAAATGTTCATTAATTCCATCAATCGATTTAAATATAAAACTTCAATTTATCCTATATATAGTTTTATTTAATTGATTGATATTAAATAAGACCTGTAAACTAAAATACAAATTATTTATATTTTTAAATGATTATAATTTAATTATATTAACTTTAAATTATAGTAGGGGAAAGTAACAGAATACAGACATTGCCCGAATACGGATACCCTCGGTATCTAAGAAACCATAAATCCTACAAAAAAATGGTTGATTAATAAAAGATTCATAATTATATAAATAGTCTAAATAAGTATTTTTTAATTATCCAAAACAGTGCTGATATATCCAATAAACTGGTTGTTTTATTACGTATTTAAATTTATGAAAAAAATGTTAACTTAAAACCTTCTCAATAATATATAAATATATCGATATAAAACATACCAATATATTAAAAAATAAAGCATTTTAAACATTATATACATAATTTCTAAATTTGTTATCAAATATTAATTAAGTTATAAGCATATATCTATAGGTCATATAAATCCATAATACGGACACTATAGATGTCTTAATACGGACACCCATAACAATCAGCGCGCATCTTGTGAACTATTCTGATTTTCATAAAAATCGCGTGCATTAATAATAATATATTAATATATTAATATTAATATATTATTAATATCACATATTAACATAATTCTAAAAATTGTATTATTTAGATAATATAATTGTATTATTAATTAATAAAATAATAACAATTAATAAATTAATTACTAATTAAATTATATTAAATTATTCATAAAATTAATTATAAATAATGTAATTGTAATTTATGTGATTGATTCATCAATACTATATAGTTTACCTAGTGGTATATAGGGTGTCAGTATTATAACAAAGGGTGTCCGTATTCTGACATGGGTAGCGAATAAGGAAACCCACGTTATCTAATGAATAAAAATATTAAATATAATTTTAAAAGCACACTAATATCTATAATCATATAATATTATAATATTGTAATTTTTGAATAAAAATATTGAGTCGTAAAATGTTAAGACCATGTATTGTTAAAGTGTCCGTATTAGGTTATTTTCCCCTATACAATAACAATATTAATATATCAAATAAATATATTAAATATTGTATTTTTTTTAAATTACAGACTTTAGAAATATAATAGAAATATAACATTATATATTGTCAACTTTATTAAATGCCGTTAAAATTCACGGTCTTGTAATTATATAGGAATTTTTTTTATTGAAAATATAAAATCACATAAAATAATTCATATTTTTACATAATTTATATTTCATAACATTAAGATATATTATGTAAATTATTCCACGGTATTTTTGAATGATGAGAATATTAGTTTTGAAAATATTAGTATTTTAAAAAAATAAAAAATTTGATGAAAATTAAATATTAATTTTTTAAATTTTATTACCAACTCTATATCTAATAAAAAATATTTCCTGTAAATATAATATACGCTTAATATTAAACATATTGTGAAAATTTGACTAAGTTTAGTTAATTATTGAATGAGAAATCGCAAATTTCATAAGAAAAATAAATATTCTGAGATAATTGATGTTAACAATTTTCTTTATTATTTATAATACAATATCGCCCTGGTATTATTATAGAATAACGCCAACGGTCATTCAATAGTATGTACATAATAAAACTAATAGGTATCGCTAGTTTACATGAAAATAAAGATACTATTTATAACACTATAGTTTTAAAAAAAACAACTGTTTTTATATAATTAAAATTGATAAATTATAACTATTGTAAATATTATAATATAATCATTATTTTATTAGAAATAGGTAGTTTTCTAAATTACGTTTTTTATGCTTTATATATATATTGTTAACCTATAGGTTAAATGTCATATTTTGACATATCAAATATTTATGTACCTACAAATCTATTTTTTAAATAAACATTTTTTACACTATTTTTATTTTAAAGAACGTGAATCCTCTTAATACCAAGTTAATGGTGGAAGAGTATTACAACAATTATTTGTATTATAGAATTCATAATATTTTTTCAGAGTAATATATTAGCTTACATTATGGATAGGTACAATATTATTTAGTTTACTTAGAATTGATAATCAATACTAAAGTTTAGATTTAACCATATTAGTGTGTTATTAATGCATGTGTTTGTATCAATTAGTACAGGGAGGAGCTTGGTTGAATTTTGTTGAATAATGAGAGTATTATTTAATATAATAGATCATTTTGTTTTATTATAATAATATATTATTAGATATTAAATAATTAGTTTTGCTTAAATTAATTGTCAATTTATTTAGTGATATCCATGTATTAAGATGTTTTAAAGTTTTATTCATGGAATTTTCATTGCATCAATATTATTTTCTTTGAATATAATAGAAATGTCATCAACGAATAAAACAAAATATATTGTGTTATAATATTGACAATGTCATTTTTAAATATTAAAAATAATAATGTTCCGAGGACAGATCCTTGAGGGACACCAAACTTAATATTAATATAAACAATTATTTATTTAGAATTTAGAATTATTGAATGACAAATTTATTTATATTATTAAGAAAGGATATTAATAATTATAAAATAACTTATCTAAAACCATACTTTCTAACTTTATTAATAGATCATGATTTATGGAATCGAATGATTTCTCTAGTATATAGATATAGCTGCACAATATTCCATTCTAGTTGAAGCTATAGTTCCATTTAGATCAGTCAATGCGTCAGAGGTTAAAACATCTTTTTTAAAACCATATTTTGTATCATTAATTATTTTATTTTTGTCCATAACATCTATAAATCTAGAATTCAAGATTTCTAATTTATTTTTCTACAAATTTTTGAGAAAGATGATAATAGATAAATTGGCCTATATTTAGAAGGATAATTAATATTATCGAATTTATATTTAGTTACGATTTTAGTAGTTTTTAGACAATTAGGAAATATACACAATTATATTTTTAATATTATTTAAATATGATAATATATTAATTATTGAAGAAATGATTTGAATAATTAGTTTAAATGAATAGTTATAAGAATCAGTACTATTGTTAGTTTCTTTTTTCAACGGTAAAGTTTAGTTTTAGTTTAGTTATTACATTTGGAATTATATTATTATTTATATTATTATGTAGGGGAAAGTCCCCGATCACCGACCCCTAAATGATTATTTGTAATAACTTATTCAATATTAAATATATGTATTTGAAATTTTGTAAATAGGGTATATATTATGAATATTATGATAATGAATAATGTGGCTATTTTAAATTTTTGATATAATTATATTTACAAGAATAAACAGGGGGGTCGGTAATCGGATACATGTTCCTAATACCGACCCCCTTCCCTTATTACCGACCCCCTAAAATAATCGTGGTATACATACTTTTAGTATTATAATATCCAATCAACATAGTAGATATTAATAAATACAATTAATTATAACATGCATGCAATTATTTTTTATTGAATTTATGTTTTAAAAGTATACTTTTAATATTATAATATTAAATTTAAATTTAAACTTTATAGTATACTTTTAATATTATAATATTAAATTTAAATTTAAACTTTATAGTAATTATATTAAAATAGTATATATTATTATTTAATATTTAGTTATTAATCAGTATGTATATAATATAATGGAATCATGAATCCTTAATCTATATCAATGATAAACAAACAACTTATGACATATTTTAAAGTAAAATACTGATCTATTTTGATTGGATATTATAAATCACATGGGGGTCGGTATTAGGGTAATTTAGGGGGTCGGTATTAGGAAAATCATATGGGTTGCTATAATTAAGATATGTTGGTTAATAGTTATTCATATTGAATTTTTTTTATAATAGTTATAAACATTTTATTGATCTACAATATTATGCACAAAATTAAGTTTTCTTTTAATTAATAAAGTATTTACAATGATTTAAAAAAAGTTATTATTCAAATATTTAAAAAGTAAAAACAGAATATTACCTTTTATCAAATAACAATTGTAGGATTAAATATTTGTTAAAACAAAATACTTATTCATATGTATCATTAAATTACTAACAGTTCGTGTATACATTTTTTGATATCGCTTATAGTTACTGAGATACGAGAGGGGGTTGGTATTAGGAGGGGGTCGGTAATCGGAGACTTTCCCCTATATATATATATATATATGTTTCCCCTTTATATATATATATATATATATTTGGATATATATATATATATATAATATTGATATTTATTTAAAATTATCATCAAAAACAATACCAATATCTCGAAAATTAGAGTATTTTTAGCGAATGTATCAGTGTATCATTTAGCGAATACAAAGATATATTAGATTTTCCGATTAACATAATACAAAAATGAACATTTTTCAAATTCAAGGTTCAATTTTACAATCCAATCATTGAGCTCAGCTAGTCCTGATTGAATGATATTTCGTTTAGTAGTATTCCTATAGGATAGAGAAATGTTAGCATCATCGATAAAAAGATAGCATGTTAGCTGTGATGAAAATATTGAAGAAAGGTCATTTATATATATTATAAATATAAGAGTTCCAATAACAGAACCTTGAGGAACACCTGCACTCTTATGAAAATAACCAGAAAATGCAATAGTTACCTTATAAGGTAATTATAGTTAATAAATAACTATAGTTAATAAATAACTATAGTTAATAAATAACTATAGTTAATAAATAACTATAGTTAATAAATAACTATAGTTAATTATAGTATTTTCAAAGATTTTACGAAACAGAGATTTAACTCATATTAGTAATAATAATAATTACCGCTGCTGGCAGATATTTCGAAATCACTGAAATATAATTATGTTTGACGTGGATTTTATACTGCAATAATACTGCATTCATTATTATTTTACATTACATGCAATATAAACTAGCGCCTTACTTCATAGATATGTATAGCATTTAAAACCATAATATCATATTGATTTGTTATATATTAGTAATGAACACGATTTCGTCGTTAAGTATTATATATTTCCTTAATAGGGTTAACTCTAAACTAATACTTAGTAATATAAAATCTCTTGGTATTATCTTATATTTCTACATAATATATAATACATAATATAATAATCTGTCAATGACAACCACTATAGTTTATTATTCTATATGTGTAGCATTAAAGGACATATATTTACATAAGATACATATACTATAAAGCAATGACCCCGGTTAGATATACAACTACAGTATTACTGTTGAAATACGTATATATATATATATATATATATATATATATATATATATACATATATATATATATTTATATATATATATTTAATCGAGATGCTTGTTAGTACATATTAGAGGAAGCAAAATAAACTATAATGAAAAAAGAAAACAAAATTGCGTCATTCAATAAATGGCGTCTATTCTAATAACGAAAGTTAATACAAGTATTGAATAATTGTAGATTAATTTATTATTTATAAAAAATAATGTTAAATATAAAATTAAATCTAGTTTATATATTTACCTATTTTTTATTTTATTTTTTAATTTATCTAATAATATCATATTTATTTACTAATAAATATTCAACGAAAATATAACGAATCTTTAATAAGGTAATATCTCATGATGAGTACATATAATATATATGTAATTCAGAATGTTGTTATAAAACGCCGATATATATATATATATATATATATATATATATATATATATATATATATATTGTTATTGTTATTGTTAATGTTATTTTTATTTGGTGGAGTCCTTTCATCCCATCCAGGAACTTAGATGAAGTTTTCACTTATAACCATATATATATGGTTATAATGTCCCTTCGAAGCCGCTCTCATGTTAAGGCATCCATGGTTTTAACGAGAGCCGATCATTTATTTATACACAATTATATAATATCACTTCTAAATAATAATTTAAACCCATTTTATAAAATTAATTAATGGTCCGGAAGAGGCTCGAACTGCTTGTGTGTATACATATATGACGCCTTAGCCACTGAGCCACACAGGCAGTTATATATATATATATATATATATATATATACGTAAACTCTTATGATAATCAGTTAATTAAAAACATTTGTTTTAAAAAACAAATATCTTGAGCATGAATTAATATGACATAGAAAAAATGGTAACGATTATACAATGACAACATTTAATGAATTGATAATATGAAATAACCACTTATGTATACAACACAATCAAATAATAGCTATATTTGCCATAATCGTACACAAATAAATACACTATTAAGATGTATATAAAGATGTATATTAAACTACACTCGTTATATTAGAGAATAATAACCACATTGTAAATCCATGTATCGATTAAAAACAGTAGTATAATTGTTCACATCTACAAACAATTTTAATTTTTAATACTTTATTAACATTTTTTTTTAATATTGCAATTTATTATAATTGTATATTAAAATATCATAATATTTTGTAATGAAATAATATATAAAATAGTATGGATATATAAGATAACAAATATAAAAATTATAATAAAATAGAGTAAGAATTATAGGATATATTAAAATAATTATAATATATATATGGTTATATATAAAAATACCAAAAAAATAACAAAAAACTATGATAAAAGATAATTGTACATTTAGTATACCTATAATATAAATAGAGAGACCCTTTCACTTTATAATGTAATGATAAAAAAGTAAAAATAAGAAAAAGTTAATAACCATTTTTTGACATTATTTTAAAATTTTTTATAGTTTTTTTAATTTCACATACATCATTAAATATACATTCCATGATGTTAGGCCTATAATTGAAATGCATAATGATTTTCTAAAAGTTCTATTTTGTTTCTATAATAAACATATTTTGAATAACTCTATATATTGTTAAGTATATTTTATTAGGTAAGTATTTATACAATATATAACATATATTAATATATTGTATATATAATATGTAATATTGTATATATATATATATATATATATATATATATATATATATATTATATAACAATTGTTAAGTATATTTTGTACTGGTTTCAAACACAACAACTACAGTAGATAATATCAATACATTGCAGTAACATTGTTTATGTTATATATTCCTTACTTAGTTGCTTAGTTCCGTGACAATGTCATCGTAGGGGGCACATGATAATGACGAACACATGTTCCTCCATTATTTACAACAATCTTATTTATGATTTCACGCAAGGGGATATTAGACCAGTTAAAGATGGCATCCATCCACTTTCTCTTTGGACGACCTCTCTTTCTACTGCCATTTAACTGAACCTTTTAATGTCATCTTAGCTAGCGATTCATGTCTAGAGATATTCCCAAAAAAAAGTAAATGTTCTATGTACCAACCCAAGAGAAGCTAAAAGTTTCCTATTTTCCTTCTTATTTCTTTGGATACGTAGATATTAGTTTTCATTTGATTGTATGTGATATTTAAGAGCCTTCTATGGGCTTTAGATTCGAATGCATGTATCTTCCTATTAGATTCTTCCAACGATATTAAGTTTCACAGCCATATATATATGTACTATAGTAAAATGGATAGTACTAAAGATTTGTAGAGCTTGTAGAACCTACACTATTAGAAATAAAGGTTCTTTAAACTCAAATAAAGGGTTCATTGGATGACTCTGTACGCAAACCCTTTGTGGGGTTCTTTGGACAAAAATAACCTAAAGAACCCTTTCAGAATATTATTTTAAAAGGGTTCTTTGGAATTGTAAATATATAAGAACCCTTTTATTTTTTTGAATTTTAAATATATAAGAATATATGTTAGATTTGTGGTTCCTTATTATAATATAAATAAAGTTTAGTATGTATATATATAATATATTAAATATTATATATATATATATATATATATATATAAATATATATATATATATATATATATATATATATATGTATATGTATATATATAAAATATATACTAATATAATTTTGATATAGTATACTAATTCAAATATGGAATAGAACAATTTAATAATACTTATTAAATTATTCCTCTCCACGGAAATCTTTAGTAAAAAGCGAAATATTTATGCGTGGCTGAATAGAAATCAGATTTGTTTTAAAATGGATATATTTGCATTCATCATAAAATATTTAAAATTAGAATAGTAAATTAAATATTAATAATAGGTTTAATTATATATTACTTGATTTTTATCAAATATTATTTATATAACTAGTTTACAACAATTTATATAAATATATTAATATAACATTTTAATTTTAATAATATGTGTACATATATTACACATTACATATTATCATAGTATTATCATTATAATTAGAAATATCAAAGGGTTCTTTTAATTTTACGAGTACAAAGAACCTTATATAAAAATCATA
Organism: Osedax fenrisi; assembly: GCA_964019155.1. Taxonomy (NCBI): domain Eukaryota; kingdom Metazoa; phylum Annelida; class Polychaeta; order Sabellida; family Siboglinidae; genus Osedax; species Osedax fenrisi. The sequence continues at coordinate 50,988,744 of OZ025240.1, read as the reverse complement.
GGGTTCTTTATACTTCGATCATTGCAAAGAACCCTTTGTTTATATATTTATTTCGTATTTAGGGTTCTTTTAATTTTATGATTCCAAAGAACCCCATTCCTATATTATGGGGTTCTTTGGACTAAAATGCTTGTCCAAAGAACCCTTACTTCTAACAGTATACTTGAGATTAAATTACATTTGTGATTTTGTATCCATCACCATTTCACATTTATGAGTATTTTTATCTTTTCGTGACTTATTACCATAACATACGATGCAGAACTTTTTTTATAGAGTCTGTTAGCGCTTGTAATTAACTTACAGAGCCAGATAGAAGATTAATATCATCATCGAATCACAGGTTGAAAATTAATCTTCCTCCTATTGATATTGTTGAACGATGATTTTATAGAATTTCCTTTATAATCCAGATTGTAGTAAATATCTCAGTTATTAGTCCACATTCTTTGATAATTTTGTTTGATACATTTTCGATTTCCGGTGATTTTCCATTCTTCTGGAAATGTATTACCTTTCCAACTTCTGATTTCAGTAGTTGCAAAGGTGATTCCATCTCAGACAGATGATTATCGTTTTTCAATTTATCGCAATATGATTAATGTTAAAGATATAGATATCTTTGCAATATGCTGTTCATCTTTCTATTTTGGAATTATAATCAGCAAGCAGTAGGTAAATATAACCAGCAAGCGGTATATGATTTTTATCTTAGATGATTGTCGTTTTCTAGGTTTCGAATTTGTGATTGACTTTAGCGTATGTAATACACTTGTTCTATGTACTCCCCTTTTCAAATCTTTAGCAGTTGACATGCACTGTGAGCTTATAAATCCATACTGTGCTGCTTTCATAGATCTACGTATCTTATTATACATCTGTATTCTTCACTTTTATATTAAATATCTTCAAACTTCTTCTTTTGTCGCATATATTAAGAATGTTGTCTGTAATCATCGATTGTTTCATATATATATATATATATATATATATATATTGTTATTGTTATTTTATTTTATTTTATTTTATGGAGTCCTTTCATGCCATCCAGGAATTATATGAAGTTTTCACTTATAAACATAAATGTCTCTAATATACCTTCGAAGCTGCTCTCATATTAAGGCATCCATGGTTTTAAAAAGAGATGATCCATTATTTAATATATGTATAAATACACAATTATATAAGATCAATTCCACATATTATATTAATAACTATTTTAATGGTCCGGACGAGGCTCGAACTAGCGACCTACTCCTTGTGTGTCTAACGTCTTAGCCAACTGAGCCAAACAGGCAGTTAAAATATAGATATATGTATAGTCAATATTAGTGATTCAAATACTGCTAGATACATGTAACAAAATATGGGAAACTTGAATCTGGCCATCAGACTAGACAAAATCAATGATAATAAGTTTACAAAAGAAAGGAAGCAAACAGAAATGTGAAAATTATAGGACAATAAGCCTTATATCACACTCTAGTAAAATAATGCTAAAGATAATCCTAAACAGATTGAAACATTACATGGAAGAGTTCATTTCTGAAGAGCAAGCTGGATTTCGAACAGATAGAAGTACTAGCGAACAGATATTCAACTTAAGAGTAATCTCAGAGAAATATTCTCAGCATAGTAAACCATTATATCAAATTTTCATCGATTTCAAAAAAGCGTTTGATAGAATATGGCACAACACGCTATGGTCGGCAATGAAAAGATTTAATATCAATTAAAAACTAATAGAATCTATACAACATCTATACAATAAAGCAGAAAGTGCAGTTTACTTTGACGGTCAAATCGGAGAATGGTTCAGAACAACAACTGTAGTTAGGCAAGGCTGTCTACTTTCACCCACACTATTCAATATTTTGATTGAACAAATAATGAACGATGCTTTAGATAATCATGTAGGTTCAGTAAATATTGGTGGTAAAATAATCACAAATCTGAGATTCGCAGATGACATCGATGTATTAGCAGGTAGTGAATCTGAATTAGCCAATCTTATTAAAATAATCGACAATACAGCACGTGCATATGGAATGGAAATAAACTCTACGAAAATACAAATAATGGCAAATTCTGAAGGTAGTTTCACTTCAGAAATAAAAATAAATAACGAGCCACTAAAAGTAGTTGACAGTTTTAAATACTTAGGAGCAATCATCGACGATAAAGGTTCAAAGGCTGAAATATTAGCTCGATTGCAGCTCTATCTAGACTAAATGTTATATGGTATGATAAAACACTAAAATTGAAACTGAAAATCAGACTACTGCAGTCACTAGTTAACTCAATTTTCTTATATGCGTGTGAGACATGGACAATAACGAAGGAACTGCAAAGAAAAATAACAACATTAGAAATGCGGTGCTTAAGACGATTATTGAACATATATCATACAGAGATAGAATTACTAACATTGAAGTACGCAATAGAGTTACCAAAGAAATCGGTCCACATTCGGAACTACTAGCAATGGTCATCACGAAAAAACTGAGATGGTTTGGTCATGTGATAAGATCAAATTCCATGTCCAAAACAATTCTTCAGGGTTCTATTGAAGGTATAAGAAGACGAGGTAGGCCAAAAATGCAATGGCAAGACAATATCGTTAAATGGACTGGTCTTGATATAAATAAAGCGATGAGAGCTGCAGAAAATAGAGATGGATGGAAACAAATTGTAACGAAATCTACTGCGTCCCTACGGCATCCAAATGCTATGGGATAGGTAAAGGTAAAGGTAAATAGTCAATATAGAGATGAATCTAAAAGATATGTTGTTACTGTAAGTTAATTGATATATGTTATACGATTACGTTTCACGGTATTAAAAGTAAAAGTAAATATTCCATTAGTTGATTTACTAATGCTAAAGTTGAATATTTGGTGTCAGGATAAAGTTAATTATATTTAATTTGTATACATTTGTTAATTAATTCTAACTTACTATTTGTTATTGTGAATTCTATTGTAGTTTTCTTATAACTATCGTTCCTTGGGTTGATAATGATTATCTATACTCTTTGTTCCGGGCCTTAATCTACCCGGATGCTATTATGTTCATACGTCAGGGTTATTTAATCCGTTCTAAGTAGACATTAATGTGTCAATAATTAGTCACTAATTACTTCCCGTCAGAGATAAGTTATCACCTTTCATTGCGTATTCATTTGTTAACGTATATGTAAAAAGGGATATATCCCTTTGTTATAACCCAATTGCTAGAATACACTACCGACCACGCGCGATACGTATGGTTATAACGTATTAATAGGGTCAGTAATACTGATAGCACATATATAACATATATGGTTATATATGGTTATAACTACAGCTACATAAGCCTAGATCTCCTACATTGCATACAACAACATGCCTAGGTAAATGTCTGCGCACTAATATTGTATAAGTACATTTTAAACATACAATAAATAAGTGTATGTAAACCTATACATATATGTATAGGTAGTATATATAGGTCGTATACATATATGAAATGTCAACGATCATAAGTTTTAAAATAATCAATGTTATTATAACGTGTTGCCATGGTATTATTATTAAATAATAAAGAATATTATTTTACACAGTTAAATTAGCCGTATATTTACGTTAAGTTAGTAATAGTAGTAGACTATTAAGATTAGTAGTTAGGTATTACGTTAAGTAGTTAGGTTATAGTAATCAAGTAGTAGTTAGTAGTAGCTATCCGAAATGGAGACGTTACCCTTCACGCCTTACTCGGTTAACTCGGAGGCCGGTAAACAAATGGGAAGTACTACGAGTCTCAGGTTTCTATGCTTGCGTTACACCCCGCACACTAGGGGTGATCATAGGACAACACATTTTACAAATGTCATCCATTCCGTAGAGTTATTCTAAATAAAAATTAAAAAAGAAAATTTGTTTCGAAAAATATTGAATGGTCGACAAATTAAAATTATAATGTAAAAAATAGGAGAATTTTGAAAAATACATATATTTTAATAACTTTGATACTAAAATGTTACCATCACCCCTACCGCACACACGCACAGTCGTACTATTCATTACGTAACATCACACAGTTCGGTGTCCTCCAACGAGTCGTTCGTCAACAAATATAATTTCAAATTCCTCAAAAGATCGACGAAAAATATGATAGCGTAAGTAACCAAATAATTCAATTTAATTAATATACATTTTGTAATATATGTATATATATATATATATATATATATATATATATATATATATATATATATATATATATATATTGCTTAATTGATTGATAACAAATTGGTTTATGAATCATAAAGTATGATACATATCATATATGATAAGTAACACCATGATTGTATCCACTTCTAGTATACTATATAGGTTCCCGTATCACTATAATATAGATAATGAAGATAAATAAATGAAATGAAATGATATATATATATATACAGTGAAAGCCGCTTACTTCGACAGCCACGTACATCGATAATTCGGCTACATCGACATTTCGAGATATTTTTGTTGGATTTACACCTATTTACATGTAAATTAATCCGCGTACATCGACAATCCACTTATATCGATAATTCGGCATTATCGACATATTTATAAGGTAATATTTGGAATTGAATCTACTTATATCGACAAATTTGGTTATAAAACAAATTATTTAAAAAATTTTAATTTGTATGAAAATTATTCCCATAGTATTCATTGCTATTACCCATACTACTCAATACCGTCAGTATATCTATAATAACTTGATCTTTAATATCCTTACGTAATTGGTTAATATTTAGATACGCCTACAAATATGTATCATATATAATATAATATGCTATAATATATTATATCATATTATATAAACATATTGTATATTATACACTACTTGTATATCAATATTAATACTAATTTCTATTTATGTTAAATAAAATGAATTATAATATTATAGTTTTATAATACTAAAGTACGCGAGAGATACAAAGTTTGTACTCAGTTGTTGATATAGTTGTTATCATATACAAATATCGAAACATTAACATAAGTAAAAAGTAGGAAAGTAACAATGAACTATATAATCCGTAGTCATATATTATTGTGTCAGTATACTATACACTATTGTATATAATACCCTTAATTACTGGCGTCACTATTACGTACTAACACCTATGACTCATTGTGTAGGTATATATTTATATTCAATGTATATCTCAATACCATGTTATCCATTATAAGTAATACTATATATAGTTAAATATATTGTAGTATAATACCATATGGTACGGTAATACTATAAACTATTATATGGTATATAAATACATTCCATGGATCAACTCTCTTTATCGAGTACAAGTCGGTGGTGCATTGCATCACCAGATGCAGGTATATGAGCTCAATTGTAATTAACAATTCTTAGAGTAGATTTTAGTCATAATATCAACAGTATCACAGGTATGAGCACAACTTGCTAACATGTAGCATCACGAATTGTTACGTCATTAGTTTCCATTAGGTTTTTTATTTGTTCTATACCTATGTTATATTTAATAAAGTAATTCATTATTATACAATATGTCTAAATATCATCATATTATCTATTATACATCATTGTATTTCGAATATGTAAACTAATAGTATACTATAGTGTGCATATATACATACATGCAATAATTTAAAAATAATATATAACTATATAACTATATAACAAAAAATATCAAAAACATAAATAATAAAATAGAAAAATATTCTTATAAATATAAAGATCGTGAATCAAATAAGCCGATCCAGGATCGCCTGTAAATTATCGCGATCCTGCCCATCACTGACTATACTGTATACTATATAGGTTAAGTATAAATTATTATACTGTATAATCTATACTTTATAGTTAAGTATAATATATACTATATAGTATACTATTATATATTCTACTATACTATAATATACTATATACATTTAAGTAATACTTTTTAATATATTCTTTGATTGAATTTCGATGGGTGTGTAAATAATTAGTTATTAAATATTAATAATATTAATATTATTTAATAAAAATGTAATTAAACCTTTTTTGTTATTATATTATATGCATATATTATATTATTATATACAATTAATTATAAATAAACTAATGCGTTATACATCATTAGGCGTATACGCCCCATACCCATATCGCTCATATCGACAATCCGCCTATATCGACATTTTTGGAGCTAACGCAACCATGTCGATGTAAGCGGCTTTCACTGTATATATATATATATGTATATTTATATTCATATATAATAAATGTTATTTACAAAAACTTTTAAATATTTAAATTTCTTTAATATGGAATCTATATAATAATTAAATTGTATTTGATACTATTATGTATAAGAATGAAAAAACTATACTGTATTTACAAACACATGCTATATTTATCCTGTACCAGATTCCGTATGTTTGTAAGATTGAGTTTGGTTTAGGTTTGTTTTTTTCCTTATTTACACTAGGAAAGTTATACGTATAAAATTAATATGGTTTCGTATCCATTGTGTTTATCCATTGTATTATAATAGGTATAAATATACCGTATTTTACTACATAATATACATTATTATTTATTAAAGTGAGTCAGATGACTCAGTTATTTGTCTCCGTGTACCGTGTATTATGAGATATCATACCGTCGGTGTATGTGCTGTAGTTGTTAGTCGCTTAATATCGTATGTAATGTCGTGGTTATAGTATGTTAACATAATAAGTACTTCTATTACCTAACTTACTTATTTAACCTACTTACCTTAACCTTATTACTTACCTTCTCTTAAGTAACTTATTTGTTATTATAGAAATATAACACATTTGTAACTGTTATTATTAACTATCATATATATATATACGTAATCACTCGTTGCATAACTAATATAGTAATAGTTATAACTACCTATATGGCTCAGTTGGCTAAGGCGTCAGACACACAAGCAGTATGACGCGGGTTCAAGCCCCGTCTGGACTACTAAAATAGGTCTTCAAATTATATTTAGAAGTGGTCTTATATAATTGTGTATAATTAAAATAAATGATCGGCTCTCGTTAAAAAAATGGATGCCTTAACATGAGAGCGGCTTCGAAGTAACATTAGAGCCATGTGGTTAATAATTGAAAACTACATCTAAGTTCCTGGATGTGATGAAAGGATTATACAAACCTATACAAATAACGACATAAATAACGCCAGCTTCACCTCCACTGCAGGAAAGACTCGCGACCAGAACATCGCATCAAGCACAGCTACGACACGGTGTCGGACGAACGCCGGGAAGACGGATACGACTCCGATCTCGAGAAGAACTGTTAGACGCGACGTGCGCGAGAGTATTGCGTAATGATACAAGTTACGTCACACGTTATAGTATTACGTCATACATGTACATTGGGTAATAGCGTATTACTAATACGTCATGTAGTTAAAGTTAATTATATATATACATATATATATATATATATATATATATACATATATACATATATGTATGTATACAAATAAAATGAATGCGTATGGAAGTAATACTGATGACAATTCTCACGTTAAAATCTCCTATCTTGCAATATATAGTGATCCCTATCACTTACCTATTGCTCCTCGTCTATAGACTAATACATCCTAACCCATAGTTATCCACCCTATAACTAAATACAGCATCTTTATACTGAGTTGGCTTTTACTTTTTGTAGATTTCTATATTGATCTCTGTAATTATATTAATATATATATATATATATACAGTAAAACCTCTCTATAAGAAACTATTTTTTTTCAGTACTTTTTTTCTTATAGAGAGGTTTTCTTATAAAGAGGTTTTTACTTTTCCAATGATTTTAAGAATTAATTTATAATTGAAAATGCATTATATAACCTATAGGTTATATATATATATATATATATATAGTATATTTATTGTGTATACTGTTATAAATGTATAATGTATTGTTTGCGCTTAGACATGTTAATACATAATGACATTTTATTAGATTTACATTAGAAATTAGAAATTATGAATCATCATTGATGAATATAATATAATGAATATTATAATAATCTATTATTTAACAATTAATTGCATAATATAATACATTGTATCATCAATACATTAAGGATATAATAACATTTATTAATTAATTTTAATAAATTCAAGGATAAAAAAAATATATTAATTAATTTTAATAAATTTATGGATATACAATAACAATTATTAATTCATTTTGAGCTATAATATAATATTTAAAAAAAAATATCTTATATAATAATTAATTTCTATAATTGTTATCAATATACAATACTTCTATTTATATATAATTATTTTGTATACAATTAGTTTCTTATAAAGAGGTTTTTCTTATATTTTTCTTATAAGATTTTCTTATAAAGAGGTTTTTTTAATGTGGAAAAGGTTGAATTCCAACCAAATGTGTGAAAAATGTTCTTATAAAAAGGTTTTTCTTATAAAGAGGTTTCTTATAGAGAGGTTTTACTGTATATATATATATATATATATATATATATATTTCATAATCATAAGCTATCATTAGTCGTTGTAATGACACTGCCCCTCATAACGAATAATACGTTATAACGAAGTACTCGATATAACGACCCCCCACCCTCTACCACACAGTCGAAACAACGTGGCTTCGCTATACGAGTCAGGAGACCTACTTGAGGGAGTGCGTTAAACTAGACATTCGCCCCCTGGCGGTGATTATCAGAGGCCTAGTGACCGAGGGGATCTGCGCCTCGTACCTCAGTATGAATCATCTCGACATGAGAGCCCTGGCGGTAGCACTTGTGGTTAATATTCTCATCCTTCCTCTACCTACGTATACTATATATGTGTGTGTGTATCTGTGTGTGTATGTGTGTGTTTTTGTGTAATTAAAATATATAATGTATTTAATAAATACTGTACATATATATATGTATTCATGGTAGGATGATCATGTTATTCGAATACTATATAGTATTCATCCTAAATAAAAATATGTATATATTATGCATAATGTACAATGTAAATTGTACATGTACATATATATATATAATATTTATTTGTGTTGTGGTACATTATTCTAGAATATAACAATTCATATTATTATTAAATGTCATTACGTTTAGAAATCCCATTAAATAAATATATCGCGGCATATATGCATTCCAATAACATAACAATGTATTATGTACCCGATTATATAACAGGACAACGGAAGAGTAAGATTCCTGGACATCTCTAACAATGCCCTGGGTGAAGTAGGCGCTAGACTCATGGCGCAAGTGTTCAATTGTAATAAATACATCGAAGTACTGGTAAGTAGACCAAAGTGCGGTAATAATACGTTGTATACGCATGTTAATATTTAATATATATATATATATATATATTCGTAATCGTAAAATCGTAATAATAAATAAATTAATTAATTAATTATTCATAAAATAAACTTTTGATATATAACGTAAACTTTTCCCTAAAATTGTATACTATAATTTATATATTATATATATAATTATCTTTCTTATAAATAACTTACATCTATAAATAAAACTGATTAAAACACACTATTACGTAATACCAATAGGACATCAGCGGAAATAACATCGGTACATCCGGTTTCGCGGCGATCTGCTCATCGATACATTCAAACGCTTATTTATATGAAATTAAATTCTCAAGTTTGTATATCGGAATAAACACTCTATTTTATTCTAGTATAAATGTATGTATAAATATACCTGTGTGTGAGAATTGTTGTGTTGTATACAAAAGTATAGTAGTTTATTATCAAGTATTGTAGTTACCTACCCAATGTCGGCAATAATTGATAACAATGTCAATAATAATGGGTATAGGCATATTATTATAATAGTGTAAATAGTGTAAATAACATTAATTATAACATAATGTGAATACAGTATTAAAAATAATCGAACATGATGGTATATTTATAAACTATAGGTTACATATGATTTTATTAAATTCTGAACAGAATTTGAGTAATATCGATGTCACATACTTATGTTAATTTGTTGATGACTTTATTTATGTCAACTAAAATATTTTTGATTTGTGTTTCTTTTTGTATGCGCTTTAAAATATATTATCAATGGTATTCTTAGTAATAAAATTTGTAAGATAACGTTTAATTACTTTTTCTATGAGTTTTAAGTTGTAGGTTGTAGTTTTAAAATTGAATTGTAGGTTTGAAATTATCCTATAGAAGATTTACTTATAAAATGTTTAGTATTGGTGATAATGGAACTAATTTAATATCATAGATAAATATTAGAAATCATTGCATTTATCATTACATGTTAGTGCACATAAATGAGATTGGTATAGTATTCTGGTGTTTTGTATCTATATTTTGAGGAGTATTATTAAAATATCTATTTTATGATGAGTTTATTACATAATGGTGAGTATACTATAGTATATACTATAGTTATTCGATGTTATTGTTTTATAAGGTAATACCTGAACTTATATGTGTGTGATTATATGCAATGCATGTTGTGTACGCATGTGTGATATAAGGGTCATGTCTACCAATGAACAACATTGTCTACGATATAACTATTCTTTAAATAGTTAATTATATATATATATATATATAGAGCTAAATAGAATAAATATGTGTTAAATAATTATTTCAGATAATAAATTACGTGATGTAGATGGAAAAATTGTTTTGAATCTTTTATCGGTTATTATAAAATATCTATGCAATACATATATATATATATATATATATATATATATATATATAATATTGCATTTTACTATAATATGATGTGAATGTGATAATACTAATACTTAAAACATGTTTATTATGTATCATTATGTAACTTTACGAGGTATAGATAGGTACGACATAATAGTACGTAATAGTAAAATGATATCATAAAATATACATTTATATTTTATAAGCATATAAAGATGACCATAAAAACATAATCTGTTTTAAAACTACCGATAACATTATGACGTCACGTGTGTTTGGGCGTGAGTATTAATAAATTCGTGATTATAAAGTCGTGTTTTAATAAATTACGCTACAATTACGATTACGATATAGGATATAAATAAATAACGCAATATTAATCAAAATTCGATGAATGGCGAAATGCAGCTCGGCCCAAAAATCCTTTAAGGGCGGGTGGGAGTGGGGGAGGGCGGGCGGGGTAGTCGTGTTTTTATCGTTATACTAATGTATTGGGTTGGGTTTTTTGTTGGGTTTGGGTTTAGCTATACAGTTCGTAGACCCCGACGTTGTTATGGTTATGTTCTCCTCGCATATAGAATAGGTCAGTTGTCGTGTCCTCGATGCAGACACACGATCCACTTATTGTTAGCCACACCAAATTGACAAGTCGCATTCGCTGTATTCCGTTACCTAATTCATATAGATATTGGTTGGTTTTAGGGTGCCCTTAATGCGTGCGTTTGCGGCTATAGTGGTATACCGAGGTCATGACCTTACTATAACTCACATACTGGTGTGATTGCTAGGAGAACGCGGCGATCACAGTATTGGATCTCAGCGACAACGAGTTCGGTCTTCTCAGTTCGGTGTTCATAGCGAAAGCTCTCGGTTAGTCAGCCGTCAATCGCAATGGTACGGTATACCGTAGACACGCCCCCTCCCCGAGTTAGAAACGCCCATCCCATATTGATTACGTAATAACCGACAGATTGTAACGATACGGTTCGTATCCTGAATCTCAGTCGGAACCAGTTCGGACCTCGGGCTGTGAAGTTGTACAAAAGTATAGCAGTTAGTAACCACGCTGTATTGGTTTATACATTCACTATGCTGGATATTATATATATATATATATATATAGTTTAGCTTTAATTAATTAGTATATTTAAATATATAGTTAACTTTTATAATAACCAATAAGTTATATATTGCAGGTATTACCTATTTAGAGAGAAATTTATAGTTATTTTCTAAAGTTATACAATTAAGTTTCAAACAAATGAAATATGTAGGTTAATACGAATTACCATTAACTATTCTATAAATAATCAGTTATTTAATTCATTTAATAATTTACCTCGCAGGTATAAAGTAAGACTATATTTGTTTCAATTAATGAAATCCATAATAACTCCGTCGTATGTATTCGAATGTGATACTAATTTAGAGTTTTTATTATCATAATGATTATAATTGTAATATTAATATAAATAGTTATTCATAATTGTTACTAAAGTTAATCTAAGTAAATCAATGGTGTACATTTATTAAAAAAATATCTGACATAAGTTATATATATAACATCATAATCATACAAATTATATAATATTTGTGCAATTTTTCGATATTTTTATACTAATATATAGTTACATAATTACTTATAAATCCGATATAAATTAAGACTATGAAATAAAAATCCAGATAAGCCAATTCAATTTTATTTTACTTGTAAACAAATCCGACTTATAAGTATACCAGGAATTTACAATATATATATATATATATATATATATATACATATATATATATTTATATTTAAAATGTTCGCTGTTTATAAACTATGATGCGCATTTTTAGAGCAATAATAATTTAACGGAACTTGGTCTTTCTTTTAACGGAATTGGAAATGTTGGAGCCAAGATTCTGGGAAATCTACTAGGGAGAGATTGCGAATTAAAAATATTGGATATTTCCTACAATAGGTTCTGGTATAAGTGAAAATAAACGGTATCAAAAATAATTAATGGTGTTCTTGATCAATGCAACAGGATAACTTACGAAGGAGCCAAGTTCATCGCTAAAGGACTCGCTAGGAATCAAACACTCAGGAAACTAGACGTTAGTAACACCTACTCTTACATAACAGGTTGCAGCTAATATAGTTTTTATAAACCGTTTTCTAAATAAACTTTACAGGAATCTGTTTTCCAATTTTAATCCGATTCCTATAATAAATTCGTCGTAGGAATCGGATTTGTTAACTGTGTACTACTACTACTGCTACTGCTACTGGTACTGCTACTATAGTATACTACTACTACTACTAATACTACTATATACAAAGGACTACTTACGATGCACCATCATATAGTATGCCATATAGTATGACATACAATGTTCAATATATTTATTATGTATTATTAAAAATTAATCTTAATAAAATAAAATATTATTTTTAAATAGTTTATTTATAAATATAATATATCGTTATGTTAAAATAAAGTTAGGCTTATTTATTTAAATAGGTTTACATATAGGAATGCCTATAGGTTATATTATTACAAAATACGATAAATAGAAACTATAGTTTCTATCTATATATATATATATATAACTACATATACCATAAGTTTGTACCATATATACCATATATTATACTATATTATACCATACATTGTATACAATAAAACTTATATGTTATAATACAATTCACTAATAATATACACGTCAGATTTCGAATAACCCTATCTTGAGCACAGGCGCTTATGCTCTGTTTTCATCCATCGAGTCTAACAAGGATACGGCTCTCAAACAAATATCTATGCAGGTTCTACTAAACTTAGATACTAAAACTAGCTTGTATAACAACATTCCTGTTTATATAGTATATCTATTGATAATAGTAATATACGCTAAGTATCATGTTAAGTACCTGACAAGTTGGTATACCGTGTATTGGGGACGTGAGAGGATAATGACCGAGTAAATGTGTGATGATTATTCAAATATAAATAACTCTTAAATTATTTTATTATATGATTTACATTTTTAAATAATATTAATAAGATATAGTTTTAAAATTTGTATATTTTAGATTTTTATGATAAAATATATCCTTTTGTAGTTGTTGATTCAAATGTAACCAATACTTTTCTATAATTGTTCACATAGTATGTGGTTTTGGGCGATAATTCCTAAAATATCAGAATTGTATCGACATATTTTCCGAATCATACATATATTAGTTAGACAAATTAATTAATTTATTGTTTATAGAGTATACTCTATATACATATATTTATATTACCTCGGATTAAATAATATTAATATTAACTTTATATATATATATATATATATATATATATATATATACATATATATATTATATATTATTTTATAATTGGAGTTTATAAAAAACAGTTTATAAAAGTTTGCTATTTTTTCAATAAAAATATATATTTTTTAGTTAATCTAATATTTTATATATAATAATTTATTTTACAAATATATAATATGCTTATTTATTATTGCAATAATAATCGAAGCTTTTCTTATATAAAAGATATATGCGTATACCCCTATATCTCTATAGATAGTTCTCTCTAGCTATATATCTAACTTTATGCTTTATTTATCCTATGTATAATTTATACTGAAAATGTATATTAAAAGACATATTTTCATCGACAAAAACCTCCCAAAACCTCTAGTTATATAGTATATGATTTAAATATAACTATAGTTTTATATTGTTATATATAAATATATTATTATCATTTAATTAATGAAATAATAGGGTACATGGGTAACAAAGGATTTTAATACGATATGGAGTCGTCTGTATAAAGCTATAGACATTGAATTGGATATAGGGGGTTTGTTATGCGACTTCATGCCCGGCGACGAGAAACTTAATAGAGAAGAGGAAATCAAAAGAAGTTAGTTGATAAAGATTCTAAAATCACGTTACTATTATGTAATATTAATATAATTTGTATAATATACTAGTAACGTTATTAATAGCAGATTATACTTATTAGAAACTTATTAAAAATTTACAACAGTGACATTTTATTTTAATGGTATTTTATTATTATTGATTACATTTTATTGATATGGTGTATTTGTATATTGATGTGAATTATACTAATTATTTGTATTTGTATATGTAATTTGTATGTGTGTATATATGTATGTACTATCTACTATGTAGGACCTGTATACATATATAAACACATATTATACATACATTGTATGTGTATACGTCGGTGTATGTATCACTATATATGCACTATTGATTACATTGCCAACACACGATAGAGGTCGCTGAAGAGATAGTCACCTACATGAACATTGTGATCAAGATTATGCCGGTCTCGAAGTTAGCATATCGTATCGCGAAACTCGCTCCCAAACATCATACAGATCAAATTATTAATGGTTAGGCCGTAGTATATGCTAGGCCTTATTAACTGTTAAGCCTTATTAACAGTTAGGCCTTATTATCTGTGGGCCTTATTTACTGTGGGCCTTATTATCTGTTATATCTTATTAACTATTATATCTTATTAACTATTATATCTTATTAACTGTTAGACCTTATTAAATATTAAGCTTTATTTACTGTAGGTCTTATTAACTGTTAGGCCTTATTAACTGTTAGGATTTATTATCTGTAGGCATTATTAATTGTTAAGCTTTATTAATAGTTAGACCTTATTAACTATTAGACTTGATTAACTGTTATGCTTTATTAACTATTATATCTTATTAACAGTTAGACCTTAATAACTTTTAGACCTTATTAACTGATAGGCCTTATTAACCGTTAGACATTATTAACAGTTAATAATACGTCGCATACTGTAAGACGCATGGTTTTCGCCATAACTTAAGTTACAAGTTATCTTAACAATATAATTATATATTTTAAATTGTATCTTCAATGTACACGAATGCATTAGATTTTTTAAATACGATATATAAATTAAATATTATATAATACTTAATAAATATACATTTTCATTCAAATTACAAATTTTCGATAATTATATAATTATATTAATAAATGGTATATAACAATAAATATTAATATTATATGAATTAAAATAAATATATTTATATTTATATTATTTATATAATTGAATAATTATTTTAATTATTAATTATTCATTAATGATCAGATTTTGGAATTAAGTTATCCAATAAAGATGGCAATATGGATGAAGCAGATTTCAAAGAAATAATATCTTGTTATGATTTATCTATTTTAAATGTGTTGGACATATGTAAGAAATATGCAATCAGAGAACATAAAGGATTCATTAATTTTACGTTAATTAATAATTTATTAATATATATATATATATAGTATTTGATAGATTAATCACTAGTAATCAATGTACAAACATTGAACTGATTATGTAATATAATTAACTCGTTATATCACATATATATGTGAATTAAGATATTCGCGTACCAGACCGTATATGCACCATATTTTATTTTAAATTAGTTGACCATTGTAATCACCACCACAGCAAGTTCAAAGAAGATCTGCGCCAATTGAACGCTCACTTGACCTATATCTACGGCCAAATCGGAGATTTGAAGTTCACGCCCCCTGAAGACCTCCACAAAGAGTTGCAGTTATTGAGATTCGGAGCGAACGCCTCGTTCGTCGACGTCCGCAAATCTATAAATAAATTAAAAGGAGCGCGGTCGTCGGCTCGTAAGCGCGGCGGAAAAAAGCGCGGAAAGAAGGGCGGCAAGAAGAGGTCCACGGAGAAGGGATCCACCAACTCCAACTCGGAGACCAGCAGCAAAACCGCCAAGTCTCTCAAGGATAACAAGAGTGTTGTTTCCAAGAATACGGTGGTGACGAATAAGACTAAAGAGAAAGTCGAAACAAAAGAGAAGACAATTAAAACGAAAAAGACCAAGAAGCCGAAGAAGACCAAGAAGTTGAAGCAGAAGAATGCTAATAACAACGCCAGAATATTCCAGGAATATTGCGATTATATAGAAGATATAAAGAATATAGATAAGTCTACGAACACTTAATATTAACCAAACAGTTACCGCGGAATAATAATGAATATTAATTAATATATTAATTAATTAATTATTATATTCAACCGAGGTTTATTTAAATTATGTATTCTATTAATAGATTCAATTAAAAAGATATTTTTTAAATAAATATATATATATATATATTTATATTATAATAAGTCAATGTATATATATATATATATATATATCTATATATCCTGATGGAATTTAAAACATATTTCTAATTCAAATAGTCTTATTATCCAAGTCATAGTATTACTCATTAATAACATGTTACATCACTACTATTTTCCAAAAAAATTAATATTATATTATATTCTATATATTGGTATACCAATAATTAAAAACAAAATAAAATATCGAATGACTCTTCTAACTATCGTCCTATATGTATATCCAATATTATTTGTAAGATAATTGAAAAGGTGATATATAATAGAATATCTTCTTTATTGGTTACTCTTGATAATCAATTTGGATTTAAAAAAAACCTTGGAACCGAAATATGTGTTTTTGCACTTAAGCAATACTTAAAAGATTACAATAATAACAATACCAATATATTTGTAGCTTTTCTGGATGCATCTAAAGATTTTGACAAACTTAATCACAATATTTTATTTCATAGATTAAAAGATTATAATGTTCCATCTTATATAATACATTTTTTAAATTATTGGTACATAAATCAGAGAATCTATATCAATTGGGGTGATAATACATCAGATAGCTTCCCAGTTTCGAATGGTGTCCGACAAGGAGGAATTCTTTCACCTTTACTATTCAATATTTATACCAATCCTATGATTGTGAAACTAAATCAAATAAAATCAGGATATTGTTTATATGGGAATATAATTAATAATCTATGCTATGCTGACGATACAGCTCTATTCTCACCATCACTGAAGGGTCTGCAATTATTAATAAATTGTTGTGAAGAGTTTGCTAGCCATAACTTCATAACATATAACATAGATAAATCTGTCATTTTGCCTATCTATTATGGTTCATCTATACATAATCCAGTAAAGTTATACATAGGTAATACACTTTTTAATGTTGTTATAGCGTATACATATCTTGGACATTGGATATCAGAGTACTTGTCTGATGTTATTGATATATATATATAGTAATATCAAACAGCTATATAAACAAAGCTATATGATAGCGAATAATTTTAGCCATTGCTCTTAAGCTACTAAGATTATTCTATTTAAATCGTATGTTTCAAATATCTACCTTAGTAGTATATGGTTACCGAATAGGGCCAACATGCGAAAAATTAAAGGTAGCATATAATAACGTTTATCGTATAGTGATGAAATATAGGCGTCGAAATAGCGCGTCATTGATGTTTTTATATGATAATGTTAATAATTTAACAATTAAATTACGGAAATCATATAATTCACTTTATCAACGTATACGAAATTCCTGTAGTTCGTTAATTGTTCAACTTTATTATTATAATGTCTTGTGCCCTTCGCAACTATTTACCTTATGGTATAAATCTGTATATAGATAATATTTTAGATTTCGTTTATGTTTAATTGTTGTTAGTTTTAATTATTGTATACAATAGAGTATATATACTCTATGGACCTCTGTTATGCATGTCTGATTCAAATTAAATAAATAAATAATAAATATATATATTTATATCCATATCCATAGAGATTATATAACATAATTATTATTGTCCTATACTCATACATTAGTTATCATAATATACATTACCTTATAGCAGTATTTGGTCTCCACATAATATACTGATATGATTGTATCATCATAAGTATAATCACCCATACTTTTGTAATAACCACATAATGGCATTACATGTATACCTTATAAGTTAATCCAGGTGGGTCCTACCACATTGGCCCATTATAATCCCTATAGGGAAACACATTATAAGGTGTTTGATATTATTCTATTATAAAACAATTGTTTTCAATAATCTATTATTGAGAAATCTAAAAATAATTACTTTATTAGATATATTTCAATATAATTACTTGAGTGGATTTTTACCTAGTCGAATATCTCGTTTAATATATTTTACATATATACAATTTAAAAAAAATATATATATGTATATATATATATATTTCTTATAATATAGTTTCAATTATCATTACTATATTAAAATAAAGTATATTATATATTTTTAGAAGCAAACTTTTGACTTTTTGACATTAAACTACCAATTACAAAATAATTACTTAATTCCATATATTTATAATTAATATTATTTTATAAATGTACACTATTTATATATAATTTTATAAATGTATATATATAATGTATTGTGTGTATACACAATAAATTAATCAACTTGTCAAAATAATATATGTTTATGTTTAAAAACAAATGTAGTAATGCCATCGGATATTTTATTAACTATCGGTAAAACCACCTAATATATGCACCATTAGTAGTGTGTATGCAATAGTATAGTAATAATTATAATAACTACAACAAAATATATATATCACGAAAATCTAAAATAATTATATTTTGTGTATTCATTATACTAATACTATACCATTGCATACACACTACTTTATCTATAATGGTGCATACAGTAATGATGTAAATGATGCTCACACCTAAAGCATCGATGCAGTCTCAGTCTCGGTTACCTAAAGCATCGATGCAGTCTCAGTCTCGGTTACCTAAAGCATCGATGCAGTCTAAGTCTCAATACCTAAAGCATCGATGCAGTCTAAGTCTCAATACCTAAAGCATCGATGCAGTCTCAGTCTCGGTTACCTAAAGCATCGATGCAGTCTCAGTTACCTAAATCATCGATGCAGTATCAGTCTCAATAACTAAAGCATCGATGCAGTCTCAATGTCAAAAGCATCGTTTAAGTTCCATAATGGGTTACTTAAACCGTCGATGCAGTCTCAGAATCTATAAAATGCATTGCTTATTATTCATGATTATTAAAGGCATCATTTAAGTGTTAGTCTCAGTTTTCATAAGACCAATATAGTTTCAGTGTCAGTTACCAGAATTATTGTTGTATAGGTTTATAGGATTCCTATATAAATCGAAATTAATTTCATTACAATAAATAATACACAATATAAACTATCAGATAAGGAAAACAATCTCGGAGTGTAAATTGATTTGCTATTCATTATTCATGCTATCTATACACATATCCGTATATTGTTATATATGATAGTATTAAGAACTCGGAAAATACGGTATGTTGGGGAAAGTAACCTAATACGGACACTTTAACAATAAATGTTCTAAACATGTTATGACTATTTATTTTATTCAAAAATTACAATAGATATTATTGTGATTTTAAAATTTTATTTAATCTTTTAATTCCATATATAACGGGGGTGTCCGTATTCGGTGCCCATGTCCGAATACGGGCACCCTATATACCACTATATAAACTATATATTATTGATGAATCTATCAGAAAAATTACAATTAAATTATTTATAATTAATTTTAAGAATAATGTATTCTAATTTAATTTGTTAATAATTTATTTATTTTTATTATTTTTTAAATAATAATACAATTTAAGAATCTAAATAATACAAATTTTAGCTTTAGCTTTATTGGTGGTATTAATATTATGATGTACGCGATTTTTATGAAAATCAGAATAGTTCACACGATGCTCGCTGATTGGTTATATGGTGTCCGTATTAATACACCTATAGTGTCCTTATTAGGAACTTATATGACCTCTATATATTATTATAACTTAATGGATATTTGATAACAAATAAATAAATTATATATATACTTTTTAGAATACTTTAGTTTTAATAATATAGTGTTATATTTTATATCGATAGATTTATATATTTTTGAGAAGGTTTTATGTTGAATTGTTTTCATAAATTTAAAATCGTAATAAAAAAATCAGTTTATAGGATATATCTGCAATATTTTGAATAATTAAAATACTTTTTAGACTATTTATATAATTATGAATATTTTATTAATTACATTTTTTGTAGGATTTATGGTTTCTGAGATACCGAGAGTGTCCGTATTCAGGCACTGTCCGTATTCGGTTATTTTCCCCTACATAATACCCATGTTATATGATTTTGTTATAATATTAATATATACATATGTAATAGGTTTAGTGAAATACAGATTACGAATTACAACATTCTTCTACGTGCATTGAGTGACGCCACATACGTCGTGCTACATATATTTAGACTAATGTAAATGTATCGATTTCTTCATAATACATATATATTTATATCATATATATATATATATATATATATATATATATATATATTTTACCATATGTATAAACTCTGGGTTATTAACTATTGCTATTTACCATGGTAAACTGCAGTGTGTAATATGTCTATAAAATATATCATGAATAAAACTAAAATAGGAACTTAATTATATATTCAGAAAACAATTATAAAAAATATTGAATTATATAAAAATATATATAATTAATATATTATATATATTTATCTATATATATATATATATATATATGTTTTAAAAATGATTAAATAATTGTGAACTATTCATTTAGAAATTAGGAATAATAATAGGATTATTATTCGTATTAATTACTAATCTTATAAGATTAAAAATTATTATATAATGAATGTATGTATTTCCTTTAACTCGATATTAAATTATAAGTTCCATTCCATTCCACATTCCCCGTCCTCCCTGTTGCAGCACCCCTAGATATTACCCATATTAATATATCTACTGTAATATATCTAATTTATTAACCACTAATATTATATATATACTACTTTATTGCTGCTAAACTTGGACTCTAACAGAAAGACAGGAAAATAGAATTATTGCATTTGAGCATAAAGCATATAAAAAATACTGGGTATTACATATAGAGAAAGAAAAACAAACGAATATGTATACCTATACCAACGAATTGTTGACTACATAGGTCAAGTTGAGCATCTCCTATCAATAGTAAAGAGAAGAAAGATGTCATATATTGGCAGTACGATGCTTTATAATAGTTGTAATAAAACTGTGATATAAGGTTTCGTTATTGGTAAAAGAAGAATTGGACAATCCAACAAAAATGGTTGGCTAACATAGTGGAATGGGCGTGGTCAGAAATATGTCTGACACGACTACTAGAGGCTTTAAGGAACCGTGACAGGTGGAGAAGAACTCATGTTGCAGCGATTCATATCCAATTACAATCATCCGGACAAGTAACTAAGATACTAAGAAGAATACATGATAACTTATGATGTACTTTAGTGAACCCACGTTAGATGAAACCATAGTTGATATCGTGTGTATTTACGGAGTTCATATCGGATGTGATGATATTGACAAATAGAAGACGAATTATGATCGTATAAGATGGAACAGGTATACCTATAGGCACACTATTGTGTTGTTATTAGTCGGCTATCATTTAATTGTGGTTGTTTTCGGTATTGGTTTTATAAATGAGTTTTTTATTGTTTGAGGGAAATTGGCATATTGGTGTTAATTGTAACGTTTAGGTTAATATTTAGTTGTAATGGGTGATAATATCAATATATATACAGGTGTATAAAGTGTTGATCTTATAAGGTTTTCAATATATTCTATAGAGGTCTATAGGGTCATATTAGTCATTGGATTTGATATAATGGATAGTGTACTTATATATAAATTTCCCATATTAAGTTCACTTAATCTACTACAGTATGATAACAATCGTGATAGATTATATCTTGTATGTGTTATATGCAAACTGATCATATTTAACCTGTATAAAACTATATTTTTAAATATTAGGGGATTCGAGATAAGTATGATTACAGTATTCTAATTGGCTTATTAAATATAGAACCTTCATAAACTGTAAACAATTAGAGATAATCACCTAGGTAAAAGTATACTAATACGGACACTTTAATAATATATTGTCTTAACATGTTATGACTCATTATTCCTATATACCAATATTATTTTTAAATTTAATATAAAACTATTATGTGTATTAATAAATATGTATAGGATCCCTACCTAGATAGGGGAAAGTAACCGAATACTTACACTATCCGTATCTCAGAAACCATAAATCCTTCAAAAAAAATATAATGATTAAATATTTATAATTATATAAATAGTCTAAATAAGTATTTTTTATTTTTTAATTATTAAAAATAGTGCTGATATATCTAATAAACAGATTTTTTTATTACGTTTTTAAATTTATTAAAAAAAATGTCAACAATAAAACCTTCTCAAGAATATATAAATGTTTAGATTTATGTATGGAACAACATATTATTTAAAACTAAAGCATTCTAAACATTATATACATATTTTCTATATTTATTATCAAATATTAATTAAGTTATAAGCATATATCTAGATGTAATATAAATCCATCACACGGACACTCTAGATGTCTTAATATTAAGACGTATATACGGACAACCTATAACCAATCAGCGTGTGAACTATTCTGATTTTCATAAAAATCTCGTACGGTATAATAGTTATACCACCCATAAATCTAAAAATGTTATATGTACTTGTATTGTTAATTAATAAAATAATACAAATTATTTAAATTATATTAAATTATTCATAAAATTAATCATAAATAATACAATTGTAATTTATCTGAATTGTTCATTAATAATATATAGTTTACCTAGTGGTATATATCTAATATGTCCGTATTATAACACATGGTGTCCGTATTCGTATATGGGTACCGAACACGGACACACCCGTTATATATTAAATAAAAAGATTAAATAAAATAATAAAATAATATCTATAATAATATAATATTAATATATTGTAATTTTTGAATAAAAATAATGAGTCATAACATATAAGGCATTATATTATTAAAGTGTCCGTATTACTTTACTTTTCCATAGGTGTATATTTAATTAACCTATCTGATACTAAATTATTTTATATAAATTCATTAATTTAGAAATATATTACCTATAGATTATCTATGTAAATACATAATCATAATAAAATCCTATATATATATATATATATATCATAATTTACATAGCCAATACATTACATATTCAATATAACCAATCAAACAAAATATATATTGAATAGGACTTTGCATAATAATATTATTATTTTATTTATAAATACATAGATTTTGATAAATAATATCATGCATATTACACATGCATTAATACACATGCCTATTATATGCAGAGCTGGGCACGATACTCAAAAAATGTATAATAGATACAATTACAATTACACACTTTTTTCTTATAATAGATACAACTACAATTACTTTAAAAAAAAATAGTAGATACAATTACAAATACAGAATTTTCTTAGTAGATACATCTTAGTAGATACAAATACATTATACTTATATAAAATATATATAAACATATAGATATAAATTATATAGATATATATTAATGATATAATTATATCATATAATATATATGTATATATATATATATATATATATATATATATATATATATATATTCATCGATGACGAATTTGATAGTACATATAAAGGTACATTACACGGAATAATATCCCGAAATGTTTGCTAGAAAGTGATTTTCTAGCAAGTTGTAGTGGGATAGGTCACTATATTAAGGTCACTATATTTCCCGAAAATTGTCGGAAAGTAATGGGGTAACTCACTACATTCTCCTTAATTTATCAGCTGCCTTCTATACCCTTGACCATAATATCCTTATAATGGACTATCATATATCGGAATATCTGGTACTTCACTCGATTGGTTCATCTCATACTTATCCCGTCATTTGTTTACCAAATTAGCATAAATTCACTAATTTCTAAACCTCGTAAATTACTCATGGAGTACCTCAAGGATCTGTCCTTGGTCCACTCCTATTCAATATCAATCTACTTCCTTTATTTTAAATTATTGAAAAATACCCCCACTATAGATCTATATTCGACTATCTCTCGTATACATATGACATATAATTACACTGTAGATTGATAGACCCTAACAATGCAATACATTTACTTAACAACTGTATTACTGATATACATAGCTGGCTCACCAACAACTCCTTATCACTAAACTGTCTTAAAACTGAATCATTGCATATTAAAACATCTACTACTATATTCCTTCCACCACAAATTACCATTAACAATTTGAGTATTTCTTATGCTAATAAAGTAAAAACCCTTGGTATATTAATCGACCCAACACTAAAATTGCACATTCCGACTAAATCACTATCACATTCAATTAACTACATACTACAAAACTTACGAACAATAATACCCTTCATTAATTTTAATACTGCAATCTTCTCGCTACATCCCTCATTCTACCCCACATTGATTACTGTAATTCCTGTCCATATAGGGACATATATGCCTCCTCGTAATCTAATAAATAAACTCCAACGCCTTCAAAACACTAGCTAGCTATCAGATTTATATATTTTTCAACATAGCTAAACATGTCAGACAATATATATCTCCTCTAGGAATCAACTTACATTGGCTGCAAATAAAATCCAGTATAATTTATAAGATTTCACTCACCATAACACACCAGACTATCTCGCCAACTTACTAACTCCCAACATAACTATTTACAAACAAACAAAATAAACAAATTCAAATTAAAAACTCCAGTTCTATCATATTTAACATTTGCCCAACATAAATATTTCTCCGTCCATGCTCCAAAAATCACCATATCCGGTCAATTGACTCAACTGTAATACTCAATTGAAATCTTAAAACATACCGTTTTTTCAATAAATACATTAAAAAGCACGTCCGAAAACTTCCATAAAGAAGTTGATGGAAGTGCTTAAACGAATTAGGTAACTGGTAACAAGTAACTAAAATTATAGTTAACTTGCTAGAAAATAACTTTCTAGCAAACATTTCCGGACATTATTTATGGAAAAACTGGTTGTGGGATACCCCTTTTAAAAGGACATATTAAATATTTACACCTTATAACGTGTTCTTTAATAGATGATATAGAATAAATTTGTTGATATTAAATGACATTTAATGATACCAACAATGAATATTTTAGTGTATACATTGGTTGTACACACGCTGGCATACCAGCGTTTATTTCTTCTGAAATTATACTATGAGCCATTACATACTATAGAGAAATACACATTATTACAATATACTATTTGTCAACTCAAAATAATCAGCGACCCTTAATTTCGAATGTTCAATACGAATATAGTAAATTATCAAATATACAAAAAATAAATTATTAATATATTATTAATTATCATTATTTAGATTAATCATATTTATTAAAATGATTTTATCTTTCAAAGTAATATATAATTTTGAATTATAAATCAATTAGTATATAAAATATATTATCAAAATAATGTCTTTGTTTTCAATAAATGTATTTAATGGTTTTTGAGAATATCACTATAATTGATATATCATAATTGTTAACAATGAATTAATTTCAATATTTACAAAAGATATTTGATTAAAAATATATAGATGATTTATATATATTAAAATTAATTTGTATTTAATATAAAATATTGATATAAAATACATATGATGTCCAAATGATATATTATTTAATAAAATGTATCTGTTTACATAATTGTCTTAGTAGATACGTATCGTAGATACTATTTATGACTAATAGATAAGATTAGAAATACTTTTATAATTTTTATAATAGATACAAATACAAATACAAATGTATCTACGATACTGATTTTTTGCCTTAATAGATACTGTATCGGCGATACTGCTCAGCTCTGATTATATGTCTATAGTTAGTTTGACATTTGAATCAATAAATAAGTTACACCTTATGATCATTAACTTAGGTATGTAATTTAACCTAGGGAAAGTGCTCTAATATCGACATGCACGTAATATCGACACACTAAAAGATTTTTAAAGATCTCCTAAAATATAATTCCAATCAAAAAATAATTAATATATGTGATGTTAATCAATACAATTCTAATTCATATAGGGGAAAGTCTACAATCACCGACCCCTAAATTATTATTTGTAATAACTTATTCAATATTAAATATATTTATTTGAAATTTTGTAATTAGGGTAATAGTATGGCAATGAATAATGTGGCTGTTATATTTTTTATATTATATTTACAAGAATAAACAGGGGGGTCGGTAATCGGATACATGTACCAAATACCGACCCCCTTCTCCTATTACCGACCCCCTAAAATAATCGTGATATAAATAAGTGTAGTATTATAATATCCAATAAAAATATTAGATATACATAAATATAATTAACTATATCAACTAACCTATATCATTCACGCAAATTATTTTTTATTGAATTTATGTTTTAATAGTAATATTAAATTTGAATTTAAACTTAATAGTAATTATATTAAAATAGTGTATATTATTATTTAATCTTTAGTTATTAATCAGTATGTATATAATCGAATGGAATCATGAATCCGTATTCTATATCAATGATACACAAACAACTTACGATATATTTTAAATAAAATACGGATCTATTTTGATTGGATATTATAAATAACATGGGGTCGGTATTAGGGTAATTTAGGGGTTCGGTAATAGGAAAATAATATGGGTTGCTATAATTAATATATATTGGTTAATAGTTATTCAAATTAAATTATTTGTATAATAGTTATAAACATGTTATTAATCTACAATATTATGTGAGGTATTAAGTTTTATTTTAAATAATAAAGTATTTACAATAATTTAAAAAGAGTTATTATTCAAATATTTAAAAAATAAAAACAGAATATTACATTTTATCAAATAACAATTTTAGGATTAAATATGTTTTAAAACAAAATACTTATTCATATTTATCATTAAATTACTGATAGTTCATGTATATATTATTTTTTTATATCTCTTATAGTTACTGAGATACGAGAAGAGGTCGGTATTAGGAGGGGTTCGGTAATCGGGGACTTTCCCCTAAGTATAATTATTTTTTTAATATTTATATTTTTTTAATTATAAACAAAAAACTGAGTTTTTCGTTACAACTATACAAATACATTTATGAAATTTGTGAAGTACAATATCGATTCTCGATCATTTAAAAATGTAGGTATTTCAAATATTTAAAATAAATCTTATAGATCTAATTATATTTTATTTGTGTCGAAAATAATTTGTAATTTGTTACAAAGTTATTAACTTTTACCTAATCAATATACATTTTCATAATACTGACACCCTAATTTCACGTATCGACACCGCTGTTATCACAAAGTTAAAAAAAACTAAATTTAATTCTAAAATAGCTATTATATAATATGTATATACTTAATACTTATAAATAAAATTTGGAAATATGTAATTGAGCAATAATAAAATTATGGTGATATATTGTTAGGGTGGCGGTATTCGAGTATTCTACCCTATAGGTATACCTATATTGGGGAAAGTATCCTAATATTGACATTTAACAATACATGGTCTTAACATTATATGACTCAATTTTTTTATAATATTTATAGTGTCTTAGTTGTATACTATTTATATTGTATCTATTATGTTATTCAACAGTATATACACTACAGTAATTACTATAGTAGTTGAAATAGATTATGATAAACAGTGAAAATAATCATTAGTATACTAGTATATTAGTTGCATTGTTATAGGAGTAATGAGTAACGTAATGGAGTTTATAGTATACATTAATTTTAAATTATAATTATATGGAATAGTAAATATAGTTTTATATATTAGTTTAAATTATATTATAATATTAAGTTTACAAATATATCTAATAAATAATGAATTATTAAAAATTAAGAATGTATGCTTTAAATTATTATATAACTATAAATTCCTATTTGAAAACGTATTAGGCCTATTAAACCTATTTATAATATTAAATATATTTGCCATATATGGCAGATAAACAATATAGATAGGTCCTATATATATATTTCAATCCTATTTTATACATATGGATATAATATTAGATTATGACGGGGACGAACATAGGCAACGTATATTAGTGTAATCTCATTCACTAATTATTAGTATCATTTACTTTTTTAACCGTAATATAGGTTACCTATTGATTTTATAATTAAATTATAATTTAATATATATATATATACATATATAATTCGTATTTATTTAATCACTATTTAATGTATTATATTGTTATGTTTGTTTAATATAATTGTAATATATATCGATTATAATATAACAATAGGTTAGTAGAAATGGAGATAACGTTTGTTTTATATTTAGTTGGTAATATGTGATATTATCAACGTATATACTATATACAGGTGTATACTTTGTTACATATATATATATATAAATCTTATATATAAAATGTAGTTTATTTAGAGTATTACGTCGTATAACGTGTGCAATATTATAATGTGCATACTTCATTAAAATAGATCGTATTATTGGATTAGTATATATATCTACTAATTATACAAAATCTAAAAAGTAGGACAACCTATTATATAAAATACAATAAATTTAATAATATACATATTGAAAAATTTAAATTACTAATTTCATGTATTGATGGATAATGGTATACCTATAGGATATAAAATAACAATTAATATATATATATATAAATTAAATTATAATTTAACTAGTAGGTTTTTATTAGTTAACTAAATAAATGAGTATGTTTCGATTATTCATAAATTGTAATAGGTATGTGATTCGATATACCAAATTTGAACACTGTTATAATATATATATATATATTTATAATAGTTTAATTTACATTATATAATCTAGCTCAACAAGCGCTAAATATGTAAACTTAGTTTGAGGTCTCCTATAGGAATAACGTTGTAATCAAAGGCACGTGCGCAACGCATGTTACACGCGTTACTCGGTAGGCTTTCATCTTTCTATTGTCGGTGCGTATTTATACTCCCCTAGCGAGTATTACTATTCCCTATAGGGGGCGCGATAGTCAGATAGTTTGTTTAGTGCGCGTTATCTCGGAGTCTATACAAATAAATATTGATACTGGTGTAGTGGGATTAGTTGACCGTAATACTTAAATGTATATTAAATGAGGATAATTACTTTAGTCCCTATTTAAAAAACCCTAATATGTATATATTTTAAATTAAATATATCAAATACGTTAAATATTATACTAAATAAATTAAATATATTTTGAATGAATTATTAAAATATAACTATGTAACCATTGGAATTATGTTGATATAACATCATATATATATATATATATATATATATGATAATTTATCTTGAATATAATGTATATTAATTATCATATGCGAATTATAGATAATATATGTGAATCTATTATTATCAATTATATCGAAATATTATATTTATCAATTTATTTTATACTTTAATTTGTTAAGTATATATATATATATATTATAATATAAGTAAACTTATATTATAATAGCATACTTTATAATATATTATAAATAAATTACTTAAATAATACTTTAAATAAATTAAATAACATAATAAATGGAAATTACCTCTTAATAATATGATCTTTGGAAATTACCGCTAAATAATATAATTATATTTTGTAATACTCTTTATATTAATTAGTTCATTATATAATTAGAATATAAATACAGACTATTACAAATTCGCACATATATATATGGAGTCTATAAATAATATATAAATATGTAAGATATATATATATATATATATATATATATATAAATAAGATATAATGATTTTTCATACTGAATATTTTATAATTGTTATTCTAAAATAATTACGTTGAACGCGTAGCACAGGCGGGCTGCACCGAGTAATAGGGGGGTGTTTGAACGCGTAGACGTCGGCGGCAGCGGGTAATTGAGTTTGACAGCTCACGAAATTCCCCGCCCGCGCTATTCGAACTCCTCCTCCTCCCTCCCTCCTCTCCTCTCCTCTCCTCCCCATTAGACTGGCCGTACGGTGCATGAGAAAATTACCGAGCGATGCTTGATTTTAATGAATCTAGCTTTTCAATGGCAACCCCGATTATAACCGTGCAATATGTAACGTATATATATAGGTATATATTTATATATATATGCATATATATTGTTTTATGCGGATAATTAACACTATTTTAATAAATGTATTTTTATTAATAAAATAAACAAATATGAAGAATTCATATTCAATATAATTCATATATGTATATAGTATACGTGTGGAATATCATAAATGTAAAAATAATGAATTTATTAATTATACATATATAAATCTATATATGATTTTAACGCGATATATTATACGAGTTTCAACATATGTTATAATCACTTATTCTATATACATACTGTGCGATACGATATACTTGCATGTTAATAGTAATCTGTATGCGGTAACGCGCGATGCATACTCGCGATTACGTAATAATTCGTAATAACGCATGCGCAGTGAAGGTCGAATCGATTACGTCACTGATAATCGTCTTGAGTTGTGCATTCGAAAGAAGTATATATTAAGCACATATATTATAAAAATAAATATAAAATATCCGTATTATTAACAGTACTTATTACCCTATATGTATGATGGTGAGCTGAATACCCTAGGATTCAATTAATTCACATTTTTCTTTGTTATATAAATATATATATAGGCAAGAAATAAGTGAGAACTTGCTTGATGGTAAATAATGAGCATATAACGCGTATATGGGACTACTACAACTACTATTATAATGCTGTGGATCTCTGCGGAGAGAGAGAAGTTGTATTGTTTCAGAGGGGAACCGATTGTTGGGATGACGATTGAAGACTCGTGTAGGCGGGTTGATTAGAATAGGCGTTGAAATGTAACGCTTTAGCTCGCAGGTTGGCGGCGATACTATCGAAAGGGGGCGGGGCTCCGGCACCTTGGGGCGGCGGTAGGTACGAAGAAGGCGTGGCCTGTAGCGAACACGCCTGTTGCGGGAGGTGTGGGTCCGGTGGCGCCAGTGAAGGAAATGGAGGAACGGGGGTACTTCCGGGTAAGAGGTGCGGTGCGTGCACTCCGGGCATCATCACCGGCCATTGAGTGCTCCACGGAGTTTGAAGGTCAAACGAAAGTCCTGATTTATTCGTATAATGATTAGCATGTATATCTATATATATATATTAATCCTAGTGAAAAGTGAAACAGAATAATATAAAATGTGTATTATTTCATTAGTAATATATAAAGTATAATGAAATCATATGTCATATGTTTATATATAATTCATACCATCCATACAATGAACGGATATTTCATTTTAATATAGTATACATGATTATACATCTACAAATTTACATATTTATAAATTTGATATAAATAAAAAAATATGAATAAAACAAATCATTCATAAATGATCTTGATATTCGAATATATATTGATAATATATATTATATGATAATAATAATATAATGAGTAATAATATATTAAAATCTGAAAATATACATAATATACACAAATTAAAAAAAGTATTAAAGAATTACTTTTTAAATAAATATTAGTTTTTATATTTTAGCATTTTAATAATTTTTAATATTTTTAATCTTCGTCAATTTTTAAAATTTTTATATTTAAAACTACTTGGGTATAATTATGTAAATGTATAATTTGGGTATATTTTTAACATTTTTATATTATTATATTTTTATCATTTTTTATTATTTTATTCGCACTTTTTTGTTATATAATTGTTTGCACAAGTTTTAAACATACTTTATTTTAATTTGTATATACTAAACCATTAGAATCATTTTATGTTATTACATTTCAATAATTTTTTATTATTTTATTCGCACTTTTTGTTTTATATTTGTTTGCACAAGTTTTAAAACATTTTATTTTATTAGTTTATTTAATGGATTGATGAAACATGATGAAATACGCTGAGGGACATTATTTTTATTATTATTATTCTCTTTATATATATTTATTTACTCTTATTATATTGAATTCTAGTACACAAGTCTTATTATTATTGTATAAATGTCCCAAAGCTATTATATTCATATACTATGGAGGTATCGACTTAATAAAGCTACTTATAGCTTTCAATGATCCTCCTTAGACAATTGTCTATAAACTGATTTCATTCATTCATTCATAACAAATAGATTTACAATTATCTACATTTAATTAAACATATTTATATAAAAGAATTATGAAATATATTAATTAATTAATATATAATAACGCATATCATTGAATAACCTTGAGGTGCAAGAGGATGTGGAGATGGTAACGAATGGTTGATGGAACCGGAAAGAGCTGTTGCAGGTCCGGGTGATTGTAAGCTCGTTAAACCTCCGGACAGACCCATTATACCGCTAGAAGATATCTACGTCATGGTTGTGGTGATGTCCATTAACATGAAGATATTCGTTTGCGTTATAATGTTACGTAATATATGTATACATATCACATTATGACTCATGCATTCGAAAATAAGAGTTCACATTTAAGTATTATGGAATATGTATAATTAGTACAACTTATAATTAATACGATGATAATTATATGACATTGATATAAATATTAGATATATAAATATGGATATTATTTATATATACATATATGTATATATATAATACATATTATATAAATGTATTATTAATATTTATAATAAATTAATAATAATATATAAATATGGATATTATTTATAATATTAAGATTTAACTGAATTAATTCGAAAATATGTAAATATAATAAAATATATATTTATAATCGTCTAACACTGGGTGCAGGTGGAGGTTGTAGTGGACACCCATCCATCATATTGGAGTTAGAGTGCCCACCGACGCCTATAGGTCCACTTGGTTGACATGCTCCATATATATTTGACCTTTGAACCGATTGATTTCTTTCGTTTCTTCGAAATTTCGCTCTACGATTTTGGAACCAAACCTATTGTATAGTATTCTGTTAAAAATGGTATTAATAATATGTATTACATGTACTCTATAAGTAGTATATGTTATATGTGTAAACTATAGCCTTTATATATTAGGTTAATATTTTATATATTATATATGAAAAAAAACGCAATAATTGTAATATGTTATTTTATTTTGGAATAAATAATAATCATATTGATCATATTTTAATTATAACTATTAAATTAACTTATTATCTTTAGCAATTATATCTCGCCGCAACTCTGCATTAAAAAGTGTTAATTCATAATCTCAAATTTATAAAAGAATTGCTGTTTTTATCTGTTAGTGAACAGATGAAAATCCTTCGAATCCTATAGTATAATAGTATAATTTGGTATATATAATGGTATAATTTATTTTTAACCTATTTTGCAATATTAACGTTTATAACTATAGTTATAGATATATTTTATTTATAAATGTTATAAACATATTTATTCATTTAAGATGGCTTCACACCAAAAAAAGTAGCCGGATTATCTGACATATTTAGGGACACATTCTAAATATACACAGCAGATAATCTGTAAAATATTTTTGTCTTCAAAATACAATAAAATCAGACTAAAATAATTGTCTCTGTATATTCGAAATATATCACAATATTACAATGTAATTGAATAATATATGTATCATCACATATATAAATATGCATATTATATTTATAAACATTATATAATTATACAATAATAATATATAATATATATTCATTATTATCATCTACGATTGAATTTATAAATAAAATAATTATTACAAGTGTATATATAAATTTGTGTATACATAGTGTATGTATACATAATGTATGTATACATAATGTATGTATATATATATATATATATATATATATATATATATATATGTGGGTTTTATATATACGTAAAATATATTATAAGATTTTATAAATAAATACAAAATAAAAGTATAGACCCGGGTATAGACTATTCAATTTACAACTATTATCAATTTATAAATAATATATAATAATATATTCATAATTAGGAATTAAAATACTACTATTTATTGAAATATCCATTAAATAATTAATGAACCAATTGATTGATAATAAATAATACATGTATATACAAACTTGAACTCTAGCTTCGCTTAAATTCACTCTACGAGCTAAATCTTCTCTGACAAAAGCATCAGGATAATGTGTACGTTCGAATATTCTTTCCAGTGCCGCAAGTTGATTACTATTCATGTGTTATTATTATTATTATTTAACTGACGATTTAATTACACTTATTTGATATAGTATACATTTAACAATATAGTATCATTTATTTATAATACGTGAATTTAAAATTCTTTAATAATAATATTGCTGAATACTGGCATCGGCCCCCAATAAGTCACATATTAAACCGATAGTTAAATTATACATTTCGATATTGGCGTTATATTTCTCATTAAATTATTCACCGAGTAGTGAATTCGTGTTTTATATATACATACATATCATAATACCGTATGTTTATATATTAATATAATATTATATAAGCCCTACACTGTTAAAAATAAGGGTTGTTATTCTACAAAATTATAGGGTTGTTAATAAAGAAGGGTTGTTTACTTATAATTTCAATAACAACCCTTGTTAAAAAAGGGTTGTTAATATAAGGGTTTTTAATATCAAATATTAAAGGGTTGTTAATAAAAAGGGTTGTTAATATCAGAAATAAATGGGTTGTTAATAAAAAGGGTTGTTTACTATTATTAAAAAAGGGTTGTTAATAAAAAGGGTTTTTAATATAAAATATTAAAGGGTTGTTAATAAAAAGGGTTTTTAATATAAAATATTAAAGGGTTGTTAATAAAAAGGGTTTTTAATATCAAATATTAAAGGGTTGTTAATAAAATGGGTTGTTAATATCAAAAATTAAAGGGTTGTTTACATTCATTTTTAATAACAACCCTATAGGGTAATAAGCTTTAAATTCATATAATTATTTTATTATAGAAAGAATAAAATATTATACTTTTTAATTATTTTGAAATATTGATTTAATTTTTATCTATGCAAATTAATTATAAATTATTATTTTAAATTAATATTTAAGTAATTATACTGTTTTAATAAATAAAATATTATTTTAAAACCTATAATTATTTAAGTAATCCTATGTATTTTAATATATTATCAAAATCAAATTCAGGAGACTTTTGAACTACAATTTTAATCATAATTATATTGATAATACAAATAGAAATCATGTGAAATAATTGCCCAATATTTAATATATAGCAATTGCATATTGATTAAATATTGTATTCAATATTAAAATGATTATATTATTGAATTTAAGTTTTAAATCTAACTTAAATGAAATTATATAATATATTATAATATATAAGTTAATATTTTGCTATGGTAATACTTATACGCTAATATACTATTATTTATTTTACATATAAACTTACGTTCAACTTACATCAACAACTTAAGTTCAACTTAAGTTATGAACTTAAGGGTTGTTAGCTATTAATTTAAAAAGGGTTGTTAACTATTAATTTAAAAAGGGTTGTTATCTATTAATTATTAAAGGGTTGTTAGCTATTAATTTAAAAAGGGTTGTTAGCTATTAATTATAAAAGGGTTGTTATCTATTAATCTAAAAAGGGTTGTTATATATGGATTTTGAAAGGGTTGTTAAATAAGGTTTTTAAATAATATTTTTTAACAACCCTAAAAGGGTTGTCCACCGTGACATACCAGACAACCCTTATATTTCAGTTTTAACAACCCTTTTCTTCTAACAGTGTATATGCATTATTAACTTGAACTCTCGGTTAGTCACGTGACATATTGGGGGCCGATGTCAGTCTAAATCATAATATTAATATTGGAAAAATATGAATTACTAGGTAAACTTAATTATAACTATTGATTAGAAATAATTATTAATAAGAATTAATATTATATTGTATTATATATTATATGTAATCTATTAATAATACATAATCATATATTTATATTGATGTAATATAATACTCATATAACATATTTAAATAAATAAATGAATTATCATATTTATATATATATCATAGTTCAATATAATTTTACAAAAATAAACCTATTGAATGTAGTTCTATTTCTTCTTTGTTTACGTTTTCTTTTAGCGTCTGAATCTTCATCAGGAGGACTATCATTTGCTGTTGTTGTGATAATTATTATTTATTATAATTATTATTTAATAATATACAATACACATAACATATTAATGTATCTATAAATATAGACATATAAATTTATCATCATAATAATAACTACTCGGCAATATGTTATAATATATAATATATGATAATATAAATGTATTATATTAATTTAATATAAGTTTACCTAAAATATATATATATATAATATTATCTAATTTTTGTCCTGGCAATTTTTGTTTTATTTGTTTACTGTTTTTACAAAAATCATATATTTAAACCTATATATATATATATATATATATATATATCATTAATGCTGAGTCGAAAGAAATATGTTTACAAATAATATAAAATGCATGTTTTCTGAAGATAGTATAAATAATAAAATAATATAGTTTATATATATATATATATATATATATATATAATGTAATACAAACTATACGAACCTACAATATAACTTAACTAAACACAAACTTTAAACATATTTACTCAGAATAATTAATTCTAACACACATATCTCTTGTAAATGAAGTAAACACATAAATAGTTTAAGATAATTGTTCAATTTCTTTTGTTTTTGCAGTAGAATATATATATATATATATATATATATCTAATATTGAGATATTTGTAATTATCAACTTTATATCCTAATAAATATCCTAATATATACAGTATATAGTTTTATTTTTTATAATATTCAGGTAAAATTTATATAATGTTATAATATATATTTTTGGCATACCTAAACATATATCTATATAGAGCTATAGGTCAAAAATCATTAATATAGGTCAAAAATCTATTATTCAAAAAATGCAGTCTGCTACTACGTTTTGAATACATGTATTAAATTTGTATCTTTACATGTTCAATTTGAAGGTATCCAAACTGGGGTATCCCAATCATCTTTAAGTCATACATGTAAGTAATATATAATTATATTCATTATAAATACATTGATTATATTCTATTATTAATAATATGATCTATATAATTTCCCTTGTAATGTATAACATATATGACCATGGTATTTAAAATGTGAGTCATAATGATATATCATTTAGTGAGTATTAGTGAAATATGAGTGAAATATACATGAGTTTTTTGATAAGTATACTTATACATAATATGTATTACATATACTCCAATGGTACTCGTAAATTACGAGTCGTAATATTAAATTATTATATAAACAAATAACGTATGTTAATATTGAGATAATAAAATAAAAGGTAATCTAATATTATAAATATACATAAATAATAAATTAATTAATGTTATTAATTTATACTTATATATTATTCATTAAAATAATTATAATATATATATAGATATATATTAAATACAAATATATGGTAATATATGTATGATCAAGGTACGTTTAAATAATACTAAAATAGTAATATATACGTATTTGTAATATTATTTCCCTAGGATTATTTCTTGTCTATTATTTACATATTATTTTCATTTCTAATTTAATTTTTTTTTAAATAGAAATTCTATAAAGTAAAATTTTACAATTGATAACATTAATTTTCTATATAATATTTAATAAATTAAATAAATGTAAAAATGTATAAATCCCATAACATATTCTATAGAATGTATATATATATATATATATATATATATATATATATAATAATATGTATATATATAAGTATTCAATTAAACCAGATTTCATATTTATGCTACATTAATTAATACAAATTTTAAATTCAAAATCATGTTATCAAATAAAAAAAATGTACTGGAAAATCCTTCCAATACAAACTATTTATTGCAAAATTATTTTATTAACTCTTTTATTTTATACATAATAGTTGTTTATATTTTAAGATATCAATTATTTACAAATTATAATATAATTATTTTCTTTACAATTTTTTTTAAAAAATCAAGTGAATATTGTATATATATGTAATTTATTTTCGTGCTATTTAAAAAATAATTATATAAATTATATGGATTTATATTATCATAGGTATTTTATGATAACATCTTCTAAATTATAAATTTAAATATACTGGTAAACTATAAATCTATGTATATATATATGTATTATAGACAAATATATTTTGTCTGCACTGAAAAAATATTATACTCAAATATAAATTCAAGATTACATAAAACATAAAACAAAATAAAATATTTCAATTATGAAGTAATTTGATATAATACACTAAACAACATATGTTATATATGATATATACATTCTTTCTAGAAGATATATGATTTTTAAATAACTATTTTTATATTAATAAATATAATTCAGGGTTGGATATCAATTTGTTTTGGATTTTCCTATGTTTAAACCTACAATTATAGTTATTTGAGTATTTAATTATGTCTGATATTTTATGTTTTATTTATATTTTTATTTATTATAATAATATGTGTTTAAAATATATACTTATTATAATATTAATTTTAGATATTAATATTTATACAATTATAAATCATGATATTTAATAATTTATTTCACCCAAAAACATTGAATAGGACACACAAATAAAAGTTGCGGTCTCTTGACCCTAGTTGTAGTGAATATAATCAAATGTAGTATTGATTTATAGAGAGATATATGATATTGAAATATGTAATTCATATATTAATAAATATAAATTGTATAATGAATATAACGATTTTTCTAATAAACATAATTAAACTATAAACATAACTTATAGAAATATATAATACAAATTAATTGATAAAACGTATTAAAACTATAATATATGTATGGTAATATATAAGATAAACAACCGAAATGATGAAAAGGCATATTACATAGTGTCAGGTGTTCTGCGAAATGTAAACAAACTCCTATAATTTCTGTGATATACCTGTAAATATTTATTTTATCTTTCTATATATATTTGTATGTGTGTGAATATGTGTTTGTTTCTGTGTTATATTATATTAGAAATTATGTATATGTGGCTTTTATTTTAATTTGTCATTTATTTAATAATAATATTATATTAAAATATTATTTAATACATATTTATTATAAACAACTTTTAATATCAAATATACAAAGTAAATGCACAATATAAAATATGCAAATATATATATATATATATATAATTGTATATAATATAGAATATAAATTATATATTAATGATATATTCATTATGTATTAATTTTCTTTACAGTTAAGAATTTAGAACAGCATGCTGTTAAACTGTAGTTTTAAATAATAAATATTATTTGTCAATAATCAAATAATATGATTATTCCACAAACATTTTTTTTAATATTTTAATAATATATATTCAATAGTTATTATATTGTAAATTATGTGTAATTATAGTTAAGCATGGTGTACATGATAATACATTCAGTTATATTATATAACTTATATACCTACATATGTATATATATATATATATATATATATATATATATATATATATATATATATATATATATGTGTGTGTATGTGTGTATGTGTATGTATATTTATAAATATATATATGTAAATGTATATAATATACAATATGTTATTATTCGTATTTGACATATCGTCTATAGACGAGAATTCTTCATAGTAATACAATATTATACGGCTTATATACATTCTGGCACATATGGGTAACGTCAGAAAGGGTAGTCAGATACGGTTACAACAGGATATAAAAGTTCACCGCCGCATAAAATAGATTAAATGTGTATATATTCTAATATGTTGCCTTGTTTTTATATTAATTGATATGATTATATGTCGACGCCACAATAATTAATGATACATTTAATTATAACACACCTATGATAAATTAAACATTGTGTTTATTAGAGAGCTTATTTAGTAAGGAGTAAATGATTAATTCAGTAATAATTATTAAAAATAAATATCATACTCATATACACATATAACATATAAATAGGTTCATGAAACCTATATGTTTTAATAAAGTATTTTGGGTAAGGTATATATATATAGAGTATATATATACCACATATAGGTATAAATACACTATAGTGTTATATATAGCTATAAAGCTTTATATATAAAGCTTTATAGCTATATATAAAGTGTATTTTTTTAATTGAATAATAAATATACATTATAATGTATGTGTATATGTTTTTGTGTTTCATTGGATATGAAATTTCTTAAATATATAAAGATTTTTATAATCAGATTTATTGATAATTTAAAATATAAATACATGTATTATAACATCAATAATCACTGATTATTGTATAATACTTGTAATGTATTTATCATAGACATCATAATTAGTCCAATTTTAAGTCTATGATTTATATTTTTAATTATCAATAAATCTGATTATAAAAATATTTATATATTTTTTAATTGAATAATAAATATACATTATAATGTGTGTGTATGTGTTTTTGTATTTCATTGGATCTGATATTTCTTAAAATAGGTTTTACACCTACTTTTTTAGAGTTAATAATTGCGTTTGAGTTGGTGTGAAAACCCTTTTACAGATAAGCATTTATTTTATTTTAAATATTGGATTTAAATATTAAAGTTAAACTTTAACCTCTAATTAGTAGAGTTAATAATTGCGTTCGATTTGATGTGAAACTCCTTTTTAAGAAATATGAGATCCAATGAAATACAAAAACACATACACACATTATAATTATAATACATTAATGTATATTTATACCTATATGTGGTATATATATATATATACTCTATATATACCTTACACAAATTACATGATTATTATACTTAATTATTAATATTACATATATGTAATTTTTAATAATGTACACATACTACTGCATTAATTATTAATTGTTATATATAAATAATTATTCGTATGGGAGCAATATATTCTAATAGTGTATATAAATCATATATATATATATATATATATATATATATATATATATATATATTATGACATTATTTATATAGATAAATAAATAAATCAAATAGGAGTAATTCGATACCTTCACTTGGACGGTATTCTATTTAGTATGCACCCTATGAACGTGTATGTTTATGTTTCAAATATACAGATCCAGACATTTAAAATATAAACATT
This sequence comes from Osedax fenrisi, assembly GCA_964019155.1. Lineage (NCBI taxonomy): Eukaryota > Metazoa > Annelida > Polychaeta > Sabellida > Siboglinidae > Osedax > Osedax fenrisi. The sequence goes on along the minus strand of OZ025240.1, from coordinate 50,946,820 downwards.
TATATTGAACTATAGCTTACAATTATGTAACTTATTAGATCACTCGATTATATAACACATACACACATATAATATATATATATATATATATATATATATATATATATATTATATTATAAACTATGTTACCAAAGATTTTCCAAAGGAAAATCTTTGATGTTACTATATATAGTTATATACTATAGTTAACCTATAGGTAACTATTTAATTAATTATAATTTATATATATGAAATTAAAATATATTTTCCCAGTATCATTTTTCTTTTTATTATTTTTACATTTCTAATATTTATTTAATTTTGCTTATATTATTTAGAGCCCAAGAAAATATATTTGCTCTAAATAATTGTGTATGCCATTTTAATCATAATATTTAAATGTGTGTATGTCTATATTAAATGTCTTTATCACATTTTAAACAATAAGATAAATATTTAAATTGTATTATATCTCTTATATTAAAGACTGTATAAACAATTTAATAAAACATTTTGTTAATACTTCATAATAAACATTTTAGTATTTAATATTATTATATCAATTTATGAATATCAATTATATGTGGTTATGTTTTATTATTATATATATTATTATTATTTTAATTATAATAAGTTGAAATTATATATTATGAAATCAAAGTAACATATGTAACATAAGTAAATATTATATTATACAAATTTAAATGTATATAATATATACTTTATATTTATTAAATATAGTTAAAATCCACTTCAAATACATGTATATGCAATTATTGTACAGTTTATTAAATTGTATCATTCATATATAATTAACAATGATTTTTCTAAGGATTCTTCGCAAAATCTTTGTTAGTAATTTATATTTTTTTAAATAGATGCTATACTTAAAGTTTAGTTTATTTATTGTTTATAATTAACAAAATATATATTTAGTTAATTGTGAAAACTAGATAGATCAGTTTTTTTTCATCTAATCGTAGAGTAATATTTATCAAACATTGACATATCTAAAGTAATATTTTAAATATTTTTTGAAACGTATCTATGAAATTTTATTTTTCTCTCAGTATTTAGAAAATGCTATATTGATATATTTTAATCTTTTTTTTAAATTGCTATCTTTCAATATCAACATAATAATATTAAATTAATAATTGGTACTAAATATTTACAATAACATAATAATGTTGAATATTGCCTTAAATATATGGGAATATTGTTTAACTATATTTATATGTAATATATTTGTATTTATATTTGTATATAACTATTTATAAATAAATACATATTAATATTCCATTCAATATTATAATTATAGAAAATGATTATTAATGTATACATTATAAATGTAACCATGACATTACTGTATGTTATAAAATTAGATGTATATATAATATATATTATATATAGTTATAGCTTAAAAAAGTATATGTTTGACATTACTAATGAAATATTATTGTATACAATACATATTATTATAACAAATGTTACTGTTAATTACATTATGTGAAGAAACAGTAACATTATTAATAATAAATTTATCATGATATTTATCATTCCCTCTCCATAATCTTCATCATATTTTTAATTTACAAACAATTAACGTGCCTTAAAATTCCAATTATTATGGTACATAGTAAACCATCGAAGGAAATTTGAAAAGCATTTAAATTCCTATATTCGTATATGTAGTTAATTTTAATTTGATTAATAACAACTTTCATTATTTGCATTATCTTAACAAGTATATAAACTTTATCTTTGCTCACTTCAAATATATATATATATATATATATATATTTGTTCTATAATATGTTTAGTATCTTACTTATTTTTTATATTATTACAACTTTTAATAGTAAACTGAATTATTCTATACTATTCAATATCAAAGCAAATTTAAGTTTTAAATTATGTAATCGAATATTATACGAATGGTAAAATGTGTAAACGAAGCGAATAGAATATCTATTTTTCTATTCATTTACACTAACAATAACTATTACAGCTATAATTTATTGTTTATCATTATTTACTCATCATTTGCCTCTGCATGTAACTTACACGCCTATATATGTGTATACCTCATTACAAGGTTATGTTAAAAATATTATTATTTTAAAGCATTCAGTTAACATATTCTGCAAAAAAATACACATAATATATTCTCAACTGTTGATATTATTAGTCTAGGAAATCGGTTTACCGAATGACTCTATACGTTTGACAGGTTTATAATACGGAGATGCATATAATGTATACTAGTATCACTGGACCCCCTAGTATCAATGGGGGGTAAACTCAGTATTATCAAAAACTAAGGTTTTACTGTATATATTTATGTTATATGTGTATATATAAAATATACTATATATATATATATGAGACACATTGTGTGTATATAATATATAATAGTGTGTGAACATTAATATATATATATATATATATATATATATGGATATATATATTTATTATATAAATGAATGTATATATATATATATATACATATATGTTTGTATGTGTATGTAATACGCACATGTGTAATACAGATGCATGGCACACGACTATGATATCTCTTAAAACGATAAATCATCAAGAATTAGCTATTTAGTGACATTTTATGTACTATTCGCTTTATAAATATACTTAAAAAACACATTTTTCTTGAGACTAGGGCACTTAAATATAAACTTATATATTAACATCAGAGTGTGTATATATGAGTTTTCCCATGGGATATATTCAAAATTTAGTTTACAAAAATATATTACATTTGTGTACGTATATTAATGTATTTATAAAAATATGTCTATAGAGTATACATATATATAAAAATATACTTTTAATATATATATATTAGTGTACTGTATATTAATTATTAGTATAGATATTATGTTATTACTAAACTAATATAATTGTATATTGATTGATTGATTGAATGTTTATTTAGACACTTAAAATCATAAATGATTTCTCAAAATTGTATATAATAGAATACAAATAATAAAAGTAGGTAAACAATAAATACCATTACTAATAATAAAATAAAATAGAATAAGCCGTACGGAAATTAATAAATAAAGTAATAATGACAAACAATATTAGTAATTCAGGTTCCCACCTGAGATCAGTATGTATATATATATATATATATATATAAATTAATTTATTCATTATTATCAAGGACGTAATAAACTAAAATATTATATTTTATAAAAACTTATATATATAAACATTATAAAACAATAATTTTCATAATTATATATAATTACTACACTAATTAAATATACACATACATTATTGACGAATGACGTGACTTTGACCAGTGGCTAACCAGATGTTATAATCAGCCGACCATAACACAGATAGTGAAGACGTCACATCATTAGTGATAATGATAACGTTAATTTCATATATATATATATATATATATATATATATATATATATCAGTTTTTAATGTATTATAGGTTGATTCATTTTATTTTAACTTGAATTTAATATTGGTATATGAGTAATATAATTAATTAATATAATATATATATACTTTATTCTATTTATATTAAATATATTATAGTATACTATAAAAATAAATACTCTTCAGTATCACTTTTTTATAGTCTAGCTATAGTTTTAATATAATTAATATAGTAATTATAGTAATTAAATATAATATACTATAGTTTATTTATTATTTTTAAATTCTTTTATAATTATAAATACTTATATATGCATTTATTTATAGTAAAATATAAAAATGATATATTATATAATTATAATATATTATTATACTAAATTATTAATATAATATTATACATTCAATTCTCAATATCTTATAAAACCTCATATTTCAGACACGTCAACATCGTAAGTTTGGTTGTGTATATTATAATATGTATATATATAAACGTTCGATATATTAGACATATTTCTTTATTCTCGTATTATGAGACAACGAGAGTTATCTGTATATGTTTAAATAAATATATATTTGCAGATATTAAATAAATATGTTTATGGTCAAATATGTTATATTAATATATATATATATGTAATTATATAAATAATTAATTTAGTATATATACACACATATAAATGATTGTATGCGTGTATATGTGTGTGCGCTAGTTGTGTATAATTAATTGTAATTTGGTGTGCATCATTAACAGGCGACTTTGTGTGGGTCTTTCTGTCAACGCCCACTCTGCTGCAGGTCTGACGATCTTTATCTCTAACCTCGTCGTACCTAATTACCCCCAGCAAATATAGATGATTTTTACTGCTATAATTAATTAAGTGTATAAATATACGTCGTCCGTATTCTTGAATATACGCTCAATTTGGCACTCTTAACATTGTTTTATATTTTAATATATACTTTCTATATATTATATTGTATTATAATTAATAGAATATGTTAATAAATATGTTTTTTTATTTAAATTATATAATAGTGATACATATATTATGGTATTTAAATTACACTATAGTTAACATTTAATAATTATTATAAAATCCAACTTATTATTAATATATTAACTATAGTTATAATATTATATATATATATATATATATATATATATATATATATATATCAGGAATACTCCCTGTATATATTCTAAAATTCATGTTTCATATATATATGTGTGTATGTGTGTGTGTAATACACACTGTGTATGTGTATGTGTGTATGCGTGTGTTTTTATATGTATATGTGTGTATGTGAATATAAATATGGGTGTGTGTATTTTGTGAATGTCAATTATACACTGTACGACTTACACTGTACGTCGTACAGTGTATAAAGTGTACGTCGTAAACTGAGTGTATAATCGATGTAGATGGGTATCCCACTATAACTTATCCATATATAAGTATATTATATACAATAATATCTTAACTTTACTTAATACAATTTATTTATATCGTATTATTGTTATCGATATAAAGAAATATGTATTTATATCGATGATTATTGTATGTATGTTTATGTATTTATCAATATATATATATAGTCTATAGACTAATTACACGCAGTGAGTATATGTATATGTGTATATACGTATGTATATATATATATATATATATATATATATATATATATGTTTGTGTTTACATATATGTATACAATCAAATATTTTGCGAAGCAATATATCTTCGGAAAATATTTGTTACACTTTACGTAGTACATATCCTGGGTATCCAGGGTACATAGTATGTACTACATAATATAGTATGTATACGTATATATATATATATATATATATATATATATATATATATATATATATATATAGTACGTATACGTACTACATCTATTAATTGTCAATACTTATTTTATATTTTATAGTATTTTTAAAGTATTGAATTAGTGTTTATATTAATATTTATAAAATGGAAATATTAAAATATGTTTTAATAACCTTTTTATTGTATGTGTTATACATATAATTAAAGTGTATATATCAAACGTAAATTAATTAAATTTAATTTATGTTATGTCATCTATTCTTCTATTTGAATACTTAATATTACAATATTCCTTTGATTCTTATTTTTATAATTATTTATATAATATTTGTATATGTTTTTAAATTTGTTTTTACAAATTTTTATTTTATTAATTCTATGAACTATCATATTTATATATAACTTATCATATCTGTTATATTCATAGATTTATAGTTTATAAATATCAAAATAATAAAATACAAATCTATGGTTATATTAAATTATATATATACAAATTGGTAACATAGTTTGTATTATGATATGTATTTATGTAGTGTTTTTATATCCCTTTATATTATATAGAGTATATAGTATTATATAATGATATAGATAGTATATATATACCATATAATATTAATTAACTACCAGTAAATAATATATTATTATTATAAAAATCATAACTTTTATATAATCCACTAATGGGAAGGTTTTATGCATATATTTATAGTGTACTGTTGTAAAATACAAATATATGGTTTTATGTCATGACATAACATTATGAAGATATTACTTAGAATTTTATTTAACTGAAAAATAATAAAAAAACTTTTATAATTACTTTGACATCTAATATAAAAGTATAATTATAAAAGGAAAAATAAATTAAGATTAAATATTTATGTATTATAAAATTAAATTATTTTATATAGTATATTATCTTCAAATCTATGACATAAATTTATAAAAATTAAAAAAATCTGTACAATTTTTAAGCCATTTTATAAATTATATATATATATATATCAACTCTAATTTTATTAAATGTTGATTCTATAATTATTTAGTAGTTATAAATAATAACTTATAAGCTCTGCTTATTAAGAACATGTATTCATATGAGTAATATTTATCATATACACAGTGTATAATAGTATATAATATACTATACAGAGTTTACAATGTATACATATATAGTATAAAACACAATACTAATTAACTATAATACAATCTTAATTAGTAGTAATTAAATTTGTTTATTGAATAATATACATAAATTAAATTAATTGAAAAATATAAATGTAATTATAAAATAAAATATAGCTAATATTTATGTAGTAAATATTACAATTGTCAGTTTTATTGACAATCTATCAATAATTGTCCATCTTAAATATTATAAATTAGTAAGATAAATAAATAATCAATAATAATAATAGTATTATCGTGAGGTATACATGATATATGATAATAAATATATGACACGAATGGAACTGAAGTATACATGTATGCATATTGTTTGATTAACTGTGAAAATGAATAGTATATACCTAAAACCATATATTATATTATAAGGTGGAAAATAGTAAATGTTGGCGCGTATGATTCAAGAGCATAGCTTTGGGGTATACCATACCATATGTACGAGGTCATGGGATACATTTATATATATATATATATATATATATATATATATATACATATATATATATATATTTGTATATATAGATATTTATATAATGGGTATTATTATAGTAATACATTCTATGTTGTTAAAGTGAATTATAAATGGGAAATAAATATGTAAACTCAGTCATGTATGTATATAAACCATGGTTTATTAAATTAAATGTATATTACCTATACTAAAATAATGTATCAACATCTAATATCGGTAAGTATTTCATAATATATTTATTGTGTATTCAACAAATCTACGAAGTAACTATATCTAATTAAATATAATTATTAGTTATATCTTAATAATCTATTCAACTTAATACTTAACTATACGTTATACTCGATGCATATATACTTATAGTATGTATATGGTAAGGAGTATATTGAATATAGTACACTATAAATAATCAATAAATACACATACAAACATACACACAAATATAAATATATGCGAGTGTCTGTTACTATGCATCAACCAAGTATAATAATATGTTTATAATATATACTATATACTATATATATATAATTATAATTATAATATTAACTAATGTTTGTCTTTATGACTAATATAAACATTACTTTTTTGTAAACTTATTGTTTAAACTATAAAGAATAATTTATCTATTTAATTTATGTAAAAATGTACATTATCTATATACTAATTAATCATGTAACCATACACGGCGAAATATTGTATACAATATTAACACTATAATAACTTTATACAACAATATTGTATAAATAGAAATGTGAATATAATTTATATATATATATATAATGCATTATTATAACAGTTTTAATATAAAAGTATGGTTATAGTATAGTATATTAGAAAAAATATGTATATGCTATTATTTCAATTTGTATTGAAATATATATATAATCGTATATGATATATTATATTCTATATATATATGAATTATTTATAATATAATTTATTTGAACAAAACAACAACTTATTAAATATTAAAATTGTTTAATCAAAAATATTATACAGGGTATATATATATCATATATAATTACTCTATGGATACAATTTTGTTATTGTATTAAACACAATTATTCTATTATATCTTGAAAATAAAAGAAAATAATAAGTATATATAGGCTATATATAGTTATTTTGATAATTATAGTAATACATACATATTTATTAATAATATTAACACAATTGTGTTATTATATTTAAATATACATTACAATTAAATATTTCTGAATAAGGTATATTATTAAATTTAGTAAAAAATAATGTTAAGTGACTTAAGTACAATAATGTTAAGTTATACATATGTATACAGGTATACAAATATTTATATTCGTATTCATAAAGTAATGTGTTTATAAATAAATAAATTAAGATCTAACTTAATTTAATAATTCATTGCTAATTTATATTTCAAATAATATATATTAAATATATTAAATATATGCTATACTGTATTCCTAAATGTGGTAATTTAATAATTCATTACTAATTTATATTTCAAATAACATATATTAAATATATTAAATGTGTGCTGTATTAACTGTATTCATAAATGTCGTAATTATATTTACAACATATATATTTTTATACTTTTACTATATAGTATCACATATATTATATATGATATATAGTATACATCTAGTATTTACATATTTATATGTATACTATTTAATATTGAAAACAAATTTGATATTCTATTAATAATTATCTAATTTGATAATTAATTAATATAAATTGTTTCTTCATATACAATTATATATATATATATATATATATATATATATATATATCCATATACTTGATAATTTAAAATAGAAATGTAACATATAATTAAAGTTACACTATTAAATATAGTCATAATTATAAAGTTACATATCATTATGATAATTATATGATATTTGTATGATAATCATACAAATAAAAATATACATGTTCTTGTATCAATGACTATCCTTGCTTGTATACTACTATAGTAGTATACAAGCAGTATTATATATATAGTATATATATATATATATATATATCGTAATATTATAATATAACATTTTTCCTGATAATACGTTTCTTAAATATTAGTGATTACAAGCTATAGCTATACTTTATATAGCTATATATTTGTAGTCACTGTATATAATATGCATACCTTTATACCGACATCTTATACATATAGTAACTACAAATATATATTATTAATTATTCATAAATTATACATATAAACAATATTAAAATTAATTTACGTATTGAATATTAAGTAACTTTAGTTATACCAAAGATTTTGCGAAGCATTTCCTTAGAAAAATATTTGGTTATACTGTAACTAATACTATAGTATATACTAAATTAAGTAATTAAGTACTTAAGTAATTACGTATTTTATAATACATAATGATATTTATATATTATTTTATTATATATTTTTATATTTGTTACAATACAATTATATTTCAATATGAAATTAAATATATCAAGTTCTATTATATATATTTGTAAACGCTAATATATATATAATATATTTATATATATATAAATTAAATTATTTATATTTAAAATTTAAATAATATACATCAAAGGTTTCTATTATTAAATATTATATGTTATAATCATAGATTTATAGTTTATATATAAACTATAAATCTATGATTATAATATAAGAATAATATAGTGTTACAATAATAAATTGTTTATAAATTATATTTATAGTATAATGACTATTAATACTATAGTATTATCTAATAAATGTAAATAAATTATTTTAATATAATCTTATACATTATTTATTCTTTATATTTTAAAATATAAAATTGTGATATACATTATATATATATATATATATATATAATTATCCATTTAGGTATTTGCATGTACATGCCATCGATGTAAATAAAACTTTTATTTACATCGATGGTACATGCATATAATTTAATTTAATTAATTATTAATATTTATTAATACATTATATTTCTATCAAATATTCAATATAAATTATTATATAATATACAAATTTAACATTGAACGTAAAATATATGCGCATTACAAATTATTTAAAAAAGTTAAAATAATAATAGAACATTAAAAATACATGTATGTGTTTATATGAAATGTTTATTTTAACTACATTTTTTCATTATTTTTTATGTTATTGATTTTCTTTTTAATTTAAGTTATTTAGCAATATAATAGGTACATTTAAAATGTATATAATCAAATTTCTAGATTATTCATTTTTCATATAATTTGAATTCAAATATAATTAATTTAAGAAATTATAATCTTTTTATTTTTAATTAAATGTATTCAAAAAAATTCTGATTCTATGAAATATTTTTATTTTAACAATTTTTTATATGTTCTATTTATTACTGAAAGAAATTTAATTATTAATTAGTTTAATCGGGGATAACTCATCGGTATAATTAAAAATTTAAATTACATATAATTATATAATATAATAATAATTATACTTTTTTATATTATTATAAATATTTACATTTTTATAATATAATATGTGATAATAATTTAGTATATCATATAGTATATATTATAAAATATGTATGTACAATATGTATTAATATTTAATGTTAGTCTAAATTAATATTAGTTTGTATTAATATTATTAACATTTATTTAGCTTGCCGAAAAAATGATAATAAACAAAAAATATGATTAAATATATTTATAATTATAATTATAATAAACCTAATTACCCTAGACTAATTACTTATTAGTAATTAGGTTTATTATTGTTATATATTACATATATAAACTACTTAGGCTTAATACATGACATATATGTAGAATTAGTGGATGTAGATTTGTCAATATATGAAACTATATATTTAATAAATATTAAAAAAATAATAATTAAAATATATTACCAGGAAAAAATATATATATTTAAACAACTCTAATGATATATCAAAATATAAATTTTATTAAATTAACCTTGATGTCTTAATCCCATAGCGCTATCCATTTGTCCGCGTATAATTCCATCCATATGAACGTTATGCTCTAAGCTACTAGATGAATACATCTCTTTAATTAATCACCAATTAACCGTAATTCAATAATGATTTAATTAGATTTACTCTATAACTTAATTGAATCGGAACCGTTAAACTTATCCGTGTGTATATACAATGAAGGCAAGCCGACGACATTTTCACATGAACTTCCCGCTATAATTTCCAACCAATCAAGAGTAAATATAACGTGGGTTCTATGTCCTAATGGGCGTAACTTTTATTGTTTCGTTAATAAGGGGCGTGTCTATTTAAGGGCGTGTTATACCATGGGGGGTCGAAAACAAAACTCAATATGTAGTTATTTGTAACATTTTTCCAGCTGTAGTCGTACAACTTTATAAGCCATTATTGGCTATTGTAATTTACATGGTTAATGTTTTAAATAGTTTTGTTTAAATTAATTATAATCAACACTACAGTGCAATTTTATTTTGTGTATATATATATATATATATATATATATAGGTGTATATGCAAACATAGGTGTGTGGTATACACATGAATGTGGGAATACCACATGGTATACCCACACATATATGTGTGTAAACACACTGTGTATGTATGTATGTGTATGCTGGTGTGTATACACATTATATATACTTTATATTAATTACGATTGTATTCGTATACGATCGTATCGATATATCGTAATATTTAAAGTTATAGATTATAATAAATTTAATATTATAATTACCATTACCTAATTATATGAATATTTGATAAATATATTTGAAACATCTAATAATAATAATCATTTATAAATTCATAACTACCAGAATATATATATATATATATATATATATATATATATATATATATATATATATATATATGTGTGTGTGTGTGTGTGTGTATGTATGTATATATGTGTATGTATGTATTTGTGTATATGTATCACAGATATAGGCATCACTGATATAAATAAATTATATTTATTTATATCGATGGTATGCAAAATTGTATGTATATATATATAGTTGTATGTATGTATATGTAATAATGTAATTAAATAGTTATAATTAGATTATCAGAAATAATATACTACATTTATACATAATTAAAAATTACAAATGAAATTATGTAATATTGATAATATGTGATGAAAATTCAAAGTATTAATAATGATATATACATATATATATATATATATATATATATATATATATATATATATATAATGTGTTTAAATGATTAAGACATTGAGAGTTGAGTATAAAAACTTTTCATATACAATATAAATAGAAATTAATATTTACCATATTATTATCCTTAATACTATACGTATCTGTGCTAAATATATGTGTGAATATATATATATATATATATATACACATCATCTTCGGATTATTCTGAAAGAACAAATAATCTATTAATATAACAATCATGTGATAAATTAATACATATGTATGTATATGGTATATATATAATTAATAGATATATCTATGTATACATGATTAGTTTACATCAACAATATAATATAATTATATCTATTTTATACGTGTTATACAATAATTAATAATTCAATATTAATTCATATATATATATATATATATATATATATATATTATGTATTGTACATCAATGATCTCCCAAAAATATCTAATTCATTTAAGCATGTATTATTTGCGGATGACACTAATTTGATTTTTTTCTGATAAATAATTACTGATCTAAATACTAAATATACAATGTAACTTAAATAAACTCTTTGATTGGTTTAGTATTAATAAATTTTTCCTTAACAGTTAATTGTGTAATGTTAGTAAATATGGTTTATTACTGTTTAATTTTCGAAATAAAAATAATAATGTTAAATTGAATGTAAATATTAAATATTAATTTAATGATATTAACAAATTTAAAATATTTAGGAATAATAATTTATGACAAATTAGATTGGAAATCACAGATTAATTATGTATCTAAGAAATTATCTACAGTTATTAGTATTTTAAATAAAGTCAAATTTAAATTGAATTTGAAATCTTTAGTATTGGTATATAATTAATTTTTTTTTATTCTCATCTTATATACTGCTGTCATATTTGGGATAATACATTTTTTTTCAAATTTAAATAAAATATGTATACTACAAAAAATAGCTTTGAAAATTATAAATAATGATTATAATTATTCAACTTTTTATATTATAAGTCATTACAATTTTATGATATCGTCAAAATGAATACAATAAAGTTTATGTTTAGGGCCAGGAATAATTTATTACCTATTAATTTACAAAAATTATATTCAATTAAATTACATAATACTTATTTATTTCACAGATTTAAAGTTAGAACAGATAGAAAAGCTTTATGTTTATCTATCATAGGTCTATGGAATAACAATATGGAATAACTTAGATAATTCCATAAGAAAGATTTTAAATTTCAATTTATTTAAAAGAACTTTAAAACAATATTTATTGAATAGTTGTCATTGCATTTTTAATTGTCCTTTTAAATTTATATTTTTAACTTTTAATTTGACTTATAAAAATAATAATATTATTAATTTAAAAAAATTTATAAAACTATGACTTTTAACTATTAGCTGACTCATGAAATAATTTAATTTAACTTTTATCCGACTTATAATATAATTTACTTTTAAAATAAATTATTGAACATTTTAATTGACTAATTTTTTATAATACAATTATTATTATTATTATTATTATTATTATTATTATTATTATTATTATTATTATTATTATTATTATTATTATTATTATTATTATTATTATTATTATTATTATTATTATTATTATTATTATTATTATTATTATTATTATTATTATTATTATTATTATTATTATTATTATTATTATTATTATTATTATTATTATTATTATTATTATTATTATTATTATTATTTTTACTTTTATTTTATTTTTATTTTTTTTTCTGAGGTTTATTATAATATGTATAATATGTATAGTTTTTTCCTATTATTAGGTTTACTATAACATTTAATATATTTTTATTATTTTTTTATATATATGTTTATATATTTTATATTTTTTTTTATAATGATGATTAGATTACGAGCAGTTTTTGAATAATATTATTGTATGTTATTATTTTATCTAAATCATGTTCTGCTCTTTATAAAGAATATAAAGTATACATTATTTACTATTTATAATTATATTATTTTTAACTATTTTTTTATTTTATTACACTTATATTTTATTACCCATATATTTATATTTAAGTGGTATACTATAGTATATATATACTATATATACTATATATATATATATATATATATATATATATATATATATATATATATATATATATATATATATATATATATATATATATATATATATATATATATATATAATAATAATAATAATATCAGAATTTAGGCATGACCAAGGTAATCGAAGAAGCGCAATGCTTATCTAGTCGTTTACCTGAAACATATTCCCAATTAACAATTATGAGGAGAAAAAAAATAAAAGTAAAATTTATATAATATAGAAGTAAAATATGTAATTTTATAAATCTTTATAAAAAATTAATAGTATAAGAAATTAAAAGTATAATTGGAGTATATATATATATGTTAGTTTTGAATGCTGTAGTTAAAGATTACTAATAAATTAGATCCAGAGTTGCCAATATGATGTTGAAATTAATGATGGTATATGATGTATCAACTTCAAGGATATGGGTACGCCAGTTCCAATGCCTTAGGGATCTTAATACCGCCAATAATAAGAACACTGACAATACTTGCCCACTCCACAAGTATATCCCATCCCCTGACACGTATCATAATCATATCAAGTCCAAACATATTAGCCACTCCGGTCATAGAAAAAATATAATGAAAAAAAAAAAAAAAAAAACTAATATATATATATATATTCCAATAATTAAAAACTCCTCATAATTTCATTCATCATATAATAATAAAATGTAAAGAAGAAAAATAAATTAATATAAAAATCTAGGAATATAAATAATTATAAAATTAAAAATTAAAAGACAAATCCTATTGAATAAAACAATTAAACATAACTAAAAATAACTAAAAAAATATAATAAAAAAATAAATAAAAATAAATAAATAGCTATATTATATACAAAAATTAAAAAAAAAATTAAGTAAATTTATAGTAAGTCGAACAATGTAAACACATTTTTTTTTTAATATTATAATAAGTCAAGAAAAAGTCAAGAATAAAACAAACAATATATATATATATATATATGGATGGGATGAAAGGACTCCACCAAATAAAAATAACAATAACAATAACAATAACAATATATATATATATATATACATACTATACATACTATACATACTATATATATATATATATACTATATATAGTAGAATAATGATGGAATTTGTTTTTGTTTGTATTTCGTTGACTCTTAATTCATACACGTGTCATATTTGATATCGGGTATACCCTACTACTATAGTATTGAGGTATTTGCTGGCTCAATATGTTACCAGTGTATATACTATTGGCGAAAGTATATTCCCTATAGGGAATATATACCCGTATACGGTTTTGGACTCGATGAACCCACATTCGAAAGTTGATATACCATGGGTGTTTGTGCTTTATGAGTTGATGATTTATTTTAATAATTTAATTTTTTACTCTATTTATTGTTCTACTATTTCTTATTTTTAATTATATTTATATATAATTGTGTCTCCTCGAGGATTTCCTTACTATCGTAATCATAAATGGGTGAAATACTTGATAAATTCTGATTCTTCCTTCACCCAGGCAATTGCCAAATCTGATTTTATTATTATTATTATTTATTATATATATAATATATATATATATATATATATATATTTATATATATAATTATATATTATGTTATAATATACTATTTTATAAAAGACATAATATGTTAAAACTATTTCTAATACTATAATCAATATATAAATATACATAATTAAGTATTTATTTATATACTTGTATATTATATAATAAATTAAAAGAAAATTAAAAGATAATCAATGATAATTAGACAACTAAAATAAAAATAAAAAATAAAATAAGTACTATAATATGTATATAATGATATATCATGATATGCAATGCATATGCATATTATGCATATGAGAAAAAATAATATTTTAATAAATTAATACGTATACGTAATTATTTATAAGTTAAAAGTTTATCCTGAAAGTTATATATATATATATATATATATACGCGTATAAACAAAATCGCGATTTTAATTATATTTGCTTTGTATATAATTAACTATATATAGTTACTATAGTTAACCTATATGTTTATTAAAGTTTAACATATTTTAGTATAATAAATTCCCGATAACTCGATATTCCGACGCCAATAGTTTACCACTAGTTAACATGTTATATATTTCATTGTATTCCTATATTTGCCATTGTACAAAAACCTCATTATTAAAAATAATATTAATATAAATTAAATATATATATATTTATACATATACGCAGACATGATTTTATTAATATTGTACTATTACATTACACAGTAAATCCGATTCATATATATATATATATATATATATATATATATATATATATATATATAGATCTATAGATTGTATATATATACAATGTCGACATTGTTGACTATATATTTTATTATTACCATATATTACGTAGTTTAATTATAATTTAAGACACCACATATATATATATATATATATATATATATATATATATATATATATAGCTATATATGTGTGGTGTATTAGTATAATATAATGTTGAGTATAATGGAACTCGATTTCAAATATAATTCAAATATACTTTTTATATTGGAAATAGAACAATTTCTAAAACATTTATAAATTATTTAATGAATACGTAACTAATTTACTTCGATTACTTATATTATATATTACATTATTGTATATATATATATATATAGATGTGTAAAACTTATATTTAATATCCCATATATGGGATATATAGAATATATTCTAATATATATTCGATTAGTTATTATTTACACAAATTAAAATGGTTATCTTCCCAAATTAATTACAGATATTTATATTTAATTAAAAAAGTAATTATTTCTGGAGTAACGTTATATTTATCAACGCTATTATCAGCGAAAATAACTGGATATTCGAGGCGCTATCCTATGAGACTGGTAGAATGTCATGTCGATTACAAATCACAAAGAGTTCCTTCAGGATTTCTGCTGCTTCGGTGTGGAATAAACTATAGCTATATATGTGTATACCTCTAGCGATAAGAAGTTCTCAGTATATTTCAATATTCCGCAAAAGACTGAAGAAATATCTTTTAATATATATTTTGTTTGTTTTGTTAACATATATTTGATTACACTTTATAAAGAATTATCTATAGAGAAGTATTTATATTATTATTTCGGCACACTCTGCAGAGTGGGCCCATGGGCTCATCTAGAAAGGTGGTCGTAGATTTGGTAACACTTTCGATATCTGTGCCCTTTTTCGGGCACACTTTTTACCGTGTAAACACGCCCTTAGTGTACCCAGTAAGTTTGTGTGTTTTTTGTCCGTGTTTTACCTCGTGTAAAAGCTGGAAGTTTTACACGATTTTTGAAATATTACACGGTAGAAATGTAAAACATAATTATAAATTAATATATTGTATAGAAATTAATCTTCAATTAGATATAATAATGTATTTATATTTATTATACCAAACAATAATTGTTTTATATAAATATCAATACATTTGTTAGGTAAAGGTGACTATAGTACATTATAATATCCGTGTTTTTCACCGAAATAAATCACTATATCTAAAAATAAGTAATATAGTTTAATTTAACATATGTTTTATAATAGTAGTAATTAAACTCTTTATTATAGAATATTTAAATAAATAATATATAATAAAATAATGTAAAAAAATGTAGGTAAAGTTCGTGTAAATCACAGACTAAATGTCCGTGTTTTACTCAGACTAAATATCCGTGTTTTACATTTATATATGATGTATTCATTGGATTATTATGCAGTAGGTTAATACATTGAATATAGTGTAGTACAAACTATGTACTATATATATATAGTATACACGATGTACTACACAGTATACTATAGTACATGTATATATATATATGTATACACTAATAATTAAGGTGCTATAAAGCACCTTTACGAGTGTTCCGCTAATGCAGTCAGGGAACCTCCTCCAATATAATTAACTAACACCCTATGTACAGTGTATATATGGTATACTAACATACATCAAGATTTATACAGTTAAAGGGTGTTAGATATCATCACCTATATGGGTATATATTAATTACGGGTAAACCATTTGGTGTTAAATTTGTAAATTTAGAAAAATAATGACGACGAGATTCGAACATGCATACATTACATTTACATTTATATTTTTCGATTTTCGGACTGCGGACTGTGTTTATAAAGCATTCGGCCGTCCATATATATTTGAAGTTAATGTTTCATATTAAATAGGTGGGTTTTCAGTAGTTTCTTGAAGTTTGGAGTTGATGGTGTAGTACGGATGGATGTAGGGAGAGTGTTCTAGGAGTATGGGACTGATATTGCCCATGCGCGAGTGTTGGTTGAATGTAAGTTGTGTTTAGGAGGGAGTTGAAGTAGAAACGTATTGGTGGATCGTGTAGTGGTATTAGTTGGTAATTTAAGTTTAAGTAGGGATGCTAGGTAGTCAGGAGAGTCATGGTGGATTGCTTTATGAGCCAGTAGTAGAGTGATGGGACGTGTATGTGATATGAACCCATGAATGGGGTATATAGGTTAATATAGATTTAAAGTATGTCAACCTTATATCATGATAGCCTTACTTATTTATATTTCAGAATACAATACATTATAGTAATGCATGAAGTATAAGTTACATTATAAATATATAATTAATATAATATTTTTTTATTATATTAAGATTGATTATAAGTATACAATATATATATATATAACTCAGAAGGTGTATCGAACTACTGGGTAGAAAAAAGCAAAGCTTATTAGTTCTACCCGGTTAATTATTCGAGAATAAAATAATGATACAAATATGATAAAAATAATAGGAAATTTGATAACGTTATAAAAAACTAAAAAATAATTAAAATGATGTAACCACATTTGAAAAATACAATTTTAATAAAATAATGAGTAATTCAACAAAACAACAATAATTTTATACCAATATATTATTTTCATAATATATATATATATATATATATATAATAATAATAATATTTATTTATTGAAATCTCATATATATATTTATACATTACAAATATCGGATACAAATGGACTTCTCAATACGTCATATATAGACTTTTTTTTGAAATCAGTTTATAGACAATTGTCTAAGGAGGATCATTGAAAGCTATAAGTAGCTTTATTAAGTCGATACCTCCATAGTATATGAATATAATAGCTTTGGGACATTTATACAATAATAATAAGACTTGTGTACTAGAATTCAATATAATAAGAGTAAAGAAATATATATAAAGAGAATAATAATTATAATACAAATAATGTCCCTCAGCGTATTTCATCATGTTTCATCAATCCATTAAATAAACTAATAAAATAAAATGTGTTAAAACTTGTGCAAACAAATATAAAACAAAAAGTGCGAGTAAAATAATAAAAAATTATTGAAATGTAATAACATAAAATGATTCAAATGGTTTAGTATATACAAATTAAAATAAAGTATGTTTAAAACTTGTGCAAACAATTATATAACAAAAAAGTGCGAATAAAATAATAAAAAATTATAAAAATATAATAACATAAATATGACCCAAGTAGTTTTAAATATAAAAATTTTAAAAATTGACGAAGATTAAAAATATTAAAAATTATTAAAATGCTAAAATATAAAAACTAATATTTATTTAAAAAGTAATTCTTTAATACTTTTTTTAATTTGTGTATATTATGTATATTTTCAGATTTTAATATATTATTACTCATTATATTATTATAGTATTTTGGGCCTTTAAAAAAAATTGTGTTTTGAAATTTCGTTGTTTTCATTAATGGTAAAATAAATCTTGATTTGTCTTTATTATAAATAAAAAATGTATCTAGATTAATGTTATAGTTATTATGTAAAAGGTTATATAAAAATAATATTATTCTAAAAGATATGAGTTCATTCAATTTTAAAATAGAATTATATTTAAACATATTATTAGTGTGTGATAAACGAATCAGAGGTAATTGAGACTTGTCTATCATATTTTTATTGATAATTCGAATTGTTTTTTTTTGTATTAATACTAGTTTTTTTAATCTATCTTCATAAACATTACCCCATATTTCTATTCCATATGACATATTTGATAAAAATAGTGAATTATATAATATAATTAAATTGCGTAGGTTAAGAAATTTTAGCTTCCGAAAAAGATATACAATTTTTGATAATTTATTACACAAATTTATAATATGAAACGAATATGTTAAATTACTATCTAATATAATACCTAAAAACGTATACCTATCTACTATTTCTATGTTCGCATTATTTAAATTTATATTATTTATAATTTTTGTATTAAAATAAGGAAGTATTTTAGTTTTTTCAATATTCAATTTTAATTTATTTATATTAAACCAATGACATAATCTATCTAAATATAATTGCATATTACTACTCAATTCTTCATTTGAATTTGCAAATATAGAGAGTGATGTGTCATCTGCATATATATTTAAATTTATATTATCATCATTATTAAATATATTTGATATGTCATTAATAAATACTATAAAAAATAATGGACCTAATACTGATCCCTGAGGAACACCAAAACGTACATTTCTAACAGATGATACAGTATTATTTATTCGAGTTTTAACTTTTCTATCTAATAAATAATTTTTTAAAAACACATTTACATGACCCCTAAAACCACAGTATTCTTTTTTTTTTACAAAAATGTCATGGTCTACAACATCGAACGCTTTTTTAAGGTCTAAAAATAGCGTAGCAATTTTTTTATTTAAACTATGTTTAGTAAATAAAAAATGTTGTAAGTTAAAATGTGAAAGGGTAGTATTGGATTTTTCAATAAATCCATATTGGTTATCATTAATTATTTTATTTTTATATATAAAGTCCATCATTCTATTATAAATTATTTTTTCGAAGATTTTACTAATTTGCGGTAGTAATGAAATGGGTCTATAGTTGATTATCTGTTTTTTATCATTTGCTTTAAATACTGGTTTAATGATAGCAATTTTCATATTATCAGGAAATTCAGAATTAGCCAAGCATAAATTAAATAAATATTCTAATGGTTTAGCAATAGAATGTATTAAAAGCTTGATTAATTTCATGTCCCAGTTATTTATATCTTTGGATGATTTAGATTTCATATTAAGTGTAATATTAATTATTTCCTTATCAGTAATAGGTAAAAAATAAAAACTGTTCTCAATAGAGTTTAAAAAATATCTAAAATCATTATCATTAGTTATATTATCATTAGTCATATTATCACTAGTCATGTTATCACTAATCAAATTATCATTAGTCATATTTTTATTTAAAAAACTTTCATTTATTTTAAAACCCACATTTGAAAAATAATTATTAAAATGTTCACATTGATCTTTTATATTTATAATTTCTTTTCCTTCATATTTAAGTATTTTGGGTAATTCATCAACATTTTGATTAATTATAGTGTTCAAATGTGTCCAATTTTCTTTTTGATTACAATTTGAAAAAATATTTGAGTAATATTTATTTTTTTCATATTTTATATTTTTATTAATTTTATTTTTTAGTTTTTTATATTTAATAAATGTGATAGGGCAGTTTTTAGTTTTATATGTGTTAAATAATTTATTTTTTTTTCTTATTGCATTTTTCAATTTACTGTAAGCCATGGATTGTTAATACTATTTTTATTTATTTTTTTTCTAGATATGGGACAAAATGTATTAAACATTTCATTTAATTGTATTACTAATTCATCATAACATATAGAAGGATCTGTAATTGTGAAAAATAGTCCCATTTGTAAATCGATAATGTATTTACTAATGAATTAATATTATGCATATTTCTGATATATACATAGTCACAACTTTTAGTATAGTTATTTTTTATATTCAAAGTAGTAAATATAACAGAATGATCAGATATATCTGTATTAATAACACCATTCAATAAAATTGAATTACTATTTGTTAATATGTTATCTATTAATGAATTCTTATAAGTTGATAATCTAGTTGGTATTTTTATTAAATTATTTAGGCCTAATTGTGAAATGGTATTATTAAAATCAATTGTGAATGGATTAAAAACATCTAAAAAATCAATATTAAAATCACCACAAATAAAAATTTCAGAATTAATATATTTTAAAAACAAATTATAAAAGAAATCATTAAAGATAGTTCTATTAATATTTGGTGCTTTATACAACCCTGTGATTATTATAGGTTTATATTTAAATTTTAAATTTAATTGTATACTGATTATTTCTAAGTCATCATCAATTGCTGTTGATAAGTCTTCTATATATAAACAATCTAAATGTTTGTGAGCAAAAATTGCAACTCCTCCACCTTTTTTTTTAATTTTTAGTATACGATTTGTTTTAAACATTTTGTAATCTGTTAGATATATTGAAGGATCATCAGTATCAGTTAACCATGTTTCAGTTAGTACTATTATATCTGGTTTACTGACTAATGTATCCAAAAATATATTAAATGTATTGATATTTTTATTGAAACTTCTAATGTTTAGCATCAATATAGTTATATTTAACGTATTATGTATATTATTATATTCCTTAATAGTATAATAAGCTGTGTTTTGAATTGTATTATTCATCATACTGTTGTGATTCAGATACTATAGATATTGTTTTAAAGGAATTATTTATAAATATTACTTTATATTTAACATCATCAGTTGACTTACTTTTTGCCTTTTTTATTAGGTCTGATTGAATATTAAGTTGATCTATAGAAAATTCATGTGTTATACCAACTTTATTATATTCAGAATCTTTTAATTTAAATGCATGTTTGATTATATTAATTTTATCAATTTCATTTTTAAAAATTACTTTTATAGGTCTAATTTTATTATTTTGTATCTTTACATTATTTCGTTTTCCTAATCTATGGAACTTAATTACATTATTACATATAGAATCATCTGTAACAGTCTTAATTATATTATTTACAAGTTTTAATTCAGTATCATATTTACTTTTATTATCTGCGAAGTCACTTTCATTAGCATTATATATTATTATTGATTTGTTTTTTAAATTATCACCATTAATTTCTGAAATATTTTTATTGATTGTCTTTTTAATAGTACTTTCAATATTAAGTAATTGTTTAGATGTAATATCTGCATATGTGGTATTGTTATTATTATTTTTTTTATCTATATTATCTATTTTTATGATTAATTCATCAATTTTTTCATTAAGTTTAATTATTGTTTCAGTATTATTTTCTAAAATCTGTTTAATATTACCTTCAAATAATTCCTTTATATAATCCTTAATTGATGTTGACAATTCTAAATTTGTCATTCTAGATGACATAATAAAAATAAAAGGTATCTAGTATATTTATATATTCAATAGTTTATTTATATGTAAAAGTATATTATTACATAATAAATAATTTAATATCTAAATATATTTATATTATAGTTATAGCTGATATTAATTTGTTTTACTACTATTAATTTATATGCATATATTTGTCATTTTATATTAAATATTCAATAACAACAGAGTATCTGTATAGGTATATTTATACACTCAATAGTTTATTTATATATCAACATATATCATTGCATAATAAATAATCTAATATATAAATGTACATGCATAATAATTATATATGATATTAATTTGTTTTACAACTATTAATTTATACGTATAGATACACACAAATAAAATAAAATCACTTATCTGTCTGTATTGTTCACGGTCTATTGAATAATTCTATAAAATCAAAAACACGTCATATCGCTTTGAATCCTAATACACAAGTGACTTACTTATACATATTAGCCCCTGGACAATACAATACAAATAGTAAAACATTTGTTTTTGTGTTTTGATTTATTGTTTATTAAGTTCTTGATAAACACAAGAGAAAACAAGAATTTCCTCTAGTCTAACACGTGACCTCTGGCTTACTAGCTTTTGGTTGTCCCACCGAGCCATACACCTCAGACTAAATATATATATATATATTGTTATTGTTATTTTTATTTGGTGGAGTCCTTTCATCCCATCCAGGAAGTTAGATAAAGTTTTCACTTATAATCATATATGGCTATAATGTCCCTTCGAAGCCGCTCTCATGTTAAGGCATCCATGGTTTTAACGAGAGCCGAACATTTATTTATAAACAATTATATAAAATCACTTCTAAATAATATTTTAAGACCCATTTTATAAAATTAATTAATGGTCCGGACGAGAGTCGAACCCGTGTCCTACTGCTTATGTGTCTGACGCCTTAGCCACTGAGCCACACAGGCAGTTTTTAAATATATATATATATATATATATATATATATATATATGTTATAAAGGGAAGTATGTATATATATCAATTAATGTAATATACATGTATGTCGAATTGAATTAAATTAAAGTCGGTCATTACGTAATATCGATATATCTGCATGCATAAATTGTTTCAGGCTTCCCGCTCGCCGAGCGTCGCTAGGTTGAACGCCGCTCGGTGAGATTGATACACTTTTGATTCTGCGTCTCACCGGGTTGGTACATATTGTCATTGTCGTTATTATTACTATATTATTATTATTATTATTATTATTATTTATGTTATTATATAGGTATTTGCTGAAATAAAGTTATATAACGAATTTCACTTTGTTACATATATATATTCTTTAATACTATGCTTAATATTCCTATATTTAGGTTGAAGCTTTATCAAGAGTAGGTGAATGCAACATTGGCGAAACAATTTCTTCTATGTTTAAATATATTGCATCTAAACAAGTGTGGTGCTATTATTCTCAGTGCTGTCAACGAGGATACATTTATTTTGCCCAAACAAAATTATACAAATGTATAACTGGTTAGTTTATATTATGTTAACATAAATTAACATTAATTTACTATAAATACATGTATTCATACATATAATTATAAGTTAAATATTCATATTCATATTTATTAAAGTTTAAATGTATACCCTATTTTATATATTAATTATATATTAATTAATATTTATATTAATAATTATATATATTAATACTTATATATATAATAGATGCTATATTAAGAATTCATGAACATGCAGTAATAAAAGATATAGAAAAATGTATCGACTATCAACTTACACATTGTTAAAGAAAAAAGAAGGAGATGCAAGCAAATTATAATTAATACAATTTTAATTTAATAAATGATTTATTTTAATATATACATATGATATCTGCTCAACTCAATACATTGTACATATGCTCAACATAATCAAAATGCAACATCTTCAACTCTATGCAATTTACATATGCTCAACATAATAAAAATTCAACATGTTCAACTCTATACAATTTACATATGTTCAACATAATCAAAATGCAACATGTTCAACAGCAATACAAATTGTAGCCAAATGAATATGTTTAACATGTTAACAATTACATATGTTCAGCATATTATATTAACAGTTTGGTTTACTGGGATAATATATTAACGAAAGAATTGTTTTACCGAAATGGGTACGCTATAAGCCGTTTAATGCGTACCGAAATGGGTACGCTATATGCCGTTGATATCGTATCGAAATGGGTACGCTATATGCCGTTTAATGCGTATACGCATAAAGAGTACGCTACTCTCTATAAAAGCGATTTATAGCGTACCAATAAGCGTACTAAAATAGGGACGAAGGCTGTTCCCATTTGTGACTTCTAGCGTGCCCTTATTTTTAACAGTGTATGTTATGAGTATTTCTGATATGTTAAAGATATAATTTGGCTATATATATATATATATATATAACTATAGCCAATAGTCATAGCAATAGTCTGGTATACCAATAGTCTTAGATTTGGTCATAGATCATCAAATGTTTAATAAAAAAGTAATTTAAAGAACCGTAACATACTTAGCAGTATAAAGAGGGAGTACACAGGGATGGGGGATATATAATTGAGAGTTAGGTTTATATATATAGTATACATTATTAGCTATAATAGTTGCAGTATTATAAAATGTAAAGAATGTGAGATCAACGAAAACACGCAGTTAGTTCAGAAATACAGTTAAAAATAGATATATGCATAAATGTATGATAATTGTAGAGTGAAAAGTATGCATTGATTTTATAATCATTAAAGTTTTAGTGGTAACGCAAAATGTAGTGTAAGTGGTAATATTTGAGGGATATATAAGGTATACCTTATACCTTATCTATAGATAAAGGATGCGACAGTGTTGATTTGAGTTTAACAGACGAATATATACCAGAAACAAAGGACATACATCAGTTTCTTACTTTACAATTAATAAAGATATCGCGAACACGAAACAAAATAATGTGAAATTAAAATGGTCGAAGGCATAAGATAAATAAAGTAGGCTAAGATAATTTACACTTTTTGTTCAGGAGATACTATAATACTAATAATATTACGAATTATCTCGATTCTTCGATGTTGTATAAGTGCTTGAAGATTATCATAAATATTGTCAGATATAATATAATACATTATCTGGATTGAAATAACTCGTTTCGATATCTTTGCCATATACGATAGTTAATATAGTGGTTTATAGATATCTAAATTGTAGTAGTAGTCTAATATAGGTTTC
>OZ025240.1:50892569-50910069 GCA_964019155.1 Osedax fenrisi | reverse complement strand
GACATTTAGGTATGATTTTATTCTATAACATTATAAATGTATCTATCTAATAGATAATATCTATAGATAGGGGAAAGTAACCTAATACGGAAACGTTAACAATAAATGGTCTTAACATTTTATGACTCATTATTTTTATTCAAAAATTACAATATATTAATATTATATGATTATAGATATTATTGTGATTTTAAAATTTTATTTAATCTTTTAATTCCATAGATAATATATCTTATTTTATACCCTGTGTTATAATACGGACATCTTTAATACCATTAGATAAACCATATATTATTTATGAATCAATTAGACAAATTACAATTACATTATTTATAATTAATTTTGTGAATAATTTATTCTAATTTAATTAGTTAATTATTTATTTATTTTTATAATTTTTTAATTAATAATACAATTTAAGTATCTAAATAATAAAATATTTAGATTTAGTTTTATTGGTGGTATTAATATTATGTTGCACGCGATTTTTATGAAAATCAGAATATGTCATACGCTTCGCGCTGATTGGTTATATTGTAGGTATATATACTTATGTACCTATATACTTATGACTTAATGAATATTTGAGAATAAATATAGAAATTATATATAATTTTTAGAATGCCTTATTTTTTTAATAATATAGAGTTTTTTTTAATATTATATCGATACATTTGTATATTCTTGAGAAGGTTTTAAGTTGACATTTTTTTCATAAATTTAAGAACGTAAAAAAATCAGTTTATTGAAAATATCAGCAATATTTTGAATAATTAAAAAATAAAAATACTTTTTTAGACTATTTATAAATTATGAATATTTTATTTATTAAACATTTTTTGTATGATTTATGGTTTCTGATATACCGAGAGTATCCGTATTCGGGCTAGTAATAATAATAATAATAATAATATAGTATACCAATAATAATAATATCGATTAAGTTTATAAGGTATATTTGTATAAATATATCATTATTATTAGATATTAATTAATAATAACTATATATATATAGGCAAATATAAAAATGAATATTTGTTATCAATATTTATTGAGATTATATTGCTGCGCATATAATACAATATCTTGATAAATTTAAATTTAAATTTTTTTGAATTGTAACTGCATATCCAATGCATTTGATATGCATATCAAAAGTATAGAACAAATCAAAATTCAACAATTGTTTTATTAAAATAATATTACTATTTACGTACACTGATTGACAGATATGAACACATCATATCAATACTATATATATATATATATATATATATATATATATATATATATATATATAGTATAGACGTATATAAGTATACTTCAATCGGTTTTAGATATCATAACATTTCAATGAATTGATAATTATATATTTAGATGCACACTGAAAAGTATACATTTTATATTGGTAGAGGATGTCTCCAATTAGTAATTGGCAATATCGACACCCTCCTAATACCGACCCCCACTCGTATCTAAGTAACTATAGGATATATAAAAACATTATATATATTCACTGTTAAGTTAACAGTAAACTACTATAATTGTTTAATGTTATATTAGAATAAGTATTTTTTTTCTTCAAAATATTCAATCCTACAACTTTGTTGTTATATTTATACATGTTTAATTTAATTAAAAATCTTACATTTATGCAAATCTGACAATATAGACTGTTATTTATATTATTGAATGTGATAAATGATAAATAAAATAACATCTTAACCTATATAATATATTGATACTTCGTAAACCGCGTTGAACACTGAGATATTCATAATTAATAAGCCATCGTGTCTAAAAAATATAGTTATCATTGTCACTTCGTTATATAATTTATATAATTAGAGTAATTTCATTATATATATATATTATATATAATATGCAAATAATTATAAATACAATATTTTTATAGTGCTTAATAATCCGAATATCATCATCATCATCATCATCATCATCCTATATATATATATATATATGATAATAGTGACATATTTTATTTCCTATACATATATGTGTATATGTATGTGTTTATGCATGCACGACGTGCATTGCACGTGTGTATATATGTATGTGTGTATGTATGTGTTTGTGTATGTGTATATAAACATATATATATATATATATATATATATATATATATATATATATATATATATGTATATATTTGTGGTATACATACATAAAACAACTTCAGATATTTTATTGGATTTGTAAAATTATTGTATATGTTAACAATTATAATATAATATTTATAAGTAGGTATAAGTAGTACATATTAATATACAAATATATGAGGTTAAGTATTATAAGTAAGTCATTATTTATAAGTATAAATATATATAAATTAATTATTTAATTAAAAAATCGTAATTTATATGCATCAATGGATTAACTGAAACATTTATTTCTAATGAAATATATTATATTAATAAAATAATAAATATTTATATATATTATATATAATTATTTATTTTAATATTTAGAATTCATAATATCATATTATAAATGAATAGTATTAATTAATTAATTATAATTAATATTTATATAATATAATAATTAATATAAATATTATACACTATATTTAAATTGT
The DNA here is from genome assembly GCA_964019155.1 of Osedax fenrisi. Classification (NCBI taxonomy): domain Eukaryota; kingdom Metazoa; phylum Annelida; class Polychaeta; order Sabellida; family Siboglinidae; genus Osedax; species Osedax fenrisi. Next base: position 50,907,476 of record OZ025240.1, on the reverse strand, counting down.
TGACAACATTAGTTTCCTTATATTTACACTATTTTCCTAATAGTTAATCATATACATGCTATTACATGGTTATGTAATATTTACATATATGTAATTATATATAATTTAATTATCTTATAAAATTAATACGTTCAACGTATTACATTTGTAGAGAGTTCAACATATATATACCCTTTATGGGTACGCTTCACTTGTAGCGTGTAGTGTACCCTTTTATTTCTAGCGTACCCATTTGTGAATTCTAGCGTACCCTTATTTTTAACAGTGTACCCAGGAGAAAGTAAACTAATACGTACACTTTACTGATAAGTGATTTTAAAATGTTATGCCTAAATTTTTGTATTCAAAAATTAAAATATATTAATATTATATGATTATAGATATTATTGTGATTTTAAAATTGTTTTAAACCTTTTATTCAATAGATAACGGGGGTGTCCGTATTCGGTACCCATGTCCGAATACGAACACCATGTGTATAAAACAGAACCCTATATACCACTAGATAAACTATATATTATTGATGAAAGAATAAGATAAATTACAATTACATTATTTATAATTAATTTTATGAATAATTAAATATAATTTAATTAGTAATTAATAACTATTTAGACTATTTATATAATTATGAATATTTTATTCATCAATATTTTTTTTGTAGAACTTATGGTTTGTTAGATACGGAGAGTATCCGTATTAGGTTACTTTCCCCAACTTTTAATATACAAAAATAAATTAATATCATACTTTATTGCGGGGTGTTTAGTAGACTCCGTTACGTTTGCTCCATGCCACCATGTTTACTATACCATCCTACTCCATGTAATGCACACATTAACATTTAAAGTTTAAGCTCATTTGAAACTATTCGGCTCATTATTACTGTATATACTATACATAATATATAATATATAATATAGTATACTATCATAATACTATCATTATGCAATGCTTTCGATCTCCTCGCTGATGTATTATCTTGTTTTGCAGAAATGTCGGCTTCTACCTTAATCACATCATACGTACGTCGTATATACTGTGTATACTTGGCGATATATGCTGGCACACCTATTACATATCCGTACGTCGTATACGATATCCATCGTATCCATATATGGATATGTAATATGCTGTATCATAATATATCGCCGTAAGTATACAGCAATACCTGTCTACTTCTAACCTGACCACGTCGGAGTAATGAATCATATGAGTCAGGCATCATGATGCAAGATGCATGCATATTAGCTAATTAACCCGGTATACCGACAACCGTGTACTCCGACGATGTTTCGCTACCTCATCAACACGAGTTGTCCACTATCCTATATAGGAATATATACCATATACCATTAACCTAATACAATATCGACTGTATCATAGTTTTTGTTTAAATATTTATAATTATATTATTATTTGATTTCTATATAAATACATTATTGTTTTACATATATATATATATATATATATATATATATATATATATATATATATATATATATATATATATATATATATGTATATTTCATATGTTGTTCTCGTTATTTTAAATTATTATATTAATTGGTTATTATTTTATTAGTATATAAATCATGATATAGATAATAATTGTATGATATTTTTAGTCAATAAACATATTAATATTAATACTAATAATATTTATTCTTCATTTATTATATACTTAATATATTAGTTATATAGTAACTAAATATATATATATATATATAAATAATTTGGAGAAAGCCAATTATATAGGTTTATATTAAGTTTATATTAAGAAATTATAATAATATAATTGTAGTTTATTTTAATTAATTTTATATTCTATTGTGTACTCAAATTTAATTCCGATGTAGTATTATAATATAAATATAATAATTAATGCACCTTAACTAATTAATTATTTTTATTTAGTACATTATATTAGTAATACAACTAACTTCATTATATATGATACATACAGTATAAATATATATATATATATATATATATATTATATAGGAAGAGTATTCGATTTGACAGTCATCTATGGCAAGAATATAAACAAATCTCCCCTATTTTCTACATTATATTATATCAATGATAACGTGTATATTTGTAAATCGTGCATACCTGTCACCTTTAATTAAATATTTAAACGAATTATAAAAGCGAGATAAAAACCTTCTGATAAGATTCCGAAGTTATTTGTTTTTTGACAACACTCTACAATTATACGCTCTAAATTAGTACATATATATATACTATATTCTAATACTATAATATTAGAATATAATATATATATATAAGTACTAATTTAGAGCTTAACATATATGCTTATAACACGTATATAAGTTCTGTCGGGGAGAATTCTCCCCGATATTAATATATTTATCGTGAAACAATTTCAAACATAAAGTTAGGAATAGGTATTATAATACCTTATAATGCTTATTTGAAAATATTGTTTTAATTACAATGTCATGTCATAAAATAGTTATATTTAAACAAAAAATAGAATAAATATATAATTATACGACTAGCTAACAGTTAAAATTATATATATATATATATATATATATATATATATTATAATACTTAGTAAACATTATAACTATTAGCTATATCCCTTCAATTATTGTGATGTATAATGAAGTCGGATAATTTGTAAACAACAAAGAAGAAGTTTAATATATTATATATAATCCTATAGGATATAGGAATTCCTATAGGAAATAGTTTTAGTAGATAATTGTAAACATATATTTAAAGGTATATAACCGGCATTGGAATACTTTATATTAGATAACAGTGTATACTATGTTTACGATTATAATATATAAAGTATAAATAGAAATTCGGATGAGTCATACTATTTACAATATATCATATGTGTATAATTGTAACCTGATCAAGTCAATACCGATAATATCATTATTAATTTTATAGAAAGCCAAATATCAAGTTTATCCATTATCTAGTGCATTATCCATGGATATGGTATTACCAAAACCCTAATGCATGGTAATAGTTTATATTAATATAAGCATGGTTTCACATCATTAATAAATGTACGAATATAACCAAGTAACATATACTACATTATATAATATATTTAGAATCAAAAATGTTATATATATATATATTTTTTTGGTGGAGTCATTTCATCCGACCCAGAACTTAAGAGAACTCGTTAAACTTACCGAGTCCTCCTAACTCCCTCATAATGTTACGCCCAATTTTCAATTGCATTCTATCTTCATCTAAAATCAAAAATAAAATATTTATTTTAATTCAGGTATCAATTATTAATCCCATATTTCTAATACCATTCGATAATAAAATGCATATACATATATATATAGATGCATTTTATTATAATTTAATATTTTTAATATTTGATATTCTACATGACTATGTATACATAGTATGTATACTATGTATATATTAATCAATCTAACTAGATATCTTCAAATCTGAAAATATCATAGAAATTCGATATATAGTATTTTATAACGCATTTACATATATCAATATCAAACTCGATGACATCTCTCAAATGTATCCCATAAAACAGATTATTGTATTTACGATACACGTGATAACACATACATATGTATACTATAGTTACTATATTGTATACTATAGTTACTATATTGTATACTATAGTTACTATACTGTATACTATAGTTACTATACTGTATACTATAGTTACTATACTGTATACTATAGTTACTATACTGTATACTATAGTTACTATATTGTATACTATAGTTACTATACTGTATACTATAGTTACTATATTGTATACTATAGTTACTATACTGTATACTATAGTTACTATATTGTATACTATAGTTACTATACTGTATACTATGGTTACTATATTGTATACTATAGTTACTATACTGTATACTATAGTTACTATATTGTATACTATAGTTACTATACTGTATACTATAGTTACTATATTGTATACTATAGTTACTATACTGTATACTATGGTTACTATATTGTATACTATAGTTACTATACTGTATACTATAGTTACTAATTTGTATACTATAGTTACTATACTGTATACTATAGTTACTATATTGTATACTATAGTTACTATACTGTATACTATAGTTACTATATTGTATACTATAGTTACTATACTGTATACTATGGTTACTATATTGTATACTATAGTTACTATACTGTATACTATAGTTACTATATTGTATACTATAGTTACTATACTGTATACTATAGTTACTATATTGTATACTATAGTTACTATACTGTATACTATAGTTACTATATTGTATACTATAGTTACTATACTGTATACTATAGTTACTATACTGTATACTATAGTTACTATACTGTATACTATAGTTACTATACTGTATACTATAGTTACTATATTGTATACTATAGTTACTATACTGTATACTATAGTTACTATACTGTATACTATAGTTACTATATTGTATACTATAGTTACTATACTGTATACTATAGTTACTATATTGTATACTATAGTTACTATACTGTATACTATAGTTACTATATTGTATACTATAGTTACTATACTGTATACTATAGTTACTATACTGTATACTATGGTTACTATACTGTATACTATAGTTACTATACTGTATACTATAGTTACTATACTGTATACTATAGTTACTATACTGTATACTATAGTTACTATATTGTATACTATAGTTACTATACTGTATACTATAGTTACTATATTGTATACTATAGTTACTATACTGTATACTATGGTTACTATATTGTATACTATAGTTACTATATTGTATACTATAGTTACTATATTGTATACTATAGTTACTATACTGTATACTATAGTTACTATACTGTATACTATAGTTACTATACTGTATACTATAGTTACTATACTGTATACTATAGTTACTATATTGTATACTATAGTTACTATACTGTATACTATAGTTACTATACTGTATACTATAGTTACTATACTGTATACTATAGTTACTATATTGTATACTATAGTTACTATACTGTATACTATAGTTACTATACTGTATACTATAGTTACTATACTGTATACTATAGTTACTATACTGTATACTATAGTTACTATACTGTATACTATAGTTACTATACTGTATACTATAGTTACTATACTGTATACTATATTTACTATACTGTATACTATAGTTACTATACTGTATACTATAGTTACTATACTGTATACTATAGTTACTATACTGTATACTATAGTTACTATACTGTATACTATAGTTACTATACTGTATACTATAGTTACTATACTGTATACTATAGTTACTATACTGTATACTATAGTTACTATACTGTATACTATAGTTACTATACTGTATACTATAGTTACTATAATGTATACTATAGTTACTATACTGTATACTATAGTTACTATATTGTATACTATAGTTACTATACTGTATACTATAGTTACTATACTGTATACTAATGGTTACTATACTGTATAATATAGTTACTATACTGTATACTATAGTTACTATATTGTATACTATAGTTACTATACTGTATACTATAGTTACTATACTGTATACTATAGTTACTATACTGTATACTATAGTTACTATACTGTATACTATAGTTACTATACTGTATACTATAGTTACTATACTGTATACTATAGTTACTATACTGTATACTATAGTTACTATACTGTATACTATAGTTACTATACTGTATACTATAGTTACTATACTGTATACTATAGTTACTATACTGTATACTATAGTTACTATACTGTATACTATAGTTACTATACTGTATACTATAGTTACTATACTGTATACTATAGTTACTATACTGTATACTATAGTTACTATACTGTATACTATAGTTACTATATTGTATACTATAGTTACTATACTGTATACTATAGTTACTATACTGTATACTATAGTTACTATACTGTATACTATAGTTACTATACTGTATACTATAGTTACTATACTGTGTACTATAGTTACTATACTGTATACTATAGTTACTATACTGTATACTATAGTTACTATACTGTATACTATAGTTACTATACTGTATACTATAGTTACTATACTGTATACTATAGTTACTATACTGTATACTATAGTTACTATACTGTATACTATAGTTACTATACTGTATACTATAGTTACTATACTGTATACTATAGTTACTATACTGTATACTATAGTTACTATACTGTATACTATAGTTACTATACTGTATACTATAGTTACTATACTGTATACTATAGTTACTATACTGTATACTATAGTTACTATACTGTATACTATAGTTACTATACTGTATACTATAGTTACTATACTGTATACTATAGTTACTATACTGTATACTATAGTTACTATACTGTATACTATAGTTACTATAATGTATACTATAGTTACTATACTGTATACTATAGTTACTATACTGTATACTATAGTTACTATACTGTATACTATAGTTACTATATTGTATACTATAGTTACTATACTGTATACTATAGTTACTATACTGTATACTATAGTTACTATACTGTATACTATAGTTACTATACTGTATACTATAGTTACTATACTGTATACTATAGTTACTATACTGTATACTATAGTTACTATACTGTATACTATAGTTACTATACTGTATACTATAGTTACTATACTGTATACTATAGTTACTATACTGTATACTATAGTTACTATACTGTATACTATAGTTACTATACTGTATACTATAGTTACTATACTGTATACTATAGTTACTATACTGTATACTATAGTTACTATACTGTATACTATAGTTACTATACTGTATACTATAGTTACTATACTGTATACTATAGTTACTATACTGTATACTATAGTTACTATACTGTATACTATAGTTACTATATTGTATACTATAGTTACTATACTGTATACTATAGTTACTATATTGTATACTATAGTTACTATACTGTATACTATAGTTACTATACTGTATACTATGATTACTATACTGTATAATATAGTTACTATACTGTATACTATAGTTACTATACTGTATACTATAGTTACTATACTGTATACTATAGTTACTATACTGTATACTATAGTTACTATACTGTATACTATAGTTACTATACTGTATACTATAGTTACTATACTGTATACTATAGTTACTATACTGTATACTATAGTTACTATACTGTATACTATAGTTACTATACTGTATACTATAGTTACTATACTGTATACTATAGTTACTATACTGTATACTATAGTTACTATACTGTATACTATAGTTACTATATTGTATACTATAGTTACTATACTGTATACTATAGTTACTATACTGTATACTATAGTTACTATACTGTATACTATAGTTACTATACTGTATACTATAGTTACTATACTGTTTACTATAGTTACTATACTGTATACTATAGTTACTATACTGTATACTATAGTTACTATACTGTATACTATAGTTACTATACTGTATACTATAGTTACTATACTGTATACTATAGTTACTATACTGTATACTATAGTTACTATACTGTATACTATAGTTACTATACTGTATACTATAGTTACTATACTGTATACTATAGTTACTATACTGTATACTATAGTTACTATACTGTATACTATAGTTACTATACTGTATACTATAGTTACTATACTGTATACTATAGTTACTATACTGTATACTATAGTTACTATACTGTATACTATAGTTACTATACTGTTATACTATAGTTACTATACTGTATACTATAGTTACTATACTGTATACTATAGTTACTATACTGTATACTATAGTTACTATACTGTATACTATAGTTACTATACTGTATACTATAGTTACTATACTGTATACTATAGTTACTATACTGTATACTATAGTTACTATACTGTATACTATAGTTACTATACTGTATACTATAGTTACTATACTGTATACTATAGTTACTATACTGTATACTATAGTTACTATACTGTATACTATAGTTACTATACTGTATACTATAGTTACTATACTGTATACTATAGTTACTATACTGTATACTATAGTTACTATACTGTATACTATAGTTACTATACTGTATACTATAGTTACTATACTGTATACTATAGTTACTATACTGTATACTATAGTTACTATACTGTATACTATAGTTACTATACTGTATACTATAGTTACTATACTGTATACTATAGTTACTATACTGTATACTATAGTTACTATACTGTATACTATAGTTACTATACTGTATACTATAGTTACTATACTGTATACTATAGTTACTATACTGTATACTATAGTTACTATACTGTATACTATAGTTACTATACTGTATACTATAGTTACTATACTGTATACTATAGTTACTATACTGTATACTATAGTTACTATACTGTATACTATAGTTACTATACTGTATACTATAGTTACTATACTGTATACTATAGTTACTATACTGTATACTATAGTTACTATACTGTATACTATAGTTACTATACTGTATACTATAGTTACTATACTGTATACTATAGTTACTATACTGTATACTATAGTTACTATACTGTATACTATAGTTACTATACTGTATACTATAGTTACTATACTGTATACTATAGTTACTATACTGTATACTATAGTTACTATACTGTATACTATAGTTACTATACTGTATACTATAGTTACTATACTGTATACTATAGTTACTATACTGTATACTATAGTTACTATACTGTATACTATAGTTACTATACTGTATACTATAGTTACTATACTGTATACTATAGTTACTATACTGTATACTATAGTTACTATACTGTATACTATAGTTACTATACTGTATACTATAGTTACTATACTGTATACTATAGTTACTATACTGTATACTATAGTTACTATACTGTATACTATAGTTACTATACTGTATACTATAGTTACTATACTGTATACTATAGTTACTATACTGTATACTATAGTTACTATACTGTATACTATAGTTACTATACTGTATACTATAGTTACTATACTGTATACTATAGTTACTATACTGTATACTATAGTTACTATACTGTATACTATAGTTACTATACTGTATACTATAGTTACTATACTGTATACTATAGTTACTATACTGTATACTATAGTTACTATACTGTATACTATAGTTACTATACTGTGTACTATAGTTACTATACTGTATACTATAGTTACTATACTGTATACTATAGTTACTATACTGTATACTATAGTTACTATACTGTATACTATAGTTACTATACTGTATACTATAGTTACTATACTGTATACTATAGTTACTATACTGTATACTATAGTTACTATACTGTATACTATAGTTACTATACTGTATACTATAGTTACTATACTGTATACTATAGTTACTATACTGTATACTATAGTTACTATACTGTATACTATAGTTACTATACTGTATACTATAGTTACTATACTGTATACTATAGTTACTATACTGTATACTATAGTTACTATACTGTATACTATAGTTACTATACTGTATACTATAGTTACTATACTGTATACTATAGTTACTATACTGTATACTATAGTTACTATACTGTATACTATAGTTACTATACTGTATACTATAGTTACTATACTGTATACTATAGTTACTATACTGTATACTATAGTTACTATACTGTATACTATAGTTACTATACTGTATACTATAGTTACTATACTGTATACTATAGTTACTATACTGTATACTATAGTTACTATACTGTATACTATAGTTACTATACTGTATACTATAGTTACTATACTGTATACTATAGTTACTATACTGTATACTATAGTTACTATACTGTATACTATAGTTACTATACTGTATACTATAGTTACTATACTGTATACTATAGTTACTATACTGTATACTATAGTTACTATACTGTATACTATAGTTACTATACTGTATACTATAGTTACTATACTGTATACTATAGTTACTATACTGTATACTATAGTTACTATACTGTATACTATAGTTACTATACTGTATACTATAGTTACTATACTGTATACTATAGTTACTATACTGTATACTATAGTTACTATACTGTATACTATAGTTACTATACTGTATACTATAGTTACTATACTGTATACTATAGTTACTATACTGTATACTATAGTTACTATACTGTATACTATAGTTACTATACTGTATACTATAGTTACTATACTGTATACTATAGTTACTATACTGTATACTATAGTTACTATACTGTATACTATAGTTACTATACTGTATACTATAGTTACTATACTGTATACTATAGTTACTATACTGTATACTATAGTTACTATACTGTATACTATAGTTACTATACTGTATACTATAGTTACTATACTGTATACTATAGTTACTATACTGTATACTATAGTTACTATACTGTATACTATAGTTACTATACTGTATACTATAGTTACTATACTGTATACTATAGTTACTATACTGTATACTATAGTTACTATACTGTATACTATAGTTACTATACTGTATACTATAGTTACTATACTGTATACTATAGTTACTATACTGTATACTATAGTTACTATACTGTATACTATAGTTACTATACTGTATACTATAGTTACTATACTGTATACTATAGTTACTATACTGTATACTATAGTTACTATACTGTATACTATAGTTACTATACTGTATACTATAGTTACTATACTGTATACTATAGTTACTATACTGTATACTATAGTTACTATACTGTATACTATAGTTACTATACTGTATACTATAGTTACTATACTGTATACTATAGTTACTATACTGTATACTATAGTTACTATACTGTATACTATAGTTACTATACTGTATACTATAGTTACTATACTGTATACTATAGTTACTATACTGTATACTATAGTTACTATACTGTATACTATAGTTACTATACTGTATACTATAGTTACTATACTGTATACTATAGTTACTATACTGTATACTATAGTTACTATACTGTATACTATAGTTACTATACTGTATACTATAGTTACTATACTGTATACTATAGTTACTATACTGTATACTATAGTTACTATACTGTATACTATAGTTACTATACTGTATACTATAGTTACTATACTGTATACTATAGTTACTATACTGTATACTATAGTTACTATACTGTATACTATAGTTACTATACTGTATACTATAGTTACTATACTGTATACTATAGTTACTATACTGTATACTATAGTTACTATACTGTATACTATAGTTACTATACTGTATACTATAGTTACTATACTGTATACTATAGTTACTATACTGTATACTATAGTTACTATACTGTTCTATAGTTACTATACTGTATACTATAGTTACTATACTGTATACTATAGTTACTATACTGTATACTATAGTTACTATACTGTATACTATAGTTACTATACTGTATACTATAGTTACTATACTGTATACTATAGTTACTATACTGTATACTATAGTTACTATACTGTATACTATAGTTACTATACTGTATACTATAGTTACTATACTGTATACTATAGTTACTATACTGTATACTATAGTTACTATACTGTATACTATAGTTACTATACTGTATACTATAGTTACTATACTGTATACTATAGTTACTATACTGTATACTATAGTTACTATACTGTATACTATAGTTACTATACTGTATACTATAGTTACTATACTGTATACTATAGTTACTATACTGTATACTATAGTTACTATACTGTATACTATAGTTACTATACTGTATACTATAGTTACTATACTGTATACTATAGTTACTATACTGTATACTATAGTTACTATACTGTATACTATAGTTACTATACTGTATACTATAGTTACTATATGTATACTATAGTTACTATACTGTATACTATAGTTACTATACTGTATACTATAGTTACTATACTGTATACTATAGTTACTATACTGTATACTATAGTTACTATACTGTATACTATAGTTACTATACTGTATACTATAGTTACTATACTGTATACTATAGTTACTATACTGTATACTATAGTTACTATACTGTATACTATAGTTACTATACTGTATACTATAGTTACTATACTGTATACTATAGTTACTATACTGTATACTATAGTTACTATACTGTATACTATAGTTACTATACTGTATACTATAGTTACTATACTGTATACTATAGTTACTATACTGTATACTATAGTTACTATACTGTATACTATAGTTACTATACTGTATACTATAGTTACTATACTGTATACTATAGTTACTATACTGTATACTATAGTTACTATACTGTATACTATAGTTACTATACTGTATACTATAGTTACTATACTGTATACTATAGTTACTATACTGTATACTATAGTTACTATACTGTATACTATAGTTACTATACTGTATACTATAGTTACTATACTGTATACTATAGTTACTATACTGTATACTATAGTTACTATACTGTATACTATAGTTACTATACTGTATACTATAGTTACTATACTGTATACTATAGTTACTATACTGTATACTATAGTTACTATATTGTATACTATAGTTACTATACTGTATACTATAGTTACTATACTGTATACTATAGTTACTATACTGTATACTATAGTTACTATACTGTATACTATAGTTACTATACTGTATACTATAGTTACTATACTGTATACTATAGTTACTATACTGTATACTATAGTTACTATACTGTATACTATAGTTACTATACTGTATACTATAGTTACTATACTGTATACTATAGTTACTATATCTGTATACTATAGTTACTATATTGTATACTATAGTTACTATATTGTATACTATAGTTACTATACTGTATACTATAGTTACTATACTGTATACTATAGTTACTATACTGTATACTATAGTTACTATACTGTATACTATAGGTTACTATATTGTATACTATAGTTACTATATTGTATACTATAGTTACTATACTGTATACTATAGTTACTATACTGTATACTATAGTTACTATACTGTATACTATAGTTACTATACTGTATACTATAGTTACTATACTGTATACTATAGTTACTATACTGTATACTATAGTTACTATACTGTATACTATAGTTACTATACTGTATACTATAGTTACTATACTGTATACTATAGTTACTATACTGTATACTATAGTTACTATACTGTATACTATAGTTACTATACTGTATACTATAGTTACTATACTGTATACTATAGTTACTATACTGTATACTATAGTTACTATATTGTATACTATAGTTACTATACTGTATACTATAGTTACTATACTGTATACTATAGTTACTATACTGTATACTATAGTTACTATACTGTATACTATAGTTACTATACTGTATACTATAGTTACTATATTGTATACTATAGTTACTATACTGTATACTATAGTTACTATACTGTATACTATAGTTACTATACTGTATACTATAGTTACTATACTGTATACTATAGTTACTATATTGTATACTATAGTTACTATATTGTATACTATAGTTACTATACTGTATACTATAGTTACTATATTGTATACTATAGTTACTATACTGTATACTATAGTTACTATACTGTATACTATAGTTACTATACTTGTATACTATAGTTACTATACTGTATACTATAGTTACTATATTGTATACTATAGTTACTATATTGTATACTATAGTTACTATACTGTATACTATAGTTACTATACTGTATACTATAGTTACTATACTGTATACTATAGTTACTATACTGTATACTATAGTTACTATATTGTATACTATAGTTACTATACTGTATACTATAGTTACTATACTGTATACTATAGTTACTATACTGTATACTATAGTTACTATACTGTATACTATAGTTACTATACTGTATACTATAGTTACTATACTGTATACTATAGTTACTATACTGTATACTATAGTTACTATACTGTATACTATAGTTACTATACTGTATACTATAGTTACTATACTTGTATACTATAGTTACTATACTGTATACTATAGTTACTATACTGTATACTATAGTTACTATACTGTATACTATAGTTACTATACTGTATACTATAGTTACTATACTGTATACTATAGTTACTATACTGTATACTATAGTTACTATACTGTATACTATAGTTACTATACTGTATACTATAGTTACTATACTGTATACTATAGTTACTATACTGTATACTATAGTTACTATACTGTATACTATAGTTACTATACTGTATACTATAGTTACTATACTGTATACTATAGTTACTATACTGTATACTATAGTTACTATACTGTATACTATAGTTACTATACTGTATACTATAGTTACTATACTTGTATACTATAGTTACTATACTGTATACTATAGTTACTATACTGTATACTATAGTTACTATACTGTATACTATAGTTACTATACTGTATACTATAGTTACTATACTGTATACTATAGTTACTATACTGTATACTATAGTTACTATACTGTATACTATAGTTACTATACTGTATACTATAGTTACTATACTGTATACTATAGTTACTATACTGTATACTATAGTTACTATACTGTATACTATAGTTACTATACTGTATACTATAGTTACTATACTGTATACTATAGTTACTATACTGTATACTATAGTTACTATACTGTATACTATAGTTACTATACTGTATACTATAGTTACTATATACTGTATACTATAGTTACTATACTGTATACTATAGTTACTATACTGTATACTATAGTTACTATACTGTATACTATAGTTACTATACTGTATACTATAGTTACTATACTGTATA
>OZ025240.1:50470472-50892369 GCA_964019155.1 Osedax fenrisi | reverse complement strand
ATTGTATACTATAGTTACTATACTGTATACTATAGTTACTATATTGTATACTATAGTTACTATACTGTATACTATAGTTACTATACTGTATACTATAGTTACTATACTGTATACTATAGTTACTATACTGTATACTATAGTTACTATACTTTATACTATAGTTACTATACTGTATACTATAGTTACTATACTGTATACTATAGTTACTATACTGTATACTATAGTTACTATATTGTATACTATAGTTACTATACTGTATACTATAGTTACTATACTGTATACTATAGTTACTATACTGTATACTATAGTTACTATACTGTATACTATAGTTACTATACTGTATACTATAGTTACTATACTGTATACTATAGTTACTATACTGTATACTATAGTTACTATACTGTATACTATAGTTACTATACTGTATACTATAGTTACTATACTGTATACTATAGTTACTATACTGTATACTATAGTTACTATACTGTATACTATAGTTACTATACTGTATACTATAGTTACTATACTGTATACTATAGTTACTATACTGTATACTATAGTTACTATACTGTATACTATAGTTACTATACTGTATACTATAGTTACTATACTGTATACTATAGTTACTATACTGTATACTATAGTTACTATACTGTATACTATAGTTACTATACTGTATACTATAGTTACTATACTGTATACTATAGTTACTATACTGTATACTATAGTTACTATACTGTATACTATAGTTACTATACTGTATACTATAGTTACTATACTGTATACTAGTTACTATACTGTATACTATAGTTACTATACTGTATACTATAGTTACTATACTGTATACTATAGTTACTATATTGTATACTATAGTTACTATACTGTATACTATAGTTACTATACTGTATACTATAGTTACTATACTGTATACTATATTTATACTATAGTTACTATACTGTATACTATAGTTACTATACTGTATACTATAGTTACTATACTGTATACTATAGTTACTATACTGTATACTATAGTTACTATATTGTATACTATAGTTACTATACTGTATACTATAGTTACTATACTGTATACTATAGTTACTATACTGTATACTATAGTTACTATACTGTATACTATAGTTACTATACTGTATACTATAGTTACTATACTGTATACTATAGTTACTATACTGTATACTATAGTTACTATACTGTATACTATAGTTACTATACTGTATACTATAGTTACTATACTGTATACTATAGTTACTATACTGTATACTATAGTTACTATACTGTATACTATAGTTACTATACTGTATACTATAGTTACTATACTGTATACTATAGTTACTATACTGTATACTATAGTTACTATACTGTTTACTATAGTTACTATACTGTATACTATAGTTACTATACTGTATACTATAGTTACTATACTGTATACTATAGTTACTATACTGTATACTATAGTTACTATATTGTATACTATAGTTACTATACTGTATACTATAGTTACTATACTGTATACTATAGTTACTATATTGTATACTATAGTTACTATATCTGTATACTATAGTTACTATACTGTATACTATAGTTACTATACTGTATACTATAGTTACTATACTGTATACTATAGTTACTATACTGTATACTATAGTTACTATACTGTATACTATAGTTACTATACTGTATACTATAGTTACTATATTGTATACTATAGTTACTATATTGTATACTATAGTTACTATACTGTATACTATAGTTACTATACTGTATACTATAGTTACTATACTGTATACTATAGTTACTATACTGTATACTATAGTTACTATACTGTATACTATAGTTACTATACTGTATACTATAGTTACTATACTGTATACTATAGTTACTATACTGTATACTATAGTTACTATACTGTATACTATAGTTACTATACTGTATACTATAGTTACTATACTGTATACTATAGTTACTATACTGTATACTATAGTTACTATACTGTATACTATAGTTACTATACTGTATACTATAGTTACTATACTGTATACTATAGTTACTATACTGTATACTATAGTTACTATACTGTATACTATAGTTACTATACTGTATACTATAGTTACTATACTGTATACTATAGTTACTATACTGTATACTATAGTTACTATATTGTATACTATAGTTACTATACTGTATACTATAGTTACTATACTGTATACTATAGTTACTATACTGTATACTATAGTTACTATACTGTATACTATAGTTACTATACTGTATACTATAGTTACTATACTGTATACTATAGTTACTATACTGTATACTATAGTTACTATACTGTATACTATAGTTACTATATTGTATACTATAGTTACTATACTGTATACTATAGTTACTATACTGTATACTATAGTTACTATACTGTATACTATAGTTACTATACTGTATACTATAGTTACTATACTGTATACTATAGTTACTATACTGTATACTATAGTTACTATACTGTATACTATAGTTACTATACTGTATACTATAGTTACTATACTGTATACTATAGTTACTATACTGTATACTATAGTTACTATACTGTATACTATAGTTACTATACTGTATACTATAGTTACTATACTGTATACTATAGTTACTATACTGTATACTATAGTTACTATACTGTATACTATAGTTACTATACTGTATACTATAGTTACTATACTGTATACTATAGTTACTATACTGTATACTATAGTTACTATACTGTATACTATAGTTACTATACTGTATACTATAGTTACTATACTGTATACTATAGTTACTATACTGTATACTATAGTTACTATACTGTATACTATAGTTACTATACTGTATACTATAGTTACTATACTGTATACTATAGTTACTATACTGTATACTATAGTTACTATACTGTATACTATAGTTACTATACTGTATACTATAGTTACTATACTGTATACTATAGTTACTATACTGTATATAGTTACTATACTGTATACTATAGTTACTATACTGTATACTATAGTTACTATACTGTATACTATAGTTACTATACTGTATACTATAGTTACTATACTGTATACTATAGTTACTATATTGTATACTATAGTTACTATACTGTATACTATAGTTACTATACTGTATACTATAGTTACTATACTGTATACTATAGTTACTATACTGTATACTATAGTTACTATACTGTATACTATAGTTACTATACTGTATACTATAGTTACTATACTGTATACTATAGTTACTATATTGTATACTATAGTTACTATATTGTATACTATAGTTACTATATTGTATACTATAGTTACTATACTGTATACTATAGTTACTATACTGTATACTATAGTTACTATACTGTATACTATAGTTACTATACTGTATACTATAGTTACTATACTGTATACTATAGTTACTATACTGTATACTATAGTTACTATATTGTATACTATAGTTACTATACTGTATACTATAGTTACTATACTGTATACTATAGTTACTATACTGTATACTATAGTTACTATACTGTATACTATAGTTACTATACTGTATACTATAGTTACTATACTGTATACTATAGTTACTATACTGTATACTATAGTTACTATACTGTATACTATAGTTACTATACTGTATACTATAGTTACTATACTGTATACTATAGTTACTATACTGTATACTATAGTTACTATACTGTATACTATAGTTACTATACTGTATACTATAGTTACTATACTGTATACTATAGTTACTATACTGTATACTATAGTTACTATACTGTATACTATAGTTACTATACTGTATACTATAGTTACTATACTGTATACTATAGTTACTATACTGTATACTATAGTTACTATACTGTATACTATAGTTACTATACTGTATACTATAGTTACTATACTGTATACTATAGTTACTATACTGTATACTATAGTTACTATACTGTATACTATAGTTACTATACTGTATACTATAGTTACTATACTGTATACTATAGTTACTATACTGTATACTATAGTTACTATACTGTATACTATAGTTACTATACTGTATACTATAGTTACTATACTGTATACTATAGTTACTATATTGTATACTATAGTTACTATACTGTATACTATAGTTACTATATTGTATACTATAGTTACTATACTGTATACTATAGTTACTATATTGTATACTATAGTTACTATACTGTATACTATAGTTACTATACTGTATACTATAGTTACTATACTGTATACTATAGTTACTATACTGTATACTATAGTTACTATACTGTATACTATAGTTACTATACTGTATACTATAGTTACTATACTGTATACTATAGTTACTATACTGTATACTATAGTTACTATATCTGTATACTATAGTTACTATACTGTATACTATAGTTACTATACTGTATACTATAGTTACTATACTGTATACTATAGTTACTATACTGTATACTATAGTTACTATACTGTATACTATAGTTACTATACTGTATACTATAGTTACTATACTGTATACTATAGTTACTATACTGTATACTATAGTTACTATACTGTATACTATAGTTACTATACTGTATACTATAGTTACTATACTGTATACTATAGTTACTATACTGTATACTATAGTTACTATACTGTATACTATAGTTACTATACTGTATACTATAGTTACTATACTGTATACTATAGTTACTATACTGTATACTATAGTTACTATACTGTATACTATAGTTACTATACTGTATACTATAGTTACTATACTGTATACTATAGTTACTATACTGTATACTATAGTTACTATACTGTATACTATAGTTACTATACTGTATACTATAGTTACTATACTGTATACTATAGTTACTATACTGTATACTATAGTTACTATATTGTATACTATAGTTACTATACTGTATACTATAGTTACTATACTGTATACTATAGTTACTATACTGTATACTATAGTTACTATACTGTATACTATAGTTACTATACTGTATACTATAGTTACTATACTGTATACTATAGTTACTATACTGTATACTATAGTTACTATACTGTATACTATAGTTACTATACTGTATACTATAGTTACTATACTGTATACTATAGTTACTATACTGTATACTATAGTTACTATACTGTATACTATAGTTACTATACTGTATACTATAGTTACTATATTGTATACTATAGTTACTATACTGTATACTATAGTTACTATACTGTATACTATAGTTACTATACTGTATACTATAGTTACTATATTGTATACTATAGTTACTATACTGTATACTATAGTTACTATACTGTATACTATAGTTACTATACTGTATACTATAGTTACTATACTGTATACTATAGTTACTATACTGTATACTATAGTTACTATACTGTATACTATAGTTACTATACTGTATACTATAGTTACTATACTGTATACTATAGTTACTATACTGTATACTATAGTTACTATACTGTATACTATAGTTACTATACTGTATACTATAGTTACTATACTGTATACTATAGTTACTATACTGTATACTATAGTTACTATATTGTATACTATAGTTACTATACTGTATACTATAGTTACTATACTGTATACTATAGTTACTATACTGTATACTATAGTTACTATACTGTATACTATAGTTACTATACTGTATACTATAGTTACTATACTGTATACTATAGTTACTATACTGTATACTATAGTTACTATACTGTATACTATAGTTACTATACTGTATACTATAGTTACTATACTGTATACTATAGTTACTATACTGTATACTATAGTTACTATACTGTATACTATAGTTACTATACTGTATACTATAGTTACTATACTGTATACTATAGTTACTATACTGTATACTATAGTTACTATACTGTATACTATAGTTACTATACTGTATACTATAGTTACTATACTGTATACTATAGTTACTATACTGTATACTATAGTTACTATACTGTATACTATAGTTACTATACTGTATACTATAGTTACTATACTGTATACTATAGTTACTATACTGTATACTATAGTTACTATACTGTATACTATAGTTACTATACTGTATACTATAGTTACTATACTGTATACTATAGTTACTATACTGTATACTATAGTTACTATACTGTATACTATAGTTACTATACTGTATACTATAGTTACTATACTGTATACTATAGTTACTATACTGTATACTATAGTTACTATACTGTATACTATAGTTACTATACTGTATACTATAGTTACTATACTGTATACTATAGTTACTATACTGTATACTATAGTTACTATACTGTATACTATAGTTACTATACTGTATACTATAGTTACTATACTGTATACTATAGTTACTATACTGTATACTATAGTTACTATACTGTATACTATAGTTACTATACTGTATACTATAGTTACTATACTGTATACTATAGTTACTATACTGTATACTATAGTTACTATACTGTATACTATAGTTACTATACTGTATACTATAGTTACTATACTGTATACTATAGTTACTATACTGTATACTATAGTTACTATACTGTATACTATAGTTACTATACTGTATACTATAGTTACTATACTGTATACTATAGTTACTATACTGTATACTATAGTTACTATACTGTATACTATAGTTACTATACTGTATACTATAGTTACTATACTGTATACTATAGTTACTATACTGTATACTATAGTTACTATACTGTATACTATAGTTACTATACTGTATACTATAGTTACTATACTGTATACTATAGTTACTATACTGTATACTATAGTTACTATACTGTATACTATAGTTACTATACTGTATACTATAGTTACTATACTGTATACTATAGTTACTATACTGTATACTATAGTTACTATACTGTATACTATAGTTACTATACTGTATACTATAGTTACTATACTGTATACTATAGTTACTATACTGTATACTATAGTTACTATACTGTATACTATAGTTACTATACTGTATACTATAGTTACTATACTGTATACTATAGTTACTATACTGTATACTATAGTTACTATACTGTATACTATAGTTACTATACTGTATACTATAGTTACTATACTGTATACTATAGTTACTATACTGTATACTATAGTTACTATACTGTATACTATAGTTACTATACTGTATACTATAGTTACTATACTGTACTAGTTACTATACTGTATACTATAGTTACTATACTGTATACTATAGTTACTATACTGTATACTATAGTTACTATACTGTATACTATAGTTACTATACTGTATACTATAGTTACTATACTGTATACTATAGTTACTATACTGTATACTATAGTTACTATACTGTATACTATAGTTACTATACTGTATACTATAGTTACTATACTGTATACTATAGTTACTATACTGTATACTATAGTTACTATACTGTATACTATAGTTACTATACTGTATACTATAGTTACTATACTGTATACTATAGTTACTATACTGTATACTATAGTTACTATACTGTATACTATAGTTACTATACTGTATACTATAGTTACTATACTGTATACTATAGTTACTATACTGTATACTATAGTTACTTACTATATTACTGTATACTATAGTTACTATACTGTATACTATAGTTACTATACTGTATACTATAGTTACTATACTGTATACTATAGTTACTATACTGTATACTATAGTTACTATATCTGTATACTATAGTTACTATACTGTATACTAGTTATATACTGATACTGTTACTATACTGTATACTATAGTTACTATACTGTATACTATAGTTACTATACTGTATACTATAGTTACTATACTGTATACTATAGTTACTATACTGTATACTATAGTTACTATACTGTATACTATAGTTACTATACTGTATACTATAGTTACTATACTGTATACTATAGTTACTATACTGTATACTATAGTTACTATACTGTATACTATAGTTACTATACTGTATACTATAGTTACTATACTGTATACTATAGTTACTATACTGTATACTATAGTTACTATACTGTATACTATAGTTACTATACTGTATACTATAGTTACTATACTGTATACTATAGTTACTATACTGTATACTATAGTTACTATACTGTATACTATAGTTACTATACTGTATACTATAGTTACTATACTGTATACTATAGTTACTATACTGTATACTATAGTTACTATACTGTATACTATAGTTACTATACTGTATACTATAGTTACTATACTGTATACTATAGTTACTATACTGTATACTATAGTTACTATACTGTATACTATAGTTACTATACTGTATACTATAGTTACTATACTGTATACTATAGTTACTATACTGTATACTATAGTTACTATACTGTATACTATAGTTACTATACTGTATACTATAGTTACTATACTGTATACTATAGTTACTATACTGTATACTATAGTTACTATAACTGTATACTATAGTTACTATACTGTATACTATAGTTACTATACTGTATACTATAGTTACTATACTGTATACTATAGTTACTATACTGTATACTATAGTTACTATACTGTATACTATAGTTACTATACTGTATACTATAGTTACTATACTGTATACTATAGTTACTATACTGTATACTATAGTTACTATACTGTATACTATAGTTACTATACTGTATACTATAGTTACTATACTGTATACTATAGTTACTATACTGTATACTATAGTTACTATACTGTATACTATAGTTACTATACTGTATACTATAGTTACTATACTGTATACTATAGTTACTATACTGTATACTATAGTTACTATACTGTATACTATAGTTACTATACTGTATACTATAGTTACTATACTGTATACTATAGTTACTATACTGTATACTATAGTTACTATTGTACTATATGTATACTATAGTACTACTGTATACTATAGTTACTATACTGTATACTATAGTTACTATACTGTATACTATAGTTACTATACTGTATACTATAGTTACTATACTGTATACTATAGTTACTATACTGTATACTATAGTTACTATACTGTATACTATAGTTACTATACTGTATACTATAGTTACTATACTGTATACTATAGTTACTATACTGTATACTATAGTTACTATACTGTATACTATAGTTACTATACTGTATACTATAGTTACTATACTGTATACTATAGTTACTATACTGTATACTATAGTTACTATACTGTATACTATAGTTACTATACTGTATACTATAGTTACTATACTGTATACTATAGTTACTATACTGTATACTATAGTTACTATACTGTATACTATAGTTACTATACTGTATACTATAGTTACTATACTGTATACTATAGTTACTATACTGTATACTATAGTTACTATACTGTATACTATAGTTACTATACTGTATACTATAGTTACTATACTGTATACTATAGTTACTATACTGTATACTATAGGTTACTATACTGTATACTATAGTTACTATACTGTATACTATAGTTACTATATTGTATACTATAGTTACTATACTGTATACTATAGTTACTATACTGTATACTATAGTTACTATATTGTATACTATAGTTACTATACTGTATACTATAGTTACTATATTGTATACTATAGTTACTATACTGTATACTATAGTTACTATACTGTATACTATAGTTACTATACTGTATACTATAGTTACTATACTGTATACTATAGTTACTATACTGTATACTATAGTTACTATACTGTATACTATAGTTACTATACTGTATACTATAGTTACTATACTGTATACTATAGTTACTATACTGTATACTATAGTTACTATACTGTATACTATAGTTACTATACTGTATACTATAGTTACTATACTGTATACTATAGTTACTATACTTGTATACTATAGTTACTATACTGTATACTATAGTTACTATACTGTATACTATAGTTACTATACTGTATACTATAGTTAATTACTGTATACTATAGTTACTATACTGTATACTATAGTTACTATACTGTATACTATAGTTACTATACTGTATACTAGTACTATATGTATACTATAGTTACTATACTGTATACTATAGTTACTATACTGTATACTATAGTTACTATACTGTATACTATAGTTA
Source organism: Osedax fenrisi (assembly GCA_964019155.1). Lineage (NCBI taxonomy): Eukaryota > Metazoa > Annelida > Polychaeta > Sabellida > Siboglinidae > Osedax > Osedax fenrisi. Next base: position 50,882,181 of record OZ025240.1, on the reverse strand, counting down.
CTATACTGTATACTATAGTTACTATACTGTATACTATAGTTACTATACTGTATACTATAGTTACTATACTGTATACTATAGTTACTATACTGTATACTATAGTTACTATACTGTATACTATAGTTACTATACTGTATACTATAGTTACTATACTGTATACTATAGTTACTATACTGTATACTATAGTTACTATACTGTATACTATAGTTACTATACTGTATACTATAGTTACTATACTGTATACTATAGTTACTATACTGTATACTATAGTTACTATACTTGTATACTATAGTTACTATACTGTATACTATAGTTACTATACTGTATACTATAGTTACTATACTGTATACTATAGTTACTATACTGTATACTATAGTTACTATACTGTATACTATAGTTACTATACTGTATACTATAGTTACTATACTATATACTATAGTTACTATACTGTATACTATAGTTACTATACTGTATACTATAGTTACTATACTGTATACTATAGTTACTATACTGTATACTATAGTTACTATACTGTATACTATAGTTACTATACTGTATACTATAGTTACTATACTGTATACTATAGTTACTATACTGTATACTATAGTTACTATACTGTATACTATAGTTACTATACTGTATACTATAGTTACTATACTGTATACTATAGTTACTATACTGTATACTATAGTTACTATACTGTATACTATAGTTACTATATTGTATACTATAGTTACTATACTGTATACTATAGTTACTATACTGTATACTATAGTTACTATACTGTATACTATGGTTACTATACTGTATACTATAGTTACTATACTGTATACTATAGTTACTATACTGTATACTATAGTTACTATATTGTATACTATAGTTACTATACTGTATACTATAGTTACTATACTGTATACTATAGTTACTATACTGTATACTATAGTTACTATACTGTATACTATAGTTACTATATTGTATACTATAGTTACTATACTGTATACTATAGTTACTATATTGTATACTATAGTTACTATACTGTATACTATAGTTACTATACTGTATACTATGGTTACTATACTGTATACTATAGTTACTATACTGTATACTATAGTTACTATACTGTATACTATAGTTACTATACTGTATACTATAGTTACTATACTGTATACTATAGTTACTATACTGTATACTATAGTTACTATACTGTATACTATAGTTACTATACTGTATACTATAGTTACTATACTGTATACTATAGTTACTATACTGTATACTATAGTTACTATACTGTATACTATAGTTACTATACTGTATACTATAGTTACTATACTGTATACTATAGTTACTATACTGTATACTATAGTTACTATACTGTATACTATAGTTACTATACTGTATACTATAGTTACTATACTGTATACTATAGTTACTATACTGTATACTATAGTTACTATACTGTATACTATAGTTACTATACTGTATACTATAGTTACTATACTGTATACTATAGTTACTATACTGTATACTATAGTTACTATACTGTATACTATAGTTACTATACTGTATACTATAGTTACTATACTGTATACTATAGTTACTATACTGTATACTATAGTTACTATACTGTATACTATAGTTACTATACTGTATACTATAGTTACTATACTGTATACTATAGTTACTATATTGTATACTATAGTTACTATACTGTATACTATAGTTACTATACTGTATACTATAGTTACTATACTGTATACTATAGTTACTATACTGTATACTATAGTTACTATACTGTATACTATAGTTACTATATGTATACTATAGTTACTATACTGTATACTATAGTTACTATACTGTATACTATAGTTACTATACTGTATACTATAGTTACTATACTGTATACTATAGTTACTATACTGTATACTATAGTTACTATACTGTATACTATAGTTACTATACTGTATACTATAGTTACTATACTGTATACTATAGTTACTATACTGTATACTATAGTTACTATACTGTATACTATAGTTACTATACTGTATACTATAGTTACTATACTGTATACTATAGTTACTATACTGTATACTATAGTTACTATACTGTATACTATAGTTACTATACTGTATACTATAGTTACTATATTGTATACTATAGTTACTATACTGTATACTATAGTTACTATATTGTATACTATAGTTACTATACTGTATACTATAGTTACTATATCTGTATACTATAGTTACTATACTGTATACTATAGTTACTATACTGTATACTATAGTTACTATACTGTATACTATAGTTACTATACTGTATACTATAGTTACTATATTGTATACTATAGTTACTATACTGTATACTATAGTTACTATACTGTATACTATAGTTACTATACTGTATACTATAGTTACTATACTGTATACTATGGTTACTATATTGTATACTATAGTTACTATATTGTATACTATAGTTACTATATTGTATACTATAGTTACTATACTGTATACTATAGTTACTATACTGTATACTATAGTTACTATACTGTATACTATAGTTACTATACTGTATACTATAGTTACTATACTGTATACTATAGTTACTATATCTGTATACTATAGTTACTATACTGTATACTATAGTTACTATACTGTATACTATAGTTACTATACTGTATACTATAGTTACTATACTGTATACTATAGTTACTATACTGTATACTATAGTTACTATACTGTATACTATAGTTACTATACTTGTATACTATAGTTACTATACTGTATACTATAGTTACTATACTGTATACTATAGTTACTATACTGTATACTATAGTTACTATACTGTATACTATAGTTACTATACTGTATACTATAGTTACTATACTGTATACTATAGTTACTATACTGTATACTATAGTTACTATATTGTATACTATAGTTACTATACTGTATACTATAGTTACTATATTGTATACTATAGTTACTATATTGTATACTATATTTACTATACTGTATACTATAGTTACTATACTGTATACTATAGTTACTATACTGTATACTATAGTTACTATACTGTATACTATAGTTACTATACTGTATACTATAGTTACTATATTGTATACTATAGTTAATATATTGTATACTATAGTTACTATACTGTATACTATAGTTACTATACTGTATACTATAGTTACTATACTGTATACTATAGTTACTATATTGTATACTATAGTTACTATACTGTATACTATAGTTACTATACTGTATACTATGGTTAATATACTGTATACTATAGTTACTATACTGTATACTATAGTTACTATACTGTATTACTACTAGTTACTATACTGTATACTATAGTTACTATACTGTATACTATAGTTACTATACTGTATACTATAGTTACTATACTGTATACTATAGTTACTATACTGTATACTATAGTTACTATACTGTATACTATAGTTACTATAATGTATACTATAGTTACTATACTGTATACTATAGTTACTATACTGTATACTATAGTTACTATACTGTATACTATAGTTACTATATTGTATACTATAGTTACTAATCTGTATACTATAGTTACTATACTGTATACTATAGTTACTATATTGTATACTATAGTTACTATACTGTATACTATAGTTACTATACTGTGTACTATAGTTACTATACTGTATACTATAGTTACTATACTGTATACTATAGTTACTATACTGTATACTATAGTTACTATACTGTGTACTATAGTTACTATACTGTATACTATAGTTACTATACTGTATACTATAGTTACTATACTGTATACTATAGTTACTATACTGTATACTATAGTTACTATACTGTATACTATAGTTAACTATAACTGTATACTATAGTTACTATACTGTATACTATAGTTACTATACTGTATACTATAGTTACTATACTGTATACTATAGTTACTATACTGTATACTATAGTTACTATACTGTTACTATAGTACTATACTGTATACTAAGTTACTATACTGTATACTATAGTTACTATACTGTATACTATAGTTACTATACTGTATACTATAGTTACTCTACTGTATACTATAGTTACTATACTGTATACTATAGTTACTATACTGTATACTATAGTTACTATAACTGTATACTATAGTTACTATACTGTATTACTATAGTTACTATATTGTATACTATAGTTACTATACTGTATACTATAGTTACTATACTGTATACTATAGTTTCTATACTGTATACTATAGTTACTATACTGTATACTATAGTTACTATATTGTATACTATAGTTACTATATTGTAAACTATAGTTACTATACTGTATACTATAGTTACTATACTGTATACTATAGTTACTATACTGTATACTATAGTTACTATACTGTATACTATAGTTACTATACTGTATACTATAGTTACTATACTGTATACTATAGTTACTATACTGTATACTATAGTTACTATACTGTATACTATAGTTACTATACTGTATACTATAGTTACTATACTGTATACTATAGTTACTATACTGTATACTATAGTTACTATACTGTATACTATAGTTACTATACTGTATACTATAGTTACTATACTGTATACTATAGTTACTATACTGTATACTATAGTTACTATATTGTATACTATAGTTACTATACTGTATACTATAGTTACTATACTGTATACTATAGTTACTATACTGTATACTATAGTTACTATACTGTATACTATAGTTACTATATTGTATACTATAGTTACTATACTGTATACTATAGTTACTATACTGTATACTATAGTTACTATATTGTATACTATAGTTACTATATTGTATACTATAGTTACTATACTGTATACTATAGTTACTATACTGTATACTATAGTTACTATATTGTATACTATAGTTACTATATTGTATACTATAGTTACTATATTGTATACTATAGTTACTATATTGTATACTATAGTTACTATATTGTATACTATAGTTACTATACTGTATACTATAGTTACTATACTGTATACTATAGTTACTATACTGTATACTATGGTTACTATATTGTATACTATAGTTACTATATTGTATACTATAGTTACTATACTGTATACTATAGTTACTATACTGTATACTATAGTTACTATACTGTATACTATAGTTACTATACTGTATACTATGGTTACTATATTGTATACTATAGTTACTATATTGTATACTATAGTTACTATATTGTATACTATAGTTACTATATTGTATACTATAGTTACTATACTGTATACTATAGTTACTATACTGTATACTATAGTTACTATACTGTATACTATAGTTACTATACTGTATACTATAGTTACTGTAACGTTTGCGTGGTATATTGTTTATTGTGAGGCTAAACTATGATATATAAATATATAGTCTTACCTTATAACATCGGTTGTTTATATAATTAATAATTAGGGTTTAACTGTTTGTGATCGTAAATATTGGGTTAATGTTTATTTGTGTCTTTATCAATGATCATTATCAAAGATCATTAAACACAGATGGATATCGTTACATCCTCTTTTCTTTATCTGGAAAGACTATATACATATCTATAGTATTAGCCTCTTACATGGTATTTGTTTGTGTGGTTTGTGGCTTGTGTAATATGTGTATTTTGTAATAATAATAAAATAATAATACTTTTCCTGCACTGACTAATTGTACTAATAATAAAGAGTATTTAATAATAATAACATAATAATAAAATAATAATATAATCAATTCGTCTAACGATATAAAAATGGTTGAAACGAAAACACAAAATCGAATTGATTACCCCAAAGTGCTTTACTTTGTTATCAGGCCACCACCTAATTTGTTTGGTAGCCATCTCTTCCTTTGTGGTCTTTGATAATCAATATTCGTCTTGATTTCATGATTATTTTTCTTACTTTCATTATCACTGCCTTCTTGTCTTATTTCTTCGTTTTCTTCTTCATTTAGTTTCTTTATGTCTTTTCTATTCCTTATGTATTCTGTATCTTTCACTTCCACTTTGTATTTTCTGTTGTCTAATGACTCTATGCATCTTCCTTTCGTCCATGTTTTCTGATTCGGCAATTTGATCTGTATGCTGTCTTCCACTTCAATCTTGTTGTACTCTCTTATTGATCTGTCGTAGTACTCGCGTTGTTTATTTTTCTTTTCCTTCATGGTTTCTATTTCTTCGCGCCTGTTATCTCGTGGTTTAAGCTTGTTTTTGTGTATTGGTAGTAAGGTTCTAGCTTTCCTACCGAACAATTTTTCGCTTGGTGATACTTTTTCTCCTTCACTTATGGTGTTGTTCCAATCCAGTATTGACAGTTGTTCGCTTCTTTTTGCGTCTTTGCATTTCTTAAATAAACTCTTTACTATCTTTACTGCACTTTCTGCTTTACCATTACTTTTTGGGTATAAGGGACTTGAGTGTATGATTTCGATGTCTAATTCTCTGGCAAACTTCTCATATTCGCTTCTAAATTGTGGTCCATTGTCCGATACTATTTTCTGCGGGATACCATGTATTGCGAATAGGTTCATTAATTGTTGATTTGTTTCAGTTGTTGATGTTTTCTTTAGTCTTGCTACCGATATGTAGCTAGAATAATAATCGATCACAACTAATAGTTTCCGTCCATCGACCTCACATAAATCTATTCCCAATTTTTCCCATGGTGTTTCTCCTATTTCATGTTGTATCATTGGTTGGTTTCCTTTGTTGTTAATTGCGAATTTTCTGCAAGTTTCGCACCTTTTTACGGTGTTGTACATCTCCTTGCTCATACCCGGCCAGTACATGACTTCACGTATTCTTCTAAGGCATGCTCCAATTCCGCCATGATATGCATGTGCTACATTTAACATTTCATTACGTAGTCGAAGTGGTACTATTAATTTGTCTTCTTTGAATATGAGATTATCGTTTGAGGTGATGATTGATCTGATTGAGTAGTAGTCTTTTGCTTCTTCTGGTGTCATATTTAATTTTGGCCATCCATTTCTGCATAGTTCCTTGATTGTGTGGCTGGTGTTGTCATTTATCGTTGCTTCTTGAATTCTCTTTAATCTATCTGGAGATATTGCTAGCGTTGATAAATCTATCTCTTCTTCGATCGTGTTGATATCCGCGTTATCTTCTGGAGCTCTACTTAATGTGTCGGCGATGTACATTGTTTTCCCTGGCGTGTATTTTACCTTTATGTCGTATCTTTGTAATGACATCATCATGCGTTGTAATCTTGTCGTTATCTCGTTGATTGGTTTTGTCGTTAATACTTCTAATGGTTTATGGTCAGATTGTATGTTAATATTTGGTTTCCCATAGATGTAGAAATCGAATTTGCTGCATGCAAATAGTACTGCTAATAATTCTTTTTCTATTATTGCGTATCTTTGTTGTGTTTCGTTCAGTGCTTTTGAAGCGTATGCTATGGGTTGTCCTTCTTGCATTAGTGTTGCTCCTAAACCATATTGTGATGCATCGCATTGAATAGTTACTTCTTTGTTGACATCGTAATACTTCAGTGTGTCTGACGCTGCTACAATTTTCTTCAGTTCTTTGAATTCTTCATCTTCTGATTTTCCCCAATTCCACTTTGTAGATTTTTTTGTCAGTAATCTCATTCTGTTGGTTTTATTGGCTAATATTGGTAAGAATTTCTCCAAATATTGAATCATCCCTAAGATTCTTCTCACCCCGGATTTGTCTTCTGGTGTGGGCATATTTTCTATTGCCGAAATTTTTCCTTCACCTGGTTTCAACCCATAGATGTGGTTGTATGCCCAATATATTGTACTTCTTTCTTTTTCCATCTTATTTTGTTTCTGTTCAGCTTTATGTTGTTTTTCTTGCACGTTTCTAAAAACTGTATTACATTGTTGTCGTGATTTTCTGAAGCTTCTTCTTCTGTGTCTCCATATCCTATTATTAGAAAATCATCCGCTATCACCTCCACTCCCTTCAGTCCTTCTACCATGTCGGTCATCCGTCTTTGAAAGACTTCCGGTGCTGAACATATACCAAACGGTAATCTTTTCCACATATATCTTCCCCATGGTGTATTGAATGTCGTTAGTTCTTGTGATTTTCTGTCGAGTTCTATATGCCAGAATCCATCCTTTACGTCCATGACTGTGAAAAATTTTGCTTTGTTCAGTTTTGGTGTTATACTCTCTATGGTTGGTAGTGGAAAATGTTCTCTTTGTATGACTAGATTCAGTTCTTTTGGGTCTAAACAGATTCTTACGGTATTATCTTTCTTTCTCGTAACTACCATTGATGATATCCATTCTGTGGGCTTTGTGACTTGTTTTATGATTTTTCTCTCTTCTAGTTCTTTTATTTTCTCTAATACTTTTTCTTGCAACGGTGCTGCCACTGTTCTCTGACAGTGTTTTACTGGGTTGCATTTTTCGTTTAGTTTTATAGTGTATTTTCCTTTTATAACTCCTAGTTCTTCGTTGAATATTTCATGATATTTTTCTAAGATTTTATTTTGTTTTTCTTCGACCTGACATATTCTTGCGTCACTGTCTAGTATCTTTATTAATTGTAGTGCCAAACATGCTCTTCGACCTAATATGGAGTGAAATTTTCCACCTTCTACTATCAGCAATCTCAGTTTTATTTTGTTTTCTCTTCTTTGTACTTCAATGATTCTTTCACCTATTATTGGCCATTTCTTGTTACCAAATGCTGTTATGTTTTTGAATTTGTTCTTTTCTATCTTCTGCCCATTTACGTCTCCTGATATTCTTTTGTACTCAGTGAGTGTTATTACATTTACATTCGCCCCTGTATCTATCTGTAATCTCAATTTGGTGTTCCATTGTGTATTTAACGTTATTGTTTCCTCCTTCATGAGTGTTGTCGTTGAATATATTTCGGGTTCATCTTCTTGGATTTGATATACTGTGTTCGTTGTATGTGTTTCTTTTTGTGTGTGATAGTTTTTCTGTGCTGTATTCGCTGTATGATAGCCTTTTTGTGTATTGTAATTTTTCTGTGCTGTGCACATTTTTGCATAGTGATTGCTTCTTTTGCATAGATAACAAGTTTTTCCGTATGCCGGACAGCTTCTTTTTTCGTGTGTTTCTCCACATTTCTTGCATTTATATTTCTCGCTACTGTTCGGTCTTGTGTTTACCTGTTTCTTTTTGTATATCGCATTAATTTGATTTTTGCTCTCGAAGGCTTCTGCCTGTGATGCTGCCGTTTCTAATACTTTGCATAATTTTATAACTGTATCGAGATTAACATCAGCCCTAGATAGAATCCTCTTTCGTAATTCGTTGTCTTTCATGCCGCTTATTATACGATCTCGTAATATTTCTTCCGGTGTAATATTTTCAAATTCACATTTCTTGCTGAGTATTCTCAGCTCTGTTATATAGTTCGTCAGTGTCTCTGCTGTTTCCTGATCTCTTCTTTGGAATAGACATCTCTCAAATATTGTACTATTTTGTGGTTCTATTCTTTCATTGAATTTGTCTAATACTTTCTGCGTATTTATATCTTCTTGATCAATATTGAATGTCTCGAAAATCCTCCGACAGTCTTCTCCCATTATTGTTAATAGGGTTGCAACTTGTACTTTTGGTTTCTTTTCATCCAGTTCTGATGCACACACATAATACTCCCAGCTCTTTTTCCAGTGTTTCCACTGCGTCTCGGCGTCATGTGCTTCAATGTCGAACGTTTGTGGTATCGGCAAATGTGTCATCATGTGTCGAAATAAAAATACTATATTTTATTTTTTTTTTTATTTTCACACTACCAAAATAATATAACTTTGAATTTAACGTTACTTTCTATATATCAATTTACATGACTTTATATATTCATGTAATAAAAATATAACAAATGATTTCATTAAATACAATTTAAAAATAAAAAACTTTTCAGATAAATAAATAAATAAATTTTTATTTTTATTTTTTTTATAAATAATTTTGCATATAAAACAACTTTTTTTTTGCGTTAGTTATTAACCTTAGATGCCATGTAACGTTTGCGTGGTATATTGTTTATTGTGAGGCTAAACTATGATATATAAATATATAGTCTTACCTTATAACATCGGTTGTTTATATAATTAATAATTAGGGTTTAACTGTTTGTGATCGTAAATATTGGGTTAATGTTTATTTGTGTCTTTATCAATGATCATTATCAAAGATCATTAAACACAGATGGATATCGTTACAGTTACTATACTGTATACTATAGTTACTATACTGTATACTATAGTTACTATATTGTATACTATAGTTACTATACTGTATACTATAGTTACTATACTGTATACTATAGTTACTATATTGTATACTATAGTTACTATATTGTATACTATAGTTACTATACTGTATACTATAGTTACTATATTGTATACTATAGTTACTATATTGTATACTATAGTTACTATACTGTATACTATAGTTACTATACTGTATACTATAGTTACTATACTGTATACTATAGTTACTATACTGTATACTATAGTTACTATATTGTATACTATAGTTACTATACTGTATACTATAGTTACTATACTGTATACTATAGTTACTATATTGTATACTATAGTTACTATACTGTATACTATAGTTACTATACTGTATACTATAGTTACTATACTGTATACTATGGTTACTATATTGTATACTATAGTTACTATATTGTATACTATAGTTACTATACTGTATACTATGGTTACTATATTGTATACTATAGTTACTATACTGTATACTATAGTTACTATACTGTATACTATAGTTACTATACTGTATACTATAGTTACTATACTGTATACTATAGTTACTATACTGTATACTATAGTTACTATACTGTATACTATAGTTACTATACTGTATACTATAGTTACTATACTGTATACTATAGTTACTATACTGTATACTATAGTTACTATACTGTATACTATAGTTACTATACTGTATACTATAGTTACTATACTGTATACTATAGTTACTATACTGTATACTATAGTTACTATACTGTATACTATAGTTACTATACTGTATACTATAGTTACTATATTGTATACTATAGTTACTATACTGTATACTATAGTTACTATACTGTATACTATGGTTACTATACTGTATAATATAGTTACTATACTGTATACTATAGTTACTATATTGTATACTATAGTTACTATACTGTATACTATAGTTACTATACTGTATACTATAGTTACTATATTGTATACTATAGTTACTATACTGTATACTATAGTTACTATACTGTATACTATAGTTACTATACTGTATACTATAGTTACTATACTGTATACTATAGTTACTATACTGTATACTATAGTTACTATATTGTATACTATAGTTACTATACTGTATACTATAGTTACTATATTGTATACTATAGTTACTATACTGTATACTATAGTTACTATACTGTATACTATAGTTACTATATTGTATACTATAGTTACTATACTGTATACTATAGTTACTATACTGTGTACTATAGTTACTATACTGTATACTATAGTTACTATACTGTATACTATGGTTACTATATTGTATACTATAGTTACTATATTGTATACTATAGTTACTATATTGTATACTATAGTTACTATACTGTATACTATAGTTACTATACTGTATACTATAGTTACTATACTGTATACTATAGTTACTATACTGTATACTATAGTTACTATATTGTATACTATAGTTACTATACTGTATACTATAGTTACTATACTGTATACTATAGTTACTATACTGTATACTATAGTTACTATATTGTATACTATAGTTACTATACTGTATACTATAGTTACTATACTGTATACTATAGTTACTATACTGTATACTATAGTTACTATACTGTATACTATAGTTACTATACTGTATACTATAGTTACTATACTGTATACTATAGTTACTATACTGTATACTATAGTTACTATATTGTATACTATAGTTACTATACTGTATACTATAGTTACTATAGTGTATACTATAGTTACTATACTGTATAATATAGTTACTATACTGTATACTATAGTTACTATATTGTATACTATAGTTACTATACTGTATACTATAGTTACTATACTGTATACTATAGTTACTATACTGTATACTATAGTTACTATACTGTATACTATAGTTACTATACTGTATACTATAGTTACTATACTGTATACTATAGTTACTATACTGTATACTATAGTTACTATACTGTATACTATAGTTACTATACTGTATACTATAGTTACTATATTGTATACTATAGTTACTATACTGTATACTATAGTTACTATACTGTATACTATAGTTACTATATTGTATACTATAGTTACTATACTGTATACTATAGTTACTATACTGTGTACTATAGTTACTATACTGTATACTATAGTTACTATACTGTATACTATAGTTACTATACTGTATACTATAGTTACTATACTGTATACTATAGTTACTATACTGTATACTATAGTTACTATACTGTATACTATAGTTACTATACTGTATACTATAGTTACTATACTGTATACTATAGTTACTATACTGTGTACTATAGTTACTATACTGTATACTATAGTTACTATACTGTATACTATAGTTACTATACTGTATACTATAGTTACTATACTATATACTATAGTTACTATACTGTATACTATAGTTACTATACTGTATACTATAGTTACTATACTGTATACTATAGTTACTATACTGTATACTATAGTTACTATACTGTATACTATAGTTACTATACTGTATACTATAGTTACTATACTGTATACTATAGTTACTATACTGTATACTATAGTTACTATACTGTATACTATAGTTACTATACTGTATACTATAGTTACTATACTGTATACTATAGTTACTATACTGTATACTATAGTTACTATACTGTATACTATAGTTACTATACTGTATACTATAGTTACTATACTGTATACTATAGTTACTATACTGTATACTATAGTTACTATACTGTATACTATAGTTACTATATTGTATACTATAGTTACTATACTGTATACTATAGTTACTATACTGTATACTATAGTTACTATACTGTATACTATAGTTACTATACTGTATACTATGGTTACTATACTGTATACTATAGTTACTATACTGTATACTATAGTTACTATATTGTATACTATAGTTACTATATTGTATACTATATTTACTATATTGTATACTATAGTTACTATACTGTATACTATAGTTACTATACTGTATACTATAGTTACTATACTGTATACTATAGTTACTATATTGTATACTATAGTTACTATACTGTATACTATAGTTACTATACTGAATACTATAGTTACTATACTGTATACTATAGTTACTATACTGTATACTATAGTTACTATACTGTATACTATGGTTACTATACTGTATACTATAGTTACTATACTGTATACTATAGTTACTATATTGTATACTATAGTTACTATACTGTATACTATAGTTACTATACTGTATACTATAGTTACTATATTGTATACTATAGTTACTATATTGTATACTATAGTTACTATACTGTATACTATAGTTACTATACTGTATACTATGGTTACTATATTGTATACTATAGTTACTATACTGTATACTATGGTTACTATATTGTATACTATAGTTACTATATTGTATACTATAGTTACTATACTGTATACTATAGTTACTATACTGTATACTATAGTTACTATACTGTATACTATGGTTACTATATTGTATACTATAGTTACTATACTGTATACTATAGTTACTATATTGTATACTATAGTTACTATATTGTATACTATAGTTACTATACTGTATACTATAGTTACTATATTGTATACTATAGTTACTATATTGTATACTATAGTTACTATATTGTATACTATAGTTACTATACTGTATACTATAGTTACTATACTGTATACTATAGTTACTATATTGTATACTATAGTTACTATATTGTATACTATAGTTACTATATTGTATACTATAGTTACTATACTGTATACTATAGTTACTATACTGTATACTATGGTTACTATATTGTATACTATAGTTACTATACTGTATACTATGGTTACTATATTGTATACTATAGTTACTATATTGTATACTATAGTTACTATACTGTATACTATAGTTACTATACTGTATACTATAGTTACTATACTGTATACTATGGTTACTATATTGTATACTATAGTTACTATACTGTATACTATAGTTACTATATTGTATACTATAGTTACTATATTGTATACTATAGTTACTATACTGTATACTATAGTTACTATATTGTATACTATAGTTACTATATTGTATACTATAGTTACTATACTGTATACTATAGTTACTATACTGTATACTATAGTTACTATACTGTATACTATAGTTACTATATTGTATACTATAGTTACTATATTGTATACTATAGTTACTATATTGTATACTATAGTTACTATACTGTATACTATAGTTACTATACTGTATACTATGGTTACTATATTGTATACTATGGTTACTATATTGTATACTATAGTTACTATATTGTATACTATAGTTACTATACTGTATACTATGGTTACTATACTGTATACTATAGTTACTATACTGTATACTATAGTTACTATACTGTATACTATAGTTACTATACTGTATACTATAGTTACTATATTGTATACTATAGTTACTATACTGTATACTATAGTTACTATACTGTATACTATAGTTACTATACTGTATACTATAGTTACTATACTGTATACTATAGTTACTATACTGTATACTATGGTTACTATACTGTATACTATAGTTACTATACTGTATACTATAGTTACTATACTGTATACTATAGTTACTATACTGTATACTATAGTTACTATACTGTATACTATAGTTACTATACTGTATACTATAGTTACTATACTGTATACTATAGTTACTATACTGTATACTATAGTTACTATACTGTATACTATAGTTACTATACTGTATACTATAGTTACTATACTGTATACTATAGTTACTATACTGTATACTATAGTTACTATATTGTATACTATAGTTACTATACTATAGTATACACGTCGACAACTACATTCAATATAGGTATGAAATATCATTCATTATCTTTAGTATTAGTATAAATAATGTATAGTTTTGTTAGATTACTGATACAAATCTTATTATTTAAGGATTATATAAACCATGTTAAACTTACCAGTCTTAAGTTTAACCAGATAAACTTAATATATATATATATATATGGTAATGATGATGATATTTATTATACATTATTTATAAACATATTTATATTACTCTCTAATGTATATGAAAACAAACGAATATTATAAACAAGTGAAATAATATATATATATATAGATATATATATCGATTATTAAATAAAGACAAAATAGAGTTAATATAAAGGTTTTAACATTGTTTTGGAATAATCATTTCACCACAGATACATATTATTTGGAAGCATGTTTCATGAATTAGGAGCTGCGTATCTGAATCATCTTATATATAGTGTTGTTGTGTAGGTGGTATGAATAGTATATTATTATTTCTATTGCCTAATAGTCATTGGCTCTACTCATTCTCGGAGTTAGATAGAAATTTCTCCCTAGATCTATAGCTCTGCTTCATATTAATTAATTATTAATTAATATTAATTAATGAGTTGATATAAGAAATTCGGATTTTTAAGATGTATCACATGATGTACGTATGATCCACAGTATACTACTATAGTAGTATATTAATACTTAATTATAATGTGAGTAGTCTATGTCTATAGCCACATATTTCACAATAAAACACATGTATATACTATAGTATATGCATGTATTTATATATTGAGATTCGGTCGAATTGTATGGAAAATCGTAAATGAAATAAGTGGTGGAAAGAACTCGAACAGCGCAAAATTAAAAGAATCTAACCATGGATAGAGAATCAATCTATGACATAACCATTTCCAAGAACCGATCGGAAGTTCACTTAACATAACTGATGATATTGAAGAGATAATACCAATACATAATAGGTTGGATATAAAAAAGGTCTATTCGCAATGTAACTAAAATAATCAATAATGGCAAAGCTTGCGGATTAGATCAAATCCCAGCTGAAGTTTGGAAACCGGCATAATTTCAAAATATATTTCTAACTTTCTGTAATAGCGTATATTCTCAAAACCAAATAAGAAGATGGACCGAAGGATGTCTTTTATCTTTCACTAAGAATGGATACATTTCTCAAGCAACATTATAGAATATGAATGAATGAATGGATAACATTTATTTTACTTATATAATATAAATAAATAATTAATACACATGTCATATTTATACAATACAATATAGTTATATAATAAATAAAAAAGGAACCCTTTAATAGCAATATGCTTTCGAAACATGATTCCACAGAGATAACCATAATGTCTATAACAGCAAACATTTATAACTTGATGTTCCTAAATCGCATAATCCAGAAATCGAAGTTATCCTACGGAACAATTAGAACGGTTTCCACCAGAATAGATCAACTACAATAAATATATTTATAATCCGACGTACAATTGATGGAGTTAAATTCAAATAATATACCTAACACATTATTATTTGTAGACTTCGTCAAAGCATTTTATACGATACATCGCGGTAAAATGAAAACCATTATCTCTGCGTATGGAATACCCATCAGAAATAGTAATAGCAGTTATGATACTCTATAGAGATACAAGATCAATGGTTAGATCGCAAGATGGAAATACACCCTACTTCTATAGTTATCTCTAAGAGTATACTCGTGTATTACAATGAGGCACGCTTACACCTTTCCTTTTTATAATATGTCTAGACTATGTCTTGAGAAAATCACTAGATAATAACAAACATCTCGGTCTCACCATAACAAAATGAATGAGTAGTCAACATCCTGCAATATAAATAGCTGACACTGAGTATGCTGATGATTTAGTCATTACGTCAGACAACGTTAAAGAAGTAATTACAATGCGACAAAGCGACAAAGTAGCGGCTGAAAAAGTAGTACATGTAAACCCAGACAAAACGGAATATATTTCTCTGAACCAGATAAATAACAATGGTATACAAATTCTAAAGGGTAGTTTTAATAGGCCCCTGTTAATTTAGTATATATGATGAAGTATGGTTTAATAAGAACCGTTACAAAGTGATAACGTTAAGGTGTACACCGCTTACTTTCCGGCAACTTGACTGACATATAACAACTTTATAGGGGGTATATCATTACAACTTAATAGAAAATGGTTTTAAAGTTACAATATTTCTTTGCCGGAAAATCTTGTAGTGGGATACCCCTTTAGAGAGAAGCCAGTATTTAATAAAGGAGACACACGCAATTAGTTGATCATTATCTAGAGTTGATATAGGGAGAAAGGAGTAGAGTCGGATATCATCAGCATATATATATATGATAGAAAACAGCAATACATTGAGATATAATAGATCTTATAGGTGCTACATATATTCTGAATTGAAGTGGGCCTAGGATGTAGTGATTACGCCATTTTAAGGGACTACCATTAATACTATCATGCCTCAAGTTTAGAGATAAGATTACCATGGTGAACAGCACTAAATACGTAAGATAGTTTAATGAGAACCACTTGACAGGATAGTGAGGGAGAAAATTAGGCATATATATATAGTTCACGATTTGAAGGAGGGTAGTCTCAGTTGAGTAAAAGAAATTTGGGAATTATGACGGTAATTACATAATATATTAGTGTTGGAAGAAGTTTTTAAGAATGGGAATGATGATAGAATCTTTAAAAGAGTGGGTAATATACTCCTTTGAAGTGATAATATGATAATATAGTATGTAAATAGGGGAATGGGATACAATCGAGTATTTTTAAAGTATACATATTTACAGGGTCATATGGAGAGACGAAATAGTATTTTAGAATTAGGTCATACATTTCATATAGAGGAAATAGTAAAGGTAAATAGATACTTATTAATTGGTTTACTGATTACTAATACAAGGGATGGTATGCGTTTGATGAATGGAAGTAGGTTAATGGTTTAACAGGTAGATAATATTATATATATATATATATATATATATATATATATATTTTAGTTTAGTTTTATAATTATTTCTATTCTGTTGGTGCTAACTATTTGTGAGTAATTTTTATATTTGGTGTAGTAAATTAGGGAAAGTGATCTGTATTTTATAATAATTGTTTACCTGGTGATTTTCTCCGGTATTTTAAAATATTGTGTTTGTAATCAGATATATATTGTAAATATAGTAGAATATATGTTGTTAGTAATATTTGTAGATGTTATTATAAAATCAATTGTGTTTAGTATGGTATATATTGGGAAGTTAATATGTTGTTTGTGTTTTAGTTAATTTATTATATTTTAGAAATCTGCAATTTCAGGGAGATGTAGATTCATTTTAACATCAAAATAACCAATAATAAGTATCATCAATTTATTTAATTGTAAAATGTAAAACAATAATCTATTAGAACATATATAGGCATATAGTAGAGAATACAGGTTCAAGTCTCGTCCGGACCTTTAAAATAGGTCTTAAAATAATATTTAGAAGTGATATAATATAATTTATACTATAATTGTTATTATATAAAGATCACTATACTATAATATTACTAAATTATTTGAATGTTTTATTTCGAAAACTATATATATATATAGATATAACTATAATAATTATGAAATAAGTGTATGCTGATATACTTTACTTTTACTTTTTTTTTGGTTTTAGGACTACGCTGTGTGTGAGAAATCGGCCGTCCGTGGGAGAGATTATTGTGTTGAGGGGAAAGCATGGGAGAAATATTATGGCTTTAGATGACATTTGAAGGAGGAGGTTGAAGTCATTGCTGGAAGGTGGTATGGTAGGAAGTTCCAATTATAAGGGGCAAATAGGGCAAAGGAGCGTATATGGGATGAGTGGAGGTTGTGTAGGTGGGGTGTAGTAAGGAGACATGTGTTAGAGGAGCAGGTGTGTATTGGGGTAGTGGGTGTGTGTAGATGGAGAAGGGATGCAATGTAGACGGGAGAGTAATAAAATTAAAAAACAAATATATCAGATTTATACTTATTTTTTAATTTAATTTAAAAAATGTCAACACAATAACAAAGATTTTCAGAATATCTGAAATCTTTGATAATAATAAACAATAGTAGTAATAATAGAATATATAATAAACAAACAATAATATTAATAAAAATTAGTTCAATTTCAAAATATCTATTTAAATATGGTGATAACAAATATATTAATTGTATAATTATTACATATTATATACGCGCGTATAAATTTACATCGAGAAGTTGCCGATACATCGTCGGACAATACCGAATAGAAGTAGTGGTGTCGAGTTTAGTACATAGGTGTCGCTCTAAACACTACAGCGACTCCTAGCGGCGAGATGCTGAAGATTATCCGCAGTCTGATATGGAAGAACACGACGCTGTTGATGAAAAAGAAGCTGTCGCTGATCATCATGTTGGCTCTGCCCCTGATCCTCAGTATGACGATATACGCACTCCGAAATATGGTAACAATTCGCACCGCACCACCTTGAACCGCACCATACCTCACTATACACTAATTCACCATACCTCAACGTATTGCGAATAACGTATAACCCCTCATTCTTATTATGACGATATATATATAATTATATATATATATCGTCAAACCATAATTTGTGCATATATTTGCACCGCATCTCACCTCACCGCACCTATAGGTATAGAGAGCTACCACTAATTCTCAGTATGACGATATATTGTGCTCACCGTAATATGGTGTGCGCCGCACAGTGCCAAACCGCACCGCAACTTAACGCACCTCGCCTTTCTCGTAGACCCTCATTTTTAGCAGTAATCCAAATTCCGTCTGTCAATATAAATCAATATATATTAATAGAATCAATTGATCCTCCAGAAATATGTAAATATGAAAATTATTGATAATTAAAAATATTTATATATTTATCTTTAACAAAATAAATAATCAATCCATATTGCATATTGCATATACCCCATGGCATACTTTATTACGTTCCATGGAGAACATCTACATAATAATTTAATTAATATATTATTTATTAATATTGAATAACCTAGCTTTATATATTAATTATAGTTATATAGTTATAATTATAATTATATATTGCATTTTAGAATGAAGGGTTAAATAAATAAGGTATTACCATATATGTGAATTATTTGAAAAACCGCGAAGTTGTTAAATTCACAGTAAAATGGTATTTTTTTTACTTTAAAAAAAATGTATTCTAATATAAAATTTGATTCTATTTATAAACGAAGATCTTATAAATGTACATTTTATATATAAACATATAAAATATTAATAAAATATTAAATATGTTCATATTAAGTTGACTTATTATACACCTTATAATGTATATATATATATATATATGTTATATGCGCTACGCTTGTTTTATATATCTAATATAGATGTTTAAGTACTGACTGTATTTCTAGAAGTGACTTGTTGAATTTAGGATATGACTTTTATCAAATCATTCATGCATATCAACAATGGAAACAGGAATGCATATGATACGCTACAGTGCACACACTTGTATAACACTAATAATATACCTTACAACATCCACCCACTACCTAAGAAAAATAGTGACCACACTATTTGTTTATAAAAAACATTATATATATATTTTTTTTTTTTTTTTAACAAAATTACTACCCATAATATATATGCCATTACCTAAAAGTATAACCTACACAACCCTAAACTATAACTAAAACTAAACCTTAATCCTTGGTTACTCTTAAATTGATCCTATTTTCCACCCTACATGTCTGGCCAAATTTAATTTTATAGGCAGAAGTACCTTTAACTCTACCTTCAACTTCCCATTTTTCCTCACCCCAAATATTTTCTAATTTCCGTCTACCTAATTTACGTTTGTTTATTCTAACTATAGTCCCAGCCTCTAATTCGTCTTCTTTCTTTTTGTCATTTATTTTTTTTCTAGTTAATTCTATTCTATGTTTTACTTTACTGCCGATTTCTCCCATTTTCTGCTTCGTCTCCCATAACCAATCACTGTCCGTGCCTCTCCCATACCTCTCTAATCTTAAATCAACTGGTAATTTTTCTTCACGTCCAAACATTAAAAAAAATGGAGAAAACCCTGTTGTCGCATGAGGCATAATATTATACGCATGAATCATTTTGGGTAAATGAATCGGCCATTTGGACTTTTCTTCCGTACACAAAACTCTTAATAAATTAATAATAGATCTATTCATGCGTTCGCATTGTCCATTACCTTCTGGATGATAAGGACTAGTCCTACTTTGGTTAATATTAAATAACTTACATATTTCCCTAACTACTTCCGCTTGAAAATTACGTCCTTGGTCGGTATGTATTCTCTCCGGAGTCCCATAACAATAGATCCACTCATTCATTAATATCTTAGCTACCGTAATTGCTAACTGATTTCTAGTAGGAATAGCTCTAGTAAACTTAGTATATGAATCGGTCATTACTAATATACTCTCTCTTCCATCTGAGGATTTATCAATATTAACGAAGTCTAGAAACACTAACTCCAATGGTCTAGTTGCACCTAAATATCCCATATCTATTTTAGGATTTCTACCCCCTCCCTTAGATACTTGACATATTTCGCACTTATCTATATACTCCTTAATATCTCTATATCTACCTACCCAGGTATACTTTAGACTGATTCTCGCTACCGTTCTATCTATACCCTGGTGACCATTGGCATCGTGTACCCCTGGTAAGATCTCCCTAATTAACTCACGTGGAACTACCAATACCTTATCACCATTTTTCCTATTCTTATATAGAACTCCTTCTTCTATTATGTAGTTATCATTATTTATTGACCCACTTTCTAAATGTTTTATTATCTCTTTTAACCTATGCTCCTCCATTTGCATCTCCCTTATCTTCCCTTCCTCTATGCCTGCTATTATACTAATATCATTGATCTCTAGATCATCCTCATATAATCTTTTGAAATCATCCCCTTCTACCTCATTATTCTCCTCACATCTCCTAGATAACGCATCTGCTACTATATTTGTACTACCTGTTCTATATTTAAAACGTATTGGAAATGGCGCTAGTCTTGATACCCACCTCTGCTCTAAAGCTGTTAACTGTTTCTTATTTTCTATACACGCTACAGCGCTATTATCTGTAAATATTGTACACTGTTTAGCCCCCATTAAGTAATGTTTAAATTTATCAGTTACCGCCCATACTACGGCAAGAAACTCTAGTTTCTTAGCCGAGTAATTAGCTTGATTTTCTTCTCCTGCCTTTAATGATCTACTAGCATATGCAATTACCTTCCTCTCCCCATCTATCACCTGGCTAAGAACAGCACCTAAACCAATATGTGATGCATCTGTCTCTAATATGAATGCTTCCTCGAATCTAGGTAATGCTAATATTGGTGCACTACTTAACTTATCTTTTATCTTCTGCATCGCTCTTTCACAGTCATCATCCCACTTAATATTTACCCGTCTACTCATTCTCTTACTTATACTACCTACCCCTGCCTCAGATTTCGTTAATTTTAATAATGGATGTACAATCTTAGTATATCCTTCTATAAACCTACGATAATATGATCCTACACCCAAGAATGACCTTAACTCCTTCAAGTTCTTTGGCCTTTTCCACTCTATTATCGTCTTAATCTTATCCGGTATCGTTCCTATCCCTTTATCTGATATCTTAAAGCCTAGAAAATGTATTTCATTTATAAATAATCTACATTTCCCTGTATTTAACTGAAATCCAGCTTCTTCCAACATCATCATTACAACTTCAATATGTCCTAAATGTTCCTTCCATGTCTTAGAATAAACTAATATATCATCTAAATAACATACTACAAATTTATACATCTCTGATCTAAATAAGTTTGATATTACTCTCTGAAATGTAGCTGGAGCATTGGTTAACCCAAATGGCATTCTAGTAAACTCGTAGAGTCCCCACGGGGAACTGAATGCTGTTTTAAATTGATCCTCTTTTACTATTTTTATCTGGTGATATGCTGACTTTAAATCGAAAGACGAAAATACTTTAGCTCCCCCTAGTGCCTCTAATGAATCATCTATCCTAGGAATTGGATATGCATCCTTAATAGTCTTATTATTCAGCTGCCTATAGTCTACACATAATCTAATTTCTCCTGTACCCTTTTTTACTACCAATAGTGGACTTGCATATTCACTATTGGACTTAACTATTACCCCTCCCATCTCCCACTTAACAATCTGATTCTTCACTGCCTCTACCTGGGAAGGTATTATTCGTCTATAAGGTTGAGCGACCGGTATTTTGTCTATTGTTCTAATACTGTGTAATCCTACTTTAGCAGAAGCTAATCTATCATTATTTAAAAAAAATATTTTTCTATATTTATAAGTTAATTTTTCTATGCTCTCCTTAAAAATTCTATTTTTACACCCTATATAAACTTTTACTATCTCCTCATTATTAATACTAACACTACTTATTCCATTTGATACCCTACTTCTTATATGAATTCCCCTACTCACTCCAGTAATCGATATAACCCCATAAGTCTGTAAAATATTCATACTTATTATAAACAATCCCTTAATATTAGTTACTATGAAACCTACCTTCTCACTCTTCTTACCCCATAATATAATATCCGTTATTACTTGTCCCCTATATTCTAATTTAGTGCCATTTGCTGTTTTTAAATCAACTTTTGGGTTTACAGGTATTACTTTCAAGTCTAATGACCTTACCAACCCCTCTGATATCACTGAAACCTGACTACCTGTATCTATTAAACATTCAACTACCATCCGATTTATTACTACCTTTTCCCTAGGACATCTTCCTATTAACCTATTATTATTACCTATTTCCCTTGTACCCCCCTTTATTTTCCAGGCATTCGCCCCTTTCCTAGTTGCCTGATCTACTGGAAAGGTTGGCGGTTTAAATTCCTATTCCTACACCATTTACTAGTATGCCCTTCCCCTCCACATGTAAAACATCTAACTCTGTCTGTCCAGTTACCTCTTAATCTACCTTCCAACTCAGTATTCCTCCTCTCTAATATTTGTATACGTTCCTCCAACCTACTACCATCATTCCCTCTATTAGT
Organism: Osedax fenrisi; assembly: GCA_964019155.1. Lineage (NCBI taxonomy): Eukaryota > Metazoa > Annelida > Polychaeta > Sabellida > Siboglinidae > Osedax > Osedax fenrisi. The sequence goes on along the minus strand of OZ025240.1, from coordinate 50,857,878 downwards.
TACTTCACCTATTACTTTATTAGTTTCTATCTTATAGCATATACCACCCTCCTTCACATTACTCATAGATTCAAACTCCCTCGCCATTGAGCGTATTTCAGAAAAACTTTTTTTTTTCCTGATATTAATAAATATCGCCGTAATTCGCAGTCAAATACATTTGTTTTGAATGAATCTGTCATTAGCCCCTCCCACCCATCTACATCCTCTTTCAAACTTAACCCTAATTTTAATATAGCATCTATAAACATAGTAATATTCTCCCCTTCTCGTTGTTTCCTATCAACTAGATCATGTAACCTCTCACCCCGTGACCTCCTACTACTACATCTCTCCCTTAAACTATTAAATATATGCTCTTTATTTAAAAGTTTATTGCCTAACATTGATAATTCTAATTTTGCACCACCTCTTATATGATATAAAATATACCCTGCCGCATCCTCACCCTTATGCCCCAATAAATCTACACATTCCTCAGCTCTTGCAATCCACTCACCAGCATCTGTACCCTCATTAAAATAATCTAGTTTAACATATGCTAAATCTTTCTTAGCAGGTCTACCTACTGGCTTACTATCTTCTCCCATATCTTCTATATCCCTCTTATAACTATGTTTAATTACGTAAATAAACTAAAAATATTATTTTAAAAATAATATTTTATTATCTAAAATAATATTTTATTATACAAGTGTATGCAAAGTAACAATATCAATACACAAACCTGTTATCCTATGTTGTATTTCAATTTCTTCCTCTAGCCACTGGTCCTAGTCAGCACTGGATACCGCTGTCACCAATGTTATATGCGCTACGCTTGTTTTATATATCTAATATAGATGTTTAAGTACTGACTGTATTTCTAGAAGTGACTTGTTGAATTTAGGATATGACTTTTATCAAATCATTCATGCATATCAACAATGGAAACAGGAATGCATATGATACGCTACAGTGCATACACTTGTATAACACTAATAATATACCTTACAACATATATATATATATACAAATAAGGTATATATACATATCCGACGAAGTTAGGGTATACCCTTATAGTTTCCACTATATATAGTTATATACATTCCTTAACTCTATGTATATACACTATACATTCCTTAACTCAAATATTACATATACATGTTATCATATCAAACAAATAATATATCCTATATACGAATTATCTATAATAACTCTAACATATTTCATTATCCATCTATCTTCACTCCGCTTATTATAAATGTAATTTACTCCCCAATATTAATCGATTTATATATATATACATATATATATATATATATATATATGCTCAAATTGTAATTATTATTATTACCTTTAATTATTAATTATTAATTTGTTAATTTCTGTAAGGTTAAGTGTTTACAAAAATGTATTTGTAACAAATTGTTACTAACACAATATGCAATATATTAGTACTAATACTAATGCAATATATTTTGTATTTATTTTCTTACCTTACAAATTTCATAATATTATGTACATATTTGTATAGTATACTGTATATATATATAAATATTATACAAAGCATCATATAATATATAGATATATAATACATGTATCCTTAAAAAGATATAGATTGTATTCATTATTACATAACTCGCCATTACGTAACTCGGTATTACATCATACTTTACATCATACTAAATCCACCAATAGGCGCCGCTAATTGTTATCAGAAATTTTTATTCTTATACAAGAAAAAAGTCCAATACCGATATAGGTTTGTTGTTATTGGTCTATAAACTTCATATATATATATATATATATATTAATTATGAATAGGTTATATATTAGTTAGATACATAACTTTAAAGATAACTATTAAACTGATTCTAAATGTTGTATTTTTTAAATCTAATGTATTATATTTTTTATATTCCTTATATAGAATTGATTTTTAAATATTTATTATATTTATTAAATGTTTACTTTCTATACAGTGTTCCTATAGGAATAATATATTATTTAATGTTATATTTGCCTTTTTACATATGTTAAATTCCTGTGTGACTATTTTTGTTTCGTCCTCGTCGAGTTTACATTAAGACAACCAATGCAATTCTATATGATTACTATTCCAATAACATATTATTATATATATAATTTATTATTGCTATACCTGATGGGTATAACTATATGTATTACCTACCTATTCATGTGAATATGCACATGTGTATAATACCTAGGGATATACTATGTTATATATATAAGATATATCAAAAAATTATATATATATATATATATATATACATGAACTGTTAGTAATTTAATGGTAAATATGAATAAGTATTTTGTTTTATAACATATTCAATTGAATATTAGTCCTACATGTAGGATTAATCCTACAATTGTTATTTGATAAAATGTAATATTATGGTTTTACTTTTAAAATATTTGAATTATAACTTTTTTTAAATCTTTGTAAATACTTTATTAATTAAAAGAAAACGTAATACTGTGCAAAATATTGTATATCAATAACATTTTTATAAAATACAGTAAAATATTATAATTAGAATAATTATTAAACAATATATCTTAATATAGCAACCCATATTATTTTCCTATTACCGACCCCTAGATTACCATAATCATGACCCCATGTGATCGTAGAATCTAAGTTTTTCAACCATAGATATATAGCTCTAACTCTAATACAGTTAATAGATTGGTAATACGAAATTCTTGCCATCTTGTTCAGACTAAATATTCGAATATAATTCAAACATTATATTATTATTATTTTACAGACAATATTTATATAATTGTTAGTAAGTTATTTTGTATAAATAATTAATAGGTGTGTTTGTTTGTATCTGTGTAATACATATTATGTATATGGGTTTTGATATATTAATTATTGTCCTTGATTTATAAATATAACACATGGATCTTTAAGAATCTCCATAGTTGTAGCTCTTTTAGAAACGATTTTTCCTGTTGTAGTCAACTATGTTACATATTAATACCTATAGTTCGCCCCATAGAGCTAGAGAGATATAAGTAATATAAACACGATATATTGCTTCTTTCGTATATGTAGTTCCTTCATAGTTAATTTAAAGTTTAATACACAAATATAAAGTTTGAATATAAATAAAAATTAATTTCAAAATTTAAATTCAATAATAAATAAATGTCGTGAGTTTTTTAATTCGTTATATCTATTTATGTCTGTTATTTTTATTTTATATTATAATATGACAATTATTTCTACCACGAGTATTTAGTGGGTCGGTAATACGAGAAGGGTCGGTATTAGGCACATGTATCCAATTACCGACCCCCTATTATTCTTGTCAATATAATTATATCAAAAATATAAAATAGGAAAATTATGAATTATTATAATATTACCCTACTTACAAAATTTCAAATAAATATATTGAATATTGACTAATTTATTTCAAATAGTCATTTAGGGTGTTCGGTAATAGGGGATATTCCACTTTGTGAGATTATGTAATGTTTATCTATGAATGGTATGCTATAATATGCTATGAAATACTATATACATTACATTACCCAACGAACTGATGTGTATTGTATATAATAAACTAGTATACTATTATAGTATATAAATAATAGTATCCTATCTATATTATTACAATATAATAGTAATCCAATATACTGGAATATTTTCCCTATGTGAGATTATTTAATATTTTTCTATGAATGACGTGCTATAATATGCTATGAAATACTATATAAATTACATTACCCAACGAACTGATGTGCATTGTATACAATAAACTATACTATTATAGTATCCTATATGTATTATTACAATATAATAGTAATCCAATATACTATAGTATATCTATAGTATGATATAGTTTATAACTATAGTTCCAGAATATTCTCAGGATATCTTATCATATTCTACACCTCATTCGAGTTTAAATATAAGTTAATTGGTATTAATTATATACCTACCTAATTATCGTAGGCCCGATTATACTCGTAATGTATATATGTCAATCGTAAATATATTTATTTGTAGGCGAATACTAGAAAGAATTGTTTACTAATTATGTTGTCTAGTATGTTAGCTAGTGAATACGTAGCGTACACTTAAGTGTAAACCTATAATTACAGGTTAATTGTGAAATGGGTTTATAAGTGTATACATTATTTGTATCAATATTCGATTTTATAATTGTTGGAGTTATGGTAACTTGTTTAAAATAATAAGACATTGTACTAGCTATAATACAACTCGTGAGTAATTATCTTAGTATATAAGTAATGGAGTGATACATGTGTTTAAGTGTGCTTCCAAAAATACGGCAACTTTCACATAATATATTCTAGTTAATTACATCTAACGATATACCTATTACATATTGCAAGATAATATATATATATATATATATATATATATATGTGTGTGTATATATAGACTATATTTATACTATAGCTATACTTATTATATGAGTATGTTTAATATTCGTATATATTTGTGTATGTTTGCATACATATATTATACATATTATATATACATTGAATATTACACAACCTCTACAATGCCCGAGTAGATAGGATATCAGATTTAAAAGATGCCGTATTTTCCGCATAACCATTTTTAAGTTCTGTTATAGAGATGGATCGAGTACTTGGGAAGGACTATTATGTGTAATAATCATTGTCAGTAGGGGCCTTCAAATTAGAAAGTATAATATAAATGTTTAGTTGAAGTTCACGTATAAATTAATTTTGTTTATATAACTCTTTTTGTTACACATATTTTGTTTTCATTATTTACTAAATATGACTCATATATGACTCACGCAATTTTTATGAAATCTAAAATCAAAAAATGAATAAATTTATAAAATGTTCTTATATGATATTGTTATATGTTATTTATTACGAATCATTTTGAAAGCAAATCTATAAAATTGATTAATATATCTCAGTGAATTAATATTCACAATTTCCTGTTAGATTAATAATAAATTCATATACATTTAGTTTATTTCGCAATTTATTTCGTTACAAATGATATGTGTAAATATATATATACATATATATATATATATATATATATATATATATTTATATAGAGAAAAGTTATTACATAACACCTTCTTCATTACATGGTTACAATAATAGTGATATAATTGCCCTAAATACATATCATAAAACTGTTGATATGAGTTAAACATATCACAACGATTTCGTGTAATTTTAACCTGATTGCGAACACTGTAGGTTAATTATTATTAAGGTATAGTGATACACTGTGATAACAAACTACAAAATACGTAGGGGTAGACTGAACTCAGTAGTATTACTGTTACTAGTAATTACTGTTACTAGTTTATTCGATAATGTTATAGTAATTATAATCTATTATGCGCTAATATTATTATTACGAAATTTATTAAATAATATATTTATTGCATATATAATTTTTATCATATAGTAAATACCTCTATATAATATTTGCATTTAACGTGTAATTTATTAATAATGAATTATAATATTAATAAATGCATCGTAAATCTAATACGAAAGATGTCATTACTACCCAAGCAGTGCACTTCTGTTACAAGTTAATATTGTACAACTAAAATAAGCATCCGTCATAACTTCATTCAGACGGCGACTAAACACTCTTTAACCCACCCAATTGCACTCAGGAATGATAACTATATTCGAGGTGCTGAAAGGAGACTACAAAGACAGCGATGGCAAGACGAGGTACGATGATATCAGCAAAGAATCGGAAACTATGCAAAATAAATACGTGCCCGATGAATATAGCAATACTTATAAAAGGTTGTTATTATATCTAGCTAGTGTTATATCTAGCTATCTATTTATATATATGTAGTACATACTAGAAGATATAATTCCAATAGTAAGATATTTTAAGAGATTAATTATATAACCTATATCATGATATTAATTTACCATTAATAAAGATTTTTCTATGGAAAGATATAACACTCGCGCGAAATCATGTAATTCTATTTTGTATACAAAAACCAATAAGCCACATATATGGGGGTAATTGTCTCGATAAGCAATACTGAATCCATAATTACCCTGGCATTGCCTAAATCTGATAATAATAATAATAATAATAATATAGGGTAAATTTTCGGAATTATGTGTTGTTTATAATGTAAATTCATATAAAACTATGCACTTTTAAAATGAAAAATAATATGCTTTAAATTATTATTTTTATTATGAAAACTAAGTGTTTATTACTAATATATAACAAAGCAATAGGATATGTATGTTTTAAATACTATACATCTATGTGAACTCGCCATGTCGAGTAAAAGCTAATTTATATTGCATATATAAAGCAAACATCCTGCTAGAAGCGGGATGTATGAATACTAATACGTTGTGTAGATAGGGAGTGTTATATATTTGCTTATCAAAATCTTTGCTATTACTATTGTAAAATTATGAGTGAGACTTTTACATTTGCATAATAACTAGTATTCTATATTGATATATATCACATATCAGTAATTAATTTCATTATACTCCTGTGTTATAATATGAACAGTGGTACTATGCAATATACGACTGACTTTATAACTATTATTAATAAATACATAAGTGTATTCATAGAATAAATTAGTATTAATATTTACTAATAATATCACATTTAATAAATGTATCTATATTTGTATATATATATATATATATATATATATATATATATATATATATATATACAATGGTATATATACAAGCTGTATTGCATATATGTACAGATTCATCTATATATTTATATGTATATTCTATATATATTATATATAGCTATATTTCTATATAATAACTCATTATTTATACCATTACAATAGGCCAATAGTGTTATATAAAGAACCTTTCTGCAGTAACCCCAATAAGAATTTTATACATAATTTCCACGAGAAAGTTAATGCAAATATTTCAGGTTCCTAAGTTTGATTTAACTACTTACTTATAATTATCATATTTAAAAAATATATCCAGTTATATAAATTATTAAATGATATTATTTTTAATTTGAATATAGTACTGAAAGTCGAATATCAAAATGTATTGTAATATTTAGTTATTGTAGTATTATATCATATATCAAAGTATTATGTTCATACATTATATACACATTTCATTTTTATATACATATATGCTTTATTTGATATATATATATATCATTTTATTTTATTCTTACAATATTTAAATCGCAATTTACAAGATGTTAGTTGATACCATCACTACCATCTAAGTATTGAAGGTGATGATGATATCTTTACAAAACTTGTTTAACCATTCCTCCCAATATTTACATTATTAACATCGCTAACTATAACCCTTTTATCTCATAATATCAAATAAATTACGCAATTAAAGTACATTGAAGATAATATAACACTCTCATAACTAATCATTCGGTAGTGTACGATAACGACTAAACAGAAGAAGAGCATTCTTTAAACACCAGAATTAACTTTCTAAATATTTGTTAACTTAATAATAAATACCCATACACACAAACACACCTCACGCACACACTCATACACAAACCTAAGAGAAACACAATCTACAGTGTAGGTCCTACACATATATACATAGATACTCTGATATACACAACCTACACACACATAGCTACACCTATCAACATACCACACACACAGCTACGCTGACATTCGTCGCGTTCAAAGACACCTACGCGATGAAGAAGAACATGAGCTCTACCTGTACCGCTAAGTACATGATCGACTGCAATATCTTCGCAGCCATCGAAATCAAGGTTAGGGGTCATGGTGGTAGCTATTGCGTAAGAGTTGTGGTGTGTAACTTTTTGTATCTATTCAGAATTGTTACAGGTTATACTTATATATATATATATTGTTTATTTATACATAACACAGAAGGGTGTACAAATAAAAATATATGGGATATTAGATTTGAATTTTTCGACATATCCACCATAGTATTGATCCAAACTAAATTAAATATAATAAACGCAAACTAATAATAGAAAATTAATAAAATATTAGAAATGTATATAAGTGTATAAATAATAATAATAATATTTATTAATTGAAAATCACATATATATATTGAACACAATATAAATAACTTCCTACAAATGGACCCCTCAAAAAGTCATAGACCTGTTATAAATAACGGAGTAATACAACTTGGGTAATACAATAAAGATTGTATATATATTATTGTATACATACATTATATACCTATAAATAAGTGTACCGTACACGCTAACCAATACTGCTGCCTTAGGGAGACCTATGCGCTAATCAAGGAGAGGTGATGATAACCATGTACCCTGGATTCGGACTGTCCACTAACATCTACAACTCGCGGCTGATGTACTTCGAACCCGAGGGCTGGCCCGGACCTCGTCACGATGAAAGGAAGAGCTGGATAGGTAGTAGTATTGCCACGTGTGTGATTGTGAAGGTGGTGGAAGGTGTGTGTGTGAGAAGGTGGAGGAAGGTGATGCACGTGAGGGGGTGAAGAAGTGTGGGTTGATGAGATGGAAACGGAGGAGTTGTAGGTGATGATAAGAAAGGTGAGGTGGAGGATGATTATAGATGATTTTGGGAAAGAAGGAAATGGTAGGTTAAAGGGTTAAATGGTTAAATTAAATGAGATTAGAAAAGAAGGAGAAGTAGGATGGATTCGTATTAGAGATTTGTACAAAAGGGGAGGAAGATGAGGAGGCTAAGTATAATGAGATAACCACTTGTATTTGTTGGTAATATTTTATTATATCTTTATTAAATACTTTTAAACAGGTAATACTTCTAAAAATAATAAATTATTTGTAGATTATCATGATAGTTGTAATAAGAATAACTTCGATACTGTGTTTGATCTATAATTTAAATGTATGATTTGATCGAATATACAATACAAGTGTACAGATGTTGGTGAACATTTTTGTAGTCTGATATTGTTGAGTTGCTAGAAAACCATTTTTTTGTTTTATTAATGTCATCATTAAAATGATACACTCGTATAAGCGTTACAATACGCATCAACAAGCAAGCGCATACATACGCATACCTACACATACTCATACGCATATACGCACCCACAATGTTGCTCCCTAATTCATACACCTACTCGCGAACACAGATACATTTCGTGTGACAGCCCTTCAAAGCCACATCTCTCAAGTGATTCGGAATACATACGCCAACCTGAACAAGTCCTACGAACCCGTCATGAACTTCAAGCTGCCGTACAAAGAAGGCAAGATGGATACCCTTCTCTTCCTGTTGTACATCATCATGTCGGTAGGTGGCGTTACTACTACTACTACTACTACTACTACTACTACTACTACTACTACTACTACTACTACTACTACTACTACTACTACTACTACTACTACTAATACTACTACTACTACTACTACTACTTCTACTACTACTACTACTACTACTACTACTACTACTACTACTACTACTACTACTACTACTACTACTACTACTACTACTAATACTATTACAACTACTACTACTATTACTACTACTACTACTACTACTACTACTACTACTACTACTACTACTACTACTACTACTACTACTACTACTACTACTACTACTACTACTACTACTACTACTACTACTACTACTACTACTACTACTACTACTACTACTACTACTACTACTACTACTACTACTACTACTACTACTACTACTACTACTACTACTACTACTACTACTACTACTACTACTACTACTACTACTACTACTACTACTACTACTACTACTACTACTACTACTACTACTACTACTACTACTACTACTACTACTACTACTACTACTACTACTACTACTACTACTACTACTACTACTACTACTACTACTACTACTACTACTACTACTACTACTACTACTACTACTACTACTACTACTACTACTACTACTACTAATACTACTACTACTACTAATACTACTACTACTACTACTACTACTACTACTACTACTACTACTACTACTACTACTACTACTACTACTACTACTACTACTACTACTACTACTACTACTACTACTACTACTACTACTACTACTACTACTACTACTACTACTACTACTACTACTACTACTACTACTACTACTACTACTACTACTACTACTACTACTACTACTACTACTACTACTACTACTACTACTACTACTACTACTACTACTACTACTACTACTACTACTACTACTACTACTACTACTACTACTACTACTACTACTACTACTACTACTACTACTACTACTACTACTACTTCCACTTTTATAGATTTTATTTTCACTGTGTTCCATATTCTTCATTGGAAGTTTTGCTAAGGACATAAGCGACGAGAAAGGTTCCAGAATGAAGGTACGTATTCGTATTAGCAATATTAGTTATGCAATTATCACTGCAACGCTCAATCGTACACCACCCACGTTGGATATCAATGTTATGCCCATATTAAGTAATATTACATTTATAGCCATGCTATTTACTAAAGCCACTTTGAATGTATTACGACGCACCCCGTCTGTACGTTCACAGGAACAACTGAAGTTAATGGGCGTGCCGACCTACTTGCAGTGGTTCACCACTTGGATGCAGTACGCCGTGATGTTATCCATAGTGTTCTTCTGTATCAGTATGCTTCTCTCGGTCTCCATTCCGATCAGTTAGTACAGTCGGTCAGGTACGCGTGCACCCCACTCGTGGTTAGGTACACACGTACCCGGTTAGGTACACACGCACCCGGTTAGGTACACACGTACCAGGTTAGGTACGCACGAACCCGGTGCCCGATGATGGTGTAGTGCTTTAAAATTGCTTTAATTAAACTATATTTATAATTTATAATGTAATGTATATGTGTATTATATATATCTATATTTTCAATTCAATATATATTATCTTATTTTTACATACATATTATTAACTTGAATTAACTTTAATGGAGTGTTACACCTTTAATGCATAGAAAACATACACACACGCATACACTAACATACACACGCACACACAGGTACCAAGAGATCTCAGAGTATAAACGTGGAGAAGGAGATAGGAGACAGCAACAACACATTCATGGCAGAGTCTATAGCCCCGCTAAACTATTCGTCTCCGTTCGCGATCTTCCTCTTCCTGTTCGGCTATTCGCTGTCTTCGCTGTCCTTCGCGCTATTGGTCAGCGCATTCTTCGATAGTGGTCAGTGAACGAAGCCATTATTACGGCCAATACAACCCCTTATTATTGCCACTGCACCCTATTACTATTACTGCCTCCTACTCTATTACTGCTACCCCACACTAATACCCCTTATAAATACTATAATCCCACTATTACTCCTACTACTACTATAGTAGTATACTACTACTGCCCTCCACTGATGAATTCTCATGGAATAAACTTCCAATGGATATACGATACATTTCAACAAGTAATATATTCAAAAAAGACTAGATTCTCATCCATTCACTATATAAAATGCTTAACCAACTAACGTCATTCGTATACAATTTTATTATCCTTATTTTCATTCGTATTTTTATCGGGTAATAATATATTACGTTTGGTTTAGACTTTGGATTGATGCAACGCTGGACGTCTTTAAATGATATTAAATCAACGGTCAACGAATTGGTATTACGGCCACTACCTGTCAATGAGTGGGTGTGATTAGGGGGTCATTGTATTAGGGAAAGGTGGACAGATTATCAGACGACGATTATAATTTTAAATATATATATCATTGATTGTTTGATAGCTGGCCATACTCAAATTATATCTACGCGACATTTCAACTGACTGTTCACATGTCCTACATTCACGCTACGAGATCATACCCTTAACGCGACTGCCACTAAAATAATAATAATAATAATATTTATTATAGTAAATAATACTAATATGATTTTTTCCCTTAAATACTATCAAATATATCATATTTTCTCTCGTTGACGCAAACACGCACGCTAACAAGCGGCCTACGTTTAACCCCGACTGCCGCTAATACGCCCCTTCCATTATCGACCAATAGGAATGAAGTCGGCGGCGGCTTCCGTTGTGATCTCGATTCTGTGGATCATGCCCGGAGTGGTTGTGGCGTCAAAGATCGGAGAGTTCAGTTTCTACACTCAGATCTGCGCGCTGTTCGTGTTCGAGATTGGCAAGTCGGTCGGCATCCTCTATATTCAGATCTGGGAATCTCAAGGTAACACACGCGCGCATGTACGGGGTACATTGTACGCACGTATGTACGCACGTATAAACATGCGTGCGCCTAAGCGGAAATATTATATATTTTAAACGATTATATATTTTCTTAAATAAATACAATCAATCAATCAACTAATACGAGACGCCGTACGACGTACGACGTACGGCGTACGTAGAGGTCACACAAAATGTAGAGGTCACACGATAACCATTCTTAGAGGTCGCATACTCCATACTTTCATCCATACCTAGAGGTCACAATACATAACCACCTTTGACTTCACACATGCAGGCACCGGAGTACAGCTATGGAACTACAACGAACACCCTACGCCCGACTACAAGCTCAGCATGATGTACATCTCGGGCATGCATCTGTTGTGCGCCGTGTTGTACCTCGGTCTAGCGGCCTACATCGAGAGCGTTAATCCGGGCCGTTACGGCGTTCCTCAAGGATATATGTTTCCGTTCGTGGTTAGTACTCGTGTGTGCTGTATCATTAACCTCTAACGACCTCTATTAAGGTGTTACCCCAATCCCCACTCTGGTACCCGAGCCACGCTCCATACCACTAATTGTTACCCCACCCCCATCTCACCGGTAACTCAATCCCCGCCCCTCCCGCGTAGTACATAAAAGATCGGCTGTACTCGTTCCTCTGTACCGACCCGCACCAAGAGTTCGAAGAACAACTCGAGAAGCAGAAGAACAAACAGCGGGAGTTCGAGGAGCTCGCTAAACTCGAGAACAACGACTACATAGAACGTGTTAACGAATCGCTACCCATCGGTATCGAGATCGTGAATCTCGTCAAGGTTATGTCCTCGATGAACATAACATCGGCAGGTGTGCACGAGTCTAGATGTTAAACTTAATATTTAATCTTCGATCCAAACGTAGTGATGATTATAATAATTACCGAATTATTTTTTAATTAATTATACAATATAATTAACAATAATATAAATGTTTTTATAAACTTGGTTATACTTTAGAGAATTGTTTCTACTATTATTTCAGTGTCTAAATAAACTATTATTATCATTATTATTATTATAATTATTATTGGTATTATTATTATTATTATTATTATTAATATTATTATTATTATTATAAATACACATTACATTCCTAATTATTACGCAATAAAGGAGTTTCCGGATCCGGAGAAAGGTATAAAACTCGCCGTAAACAATCTTAACATAGTGATGTACGAAGGACAGATCACGGTGTTGCTAGGACATAACGGGGCTGGTAAAACCACCACGATGTTCATGTTGACAGGTCAGTCTGACCACCACTGATCACACGGTCATATATTGACAACATTGTATGAAATACTTAACGGAGAGAATAATATGTTTCCATCAATAGATTATTGTCTTCTCTTCTGTATCCATGCGCCATATGATATAAATAAAAACATAGATATAACTGATTGCGATGTTATTCAATATTATGTAATAGTATGACATTGTTTTTCCAGTAGGTAGCATATCGTAGCACACACACACACATATATATATATATATTAGTGATACAATCGAATTTCGAACTTCCTATTGATACTTAAGAATTTTGAACTGATACTGATATTCAATAATTATAAAATTTCGAACTTGGACTCGAACTGATATTCACTATTATGAACTGATACTATACCGATACTCTGATAGTAGGGTCCGCTTACAACACTAGTATATATATACATATATATATATATATATATATATATACGAATGTAGAAAATTGCATTCCTTGGATGTTTAGACTCGCGTATTAGGCCAACCCGAATGTGTGGTTCATAGTATGTGTTGTCTAATACCAATATATTAATTAATTATTTATATATGTCACGATTTATAGATAACTAGATTTTTTATCAAATTTGATGAAAATAAATTGGAAATTCATTATTATTATAAATGAAATTTATTAGAATTAATATAAAGTATTTTAAAATTAAATAATAATATTTAACATACAGTTAATTGTTTATAAATCTGGTAACCATCATTAATATTTTAGGTTATATTATATTTAGTTTAAAATATATAAACCTATATAAAAATGTATACCTATATACATACCTAAAAATGTATACCTATATACATAATACTACATTTGTTAAAATAAAATAATTTGAATTAGACAAACAATATCTTATTATTGATATTAACTTTATTGATATAATATATTTGTTATTGATTTTGAAATCATTATATATTTATATATACAATATTTTTTATTATTTTTGTATGTGTGTATTAATAAAGTACAAACACGATACGCATCACAATTATTAACTAGGCCCCCATTACCCCCGGCGCGCCCTCTCACCTAATACCACCCCTTACCCCCGCCGTTGCCCCCCATAGGTTTCCTATCACCCACTTCCGGTAACGCGTTCATCTGTGGCATCAACATGAAGCGTAACATGAGTGACATCCGTCGCATCATGGGTCTGTGTCCACAGCACAACATCCTCTACCCTAACATGACCGTAGACGAACATCTCAAGTTCATCAAAATGGTAGGCTCGCGTGCGTTAAGAGTGATTTTAAACATGCTATTGGTTATCGATTCCTTACCGGCATTTGGAACATCAAAATATGAGTATAGAGAATAGACAACATTTTTTTTTTTTAATTTAGGTCAATATTGTACATGCGCCAGGCTGGTCAAATTTAACAACATTTAACATGGGAATAGATAGGAGAATACCAAAAAAACATAAATATATATATTTTTCACAGTTATAATTAAGCTACAATCATGAAATTTTCAGAATATGTGTAATGTGTATAGTTCCTTTGAGTATTATAAATTCATAACAACATTAATTTTATTTCTAGGATTTTTTTTAAAATTATATGATTTTCCAGAATTTTTTTTGACCTCTCATAATTGTGTACAGAATTGTTATATTTTATCAATTTATATTATATATAACAAAAAAAAACAATTAATTAATCACTATATATTACAATTTGGCCGAAAAAATAATAACTACCCTGGTATTTCTTTAATTTTGTTAAAAATCATCAAAAAATGACCATTTTTTCTATGGATTGGTACCTTTACACATTTTAAGATTTTTTTTTGTTTTTTTTTTCTACTTCATCTTAAGATGTTATATTTTAACGTACAAGTATTATAAATTTTAAAAAATAACTCTTTATAATTTTAATAAATAGTCAAAGTGGCCTAATTTTTTAGAAAATTTGTATATATATAAAATTTATTTTATGGTTTAAATTAATTATCTAATAACTAATATTGTATTTAGGGATACTATAGATAATATTTACTATATATTAATGTTATCTATTAGAAGAATATAGTATTTAAAAAAAGTACTCATTATTATATATATACCCATTACAATACAATACAAATAAAATGTACAGAATTCAAATAAATGTCCTCAAGGACATTTATTTATAAACATATACAATACAATTACATAGGAATAACGACATTTCGAGATTTTTTTTTTTTTAATAATTTTATTTTTTAAAACCTCCGGCGCACCACCAATAATGAACCAAAATGAATATGGTTTAATAAAATAGTATCATGAGCATCATATCTATAGAATCTACTATGCCGGTTTAGGATCTTTAAAATTAAATCACTCTTAGCGTGCGTGCGTGCGCGTGTGTGTGAGCGAGTGCGTTTACGTTAAGCTTGTTCAGATTTTACGCATAATGTTAGCGACATTATTTAATTGGATAAATATCTAGTATCTCCTTCATATTAAAATTCCTATCTCTTCAATGTTAAACTTTAATGAGGTAACGCAGCTCCAAAAATTATTTTTTTTGATTTATTTATTTTTTGTTTTTTAATTGAAATAGTATATTTAGTCATACATTGAATCCCGATATTAGTGCGTTGGCATCGAGAGATAACCCGTAATTAACTATAGTTGTACTACTTTACTATAGCATGTGACCTATGACCTCTGACAGTTGAACCCTTCGACTATAAGCGACGACGAGATCACAGAGATACTGAAGGACATAGAATTATTGGACAAGAGAACCACCGCCAGCAAGGATCTATCCGGGGGTATGAAGAGGAAACTGTCCATCGTGCAGGCTATCATCGGGGGCGCCAAGGTCGGTACCTAGTTATTTCAAGGTCAACCTAATGATAATGGCAAAGTCGGTACCTGGTACTAATGCCAAGATCGGTTATCAGTAATAATGCCAAGGTCGGTACCTATGGGTACTATAGTACTAATGCCAAGGTCAGAATAATAATCAGTGTACCTATACATGTACATTCGTAACCATTAGTACATATAACTAACACAACTATGACATAAACTAACATATGGGTCGTAGGTGTATATGTTCTTATACGCGTGTATGTGTTTGTGTGCGTTTGTATGCATTCACGTTTGTATATTTACGCATCTGTAAGCGAGTGCACGGAGTTATGTAGACACTCTACCCGGATAGTGAACTTTCACCCTATTCGTGTTAGCCACGATGTACACCTATACGTACTGATTATACCACTAACTACTTTCATTGCCATCTATTATAGCCACACCGTACTATTTATAATTGTATTAGTGTTCACATTCATCATCGTGGTCACCATATTATCGCGCACATTGAAACGTGCACTTACGGCGATAGTAGTAATGACCTCTAAACCGTGCACCCTCTTACGTCGTCAAGGTCGTTATACTGGACGAGCCGACGGCGGGACTCGACCCTGAGGCCAGACATCTCACGTGGGCACTGCTTAAGAAACACTGTAAAGGTTTAATAACCACTAATACAAACTAATACACAAACTATTGTATGGTTATAATAATATCAGATGCTGGTGTTAACTTGGTGTAGGTATACGTGGTATATATATATACATATATATACATATATATATATATATATATAGTTATTATTATTATTATTATTATCGGATTTAGGTATATGTACCCGGGTAATTGTAGAAGTATCACTGCTTGTCGAGACAATTACCCTCATATATAGTTGTTATACATAGACTATCGTAGCTCATAGCTTACGGTGACAGGTGACACGTGATACGTGACATGTGACACCGCGTACACTAGCGTACAATAGATAACTAGAACCGCTAGTCACCGTTCACATAGGTAACATGCAATACGTGCACTATCAATACCGCACAGCTACATAGTTATTAGAGTGGACGACTGCTGCGGTTGTGGTAGTGGTATTATATGAATGTACTTTAGGTACTAATGGTACTATTGACTTATCGCGCGCTTACTTTGCGGACGGAACACACATACACGTAATACATACATGTATTATATATACGAAGATTTCTAACGACAGATATAACACTTACGCGCGAAATCGTGTGATTCGATTTTGTATAAAAAATACCTACAGCGCCACCTATATGGGGTTACTGTTGTAGGAACGATGTGTATTACACGTTAATAATGTTAATTCGTATCAAACTATATACTTTTAAATGTAAAATAATATATTTTACATTATTATTTATACGATGAAAACTAAGTTTTCATTGCTAGGATACGTAGGTTTTATATGCTATAAATATCTATGTGGCGAGTACCCATTTATATTACGTGTAATTTAATAGAACAATGAGAACATTGTTGCATGGAAACAAAGCCGAACCTACACCTATTTCAGTGATTCGATACTATAGTATCAGTATACTGTTAGAAGCGGTAGGTAGTAGATACTAATTACGTTACTTATATAGGTAGTATTATATCTTTGCTTCGCAAATATTTGATATATATATATATATATGTATAGTTTTTTACATTATACAATATCTTTACATATAATCGTATTTTAAATTCCAGTTAAATATTTGTTCACATTTAATGTATACATTTTATGTAGATATTTATTATTATTTCGTCGAGATAAAATAGCTTTTACATATGTAAATTAAGAATGATTACTAATAAATTACTAAACAATTGCTATCATTAATATGTCTGTATATATGCATACGATACATACATCGTACATACATCATATATGCGTATCATATATGTATGTACGATGTATGTATCGTATGCATATATATATACAGACATATTAATGATACTAAGTACGTAAGTACTTATTATCATTAATAATATCGTAAGTAGTTAGTACTAAGTACGCCCCACCCCCATAAGGTAAAACCCTGCTGATATCGACGCATTACATGGACGAAGCTGAATATCTAGGAGACCGGATAGCCATCATGTCACATGGCAAGCTTCAGAGCTTCGGCACGCCCCTTTTCTTGAAGAACGTATACGGTATACCACATACTGCAGTATATCACGTATTGATATCGTATTAAGGCGCGGTCCCGGTGTAGAGGCATAGTGTAGCGATATTTTGTAGCGACATCTTGTTTATTTTACGCGTATTATATAGGAAATATATAGGGTTATTCAAATAGCATGTACAATAGAACTATTCATTGTATTGAGCCAATTTGTGTTGTATCGTGTTCACATTATATAAATGAATCTTTGCAGAGAATATATTTTCTATATATTACTATATTACATATATATTTTTATTCATATAAAAAAAATTTTAAGTATTTTTTTTATTTTAAAACATTAATCTAGAATTACTTGAATATTTTTTTATAATATTATTCTGTGTAATTATTCATATAAATGTATTCTCTATATAAAACTACAAATTATTATAAAAGCTACTCTAATGTAGCGACTCTAATGCATACATACCTAGCATAACAATTGATCATTGAGTAACTGGCATTTAAAGTATCATGTCAGTAAATAATACATGTAATAAGTATAAATAAAAACATGTTTTATGTGATTTATAGTTTTTTTGGGATACCATATTTTCTTAGATTACACCAGATTACACATTAAAAGTAGTTTACCGGGTAACTGGGACACCGTAACTGGGACACCGTGACTTAATAATAATAATAATAATAATTAATAGTTTGAAAATAGATATGAATATGTATAAGCTTAATAAATGTAATGTATTGATGTTGATTATTTTAAGATAGGCAAACATTCTATTTTTAGATCAGATAACTCAAATATATTAGATATAGAACCATATACTACATTTACAAGTATTACATACACATCAAACACCAACACAAATACACACACATACCCCCCCCCCCCCACACACACACACACATACATATACTCACACACACACACTCACACACATACTCACACACATATACCCACATACACCATTTCCTATACTCACCTACACCCATACACCTACACACATAAACACACACACGAAATACACGTACGCACACCCCCACGCACATACTCGTGTACATAGGATCCGGTTACAAGCTATCGATGACCAAGAAGTCGACGGTGGATATAGAAGGTATCACTACGTTCCTGCGCGGCTACATTCCTGAAGCCAAGGTCACCTCTAATGTAGGCGCTGAACTCGTCTACGAACTGCCCGGACACAACACTAGCATGTTAGTGGACGGGGTGACCCCTGGTAGTAGAGGTCATCCCTAGGTTTATAACCTAATAACTATTCTATATATTCTCCCATTACGAACAGATAATATATTACGCAACAAATATGAATATTAAAATATATAGCATAATAATCATTTTATAAAAATGTAGTTTTTAATGATATTTATATAATTCATATTAGCGAGTTATATTTTTCAATGATTTTACCTAGAAAATTAAATCTTAAATTTAATATCATTTGTATAAATTTAGAGTTATCTACTAGTTGTATTATAATCACAACATATAGATTACGTCTAAGCTTGGTTTGAGTTTGAAGTTGGTTAGATTGGGTTTTAAATCTTAATATTCTTTTAAAATAAAATTAAATGTTAAAATATAAAAAAATATTATATATGTATATATTTATATATATATATATATATATATATATATATATAAATATATTTTATAAAATGTATTATATATGTATATTATATAAAATAATATAATTAATATGTTTATATTGACATATTTTTAGATATACTTTAAAATTAGTATATAGTAAGATGTATAATGTAGATGTATTGCACTTTTGTATTAAGTGTAATATAAATCGTGATATTTTCAAGAAAGTGATTCTAACTATTGATATAAAAACTATTGACCAACCTATAATTTAAATGTATTAATGTAATATTATATAATTACATAATAATAATAATGATGTAAAACAACGATAAATTATAGACTTAGTTTTGATTTTATTGTGAAATAATTAAATTTAGATTTCCGAAAATGTTTATGAAATTTGATTTAATAAAGGCAAATTTTGGAATTCTATCTTACGGAGTTTCTATCACAACAATGGAAGATGTATTTATTAAGTAAGTATAATATACTATTATATATAGTATATTAGATATAATATATATATATATATATATATATATAAACACTAAACTATCTCACCCCTAACACCACCCCGTTAGATCTCCCTAGATCACTCGATATTAATATATTCCCCCCTCCTTTAGTTATCCCCTTTAATTCCTTTACCCCAACTTAATTCGGTTCATAAGTAATACCCATATTCACATCATCTACCGGCATATTATAACCCTATCACATCATCGCATCCTTCAGCGATAGCGACTGCATATGATTAACTACTTACTTAATTTGTCCTCTTTTATTATTGAACATTATTTTGATTCTGAGACCAGAGTCTTATTCGTCACGTCTCATAATTACCAAAATGCAAGCTATCATATTTTAAGATACTTTGTATACATGGGATTGTTACTCGTCCATTGTATTCCGTGGCCTTCCTGCTTCCTAACTCGGTCATCTAAAAACCTAATATATCCAAAATGATATGAATAATAGTTTTTTTTAATATATTGCGAGTATTGCATAATATGTTAATAATTAATTAGTAATTTATAAATAACGTTACTTAACATAATTTAGCGTAACTATAAAATGGTGTACCTGTATACCTGTCTAAACGCTAATTCTACTTTTGACATACAATCTCAAGGGTAGGTGAAATGGAACATCAAAAAAATGCTCTAGACCTAAAAACGGAAGAATCAGCAGATAATCTACGTAAGTATTAATATATAGCATCATCGTAATAACACACACACATATAGTTGTCATATTAGTAAAAACTAGATATACTATATATATAACATGATATAATTGTATATACTAGTATTATATACCTATATCATAGGTATATGATGAATATATATATATATATATATATATATATTTGTGATTAAAATGTTGTGTGATTTAGTGATTATAGCCTTGGTTACCTATACACTAGATTGCACACACATCCACACACACACGTAACCACACACATAGCCACACACATGACCACATACACACCTGTTCGTATTGTAGAGAGCGTTTCATTCGACCTGGACACAGTAGCCATCAAGCACCGTTTCGTCGTCGTCATCGTACAGATATTCGCGTTGCTAAGGAAACGCATCAAACACATGTCCAAACAGAAGGGCATGCTTCTGGTGATGGTGTTCCTACCTTCGTTCGTGATCAGCATGTCGATCTTGGTGCAAGAGTACCGAGCGCACAACAACTACAGCCACATTCCGATGACCCTGGATCGTTACGCTAATAAGTTCACGGTGATGGTGGGAGGTGACTTGGCTCGCGCTAATGTTAGTCTATTTTTCCCCTCCTTACACCCTATTCCACCCTCTTCCACCCCCTTCTATCCCCTTCTACTGCTCGCCCTAATGCTAGTCAATATTGTCCCCCTCATTCCACCCTCTTCCATCCTCTTCCACATCATTGTACTGCTTGCCCTAATGCTAGTCAATGTTGCCCCCCCCCCCTCATTCCACACTCTTCTACCGATCTAGTCTACCCTTTCTAAACTCTATAGAGTATAGGGTATACCCACCTTATAGGGTGGGTATACCCTCTTCTCACACTCATTCTCATCCTACGCAACGCTATCTTTCTACATCTCATAAATACACCACTAAATACACCACTAAATACACCACTAAATACACCACTGAAATAATACATTTCGTAGGCGTACAAACTACATGTTATTAAACATAAAAGGGTAATTATCTCGATAGGCTATGCTTCTATATATAACCTAGCGTAAAAATCTAAATCTGATAATAGTAAATAATAAAATCCACGGGAGAACACTGCATACTCGCTTGCCCATCGCCTAGTATCCATACTGTCGGTGTAGATGTATTCCGCCCATCGTAACAGGTCGCCAAGAAGTTGCTACAATCGAAGCAGATATCCGTCGAGGGGGTCGAGTACAGCGACACTTTCGACATCGACAATCCGCTCGGAGAGATTAAGAGGTTCGACCGTTTCCTGATGAAGAAGTCCAGCGACGACGTCAGGGACTACATGCAAAAGTTAGCAGCGATGTAGTGTGTGTATGTGTGAGGGTATGTGTGTGGGTGAGGGTGTGAAATGCACTGTGAAATGCACTGCACACTGTGCATGTGTGCATGTGTGTACGTATGTGTACGTGTGTGTATCATCGATATAAAGAAAGTTTCTTTATATCGATGATGTGTATACGTATGCATATGCGCGCGTGTATGTGCATATGTAGACGTATATGTGTATGTGTGTATACATATATGTATGCGTTATTGTATATATATATATATATATATATATATATATATACATATATGTATGCGTACGTATATGTAGGCAAAATTTAACATTTCTATGTGCGTGTGCATGTATGTATGCGTGTATGAATACGTGTATAATGTGTATACATATAATATATATACATATACATATAATATATATACGAATGTAGGTTAAACTATTTAGAATCTTAAATAGATTTTATTTATTTATTGAATAACTTTATATAACTAATATGTTCTAGATGTGTTTCGTAAATGTTTTTTCCCGTAAATATATCAATGTTGGACGACAGTTGTAACAATTCTTACAAGGTCACGGGTCAGAATTGTTATTGAATCACGACATTAATACTAGAAGCAATTCACTATTCATTGATGCATTAAATAAATAACTTTTACTACACCTACTACTACTACTACTACTACTACTACCGCCACTACTACTACTACTACTACTACTACTACTACTACTACTACTACTACTACTACTAATACTACCCCATTACTACCCCATTACTAACCCCATTACTACCCCACTACACCCCCATTACTACCCCCACCACTACTAGGTACCTGGGAGCTATCCTATTCACAAACTCAGGAGTACGTCTCCTCTTCAACGAGCACGTGGTCTATGCGGACATTATCCTCAATCAGCTGGTAGACGATGTGATAGCTAGTAACTATAAGGGTGGTGATAAGATACCCTACAAGTTAGTAATGCTACTACTAGTGTCAGCCAATCACATCCTCGAATCCACAGATACTTGAATATTGGTTGAAATAGTTTATTGAGAGTTATATGAACAAACAAAATGACATAAAACAATAATATTAAGAATAAACGAATACAAATTAGTATTTATTTAATGATTTATAAATGGTACAAATTAACTGATACTCAAGCATTTGGAACTGATACTGATAGTCAATAATTATAACATCTCGGACTCGAGCAGATATCGACAATTTCAAACTGATACTATACCGATACTCTGATAATAGGGTTCGATTGCAACACTAGTAACAAATAGTAGAACAGTCAAAGATCACATAAACATATTCAGCGTGTCTGAGATATTCAACCAACTACATTGATGTTATAATACAATATTAATATAAGACGAAATAAAATCTCATATTATTTAAATTATAAAGATTAATATTTACTGAACTAGAAATGTATGTGTTACCGGTGCCATAGATAAATTAGTTATATAGCTACACGTGTGTGCTTGTTTATAAAGTTATGATATGTTATTGCTCATTAATTGTTTTAATATATTAATACTAAATAATATTTATAATTAAAAATAAGTATACTTTGTACCATCTTAATGTTGAAATCAAGGTCAGAACGTATGCAAGTTTATATTAGTTGATAATTTTATTTACGATAGAATGGTTTTATCTTAAATTTATTGCATTACGAACTGATAGTACATGTTTAGACACGAGATAACTGTATTATTTGTTAACCAATCATTGATAAGAGCACATCCCAATGAATAGTGTATATGTTGGAGTAACAATCAAAGAATGTACGTAGGTAACATATATTATCATAGCATCATTAGATAGGAAAACACGTCCTTTTTTAAAGAAATTATTAATGTTTATAATAAAATATGTATTTTAATTTAATATTTAGGCTGAATCTTAATACTACATATTATTTATTGTAATCTTTGTAAACAATGACTTATATTAAAATATTGATTTCAGAATTAAAACTAGTATACGGAAACTTGAGGTTGACAGAAAGGATTCCGAAGAAGGTTCATCACAAAAGAAAGTTAGCTTAGAACATTTACATAATATATATATATATATATATATATATATATATACTACTCCCATTAATATATATATATATATATATATATATATATATATATATATATATATTAATTACATAAACGTGTGTATAATATTTTTAATATAAAGTATTTGGATGATATTATTCAAATTATAATTTCTTACAAATAAAAACTCTGATGAATAATTCCAACACGCATATTTCTTGTATAGAAACAACATCAACTAATATCGTACGTGGTAAGATGATCAATACCCAATATTTGTATATATTTTTAGATCATTGTGTTGGTTGCAGAGGTATTTTCAGATTTAGAGTGGTTTCTGTAACAGGTCAGTTGGCCAGATATATATGCTGTGTTTGTACCATCCACTTATGTAACTATGTGTACTTATATTTATAAATGTTTATTAATATGTTATCGACTGCTTTTGTTAATATTTTCAAACGAGTTTTTAGTGAATACATGACTGACTTATTTATTTTCATATTCACCCATAACTATTCACGATGTACGGTATGAGCGCTGTGTTATATGACCTGACATGAATCATCCTTCTGGGTAACTGACCGAAGTCTAACTATACTGGCTACAATAAATGTAGGTGCAGGTGGACGGCATATTGATACAGCAGTTGACATTCTAGACTACATAAATAACATCATTACTATACAAAATTAATTATATAAATTTTAATTTTAATATAATAAGTGCGCATCCAAAATCTGTATACGGTATTTCTAGATAAACGACATTGCTAATTATTTGACGGATATTAATTAACATATAATAAATTGTTATTATATAACTTTTCTAATATGTCATTGATGTGTTCATATCGGAACACTGTGGTATCCCATTGAGTATCCTGGGGTCGATGGCTCAGTCAACAGCTAGTAAGCGATATGTCCCGGGTAGTTTGTAGTTGTTCTATTGTGTTTATCGCGAACTTAATAAACGATATATCAAAAAGTAAAAGTCTACGACTTCTTGAGGGATCCATTTGTATCCGATAAAGTGATTAAATAAATGTATACGTGATTCAATAAATAAATATCATATTGTAGTTAATATCATAACCTCACAATATTACGTAACCTTACAATGTTACATAATCTTACAACATAGCAAGTATTGGTGATTGTGAACATAATGACGTTATGCGTGATGATTCCGCTGGTGATGAGCTCCACTGCAATGTTTCCTACCGAGGAGAGATTATCCGGTACCAAAGATGCTCAAGTTATTACAACTATCTCTCACTCTCCTTCTTTCTCTCTCTCTCGCTATCTCTCTATACCTATCTTAATATTTCCTAACCTAATCTCATAATCGGTCTATTTCTTAACATTATCTCAATATCTCTCCAATCCTATATTTATCACTATACTGTATTCATATAAAATGGAATTTATTATTTGTAATAATTTAAGATATAACCGATTATGAATAATACATGAATATAGCTATATACCTATATATCAGTTTACCTGCACTGTATACACCCTCGCCCTTAACCTAAACCTCACGCCTATCCTCGCTCTTACCCCTACTTACATCGACCTCCTATCAGATAGTCTGCGGAATGAACAGCATAGTCTACTGGCTGACTAACTACATCATTGACTTCACCGTTACGTCATATATGGTGCTGGCGTTGTTCGTGTGTTTCTTTAGGTTAGTCCGTTACGTAATGATTACATCACCGCAGCTGTTATGTAATCATGTATTGTTGTGGTGGCGTTCAATCGCATGTATAGGTCGTGTTAATGTCATGATTATATATAATATAGATGTATTTATAGTATTTTTGAAATGCACATTGTTATCTTTAATATTCATTATTATTATTATGAAACTTTTTGAATTACTAAATGGTAAACAATTAAAAGTAATGTTATCGTTCTAATTAATTAATCTAATAAAATGAAATACAAAATATATATATAAGTTAATTATTTAAATTTATTGACAATATTTATTATAACATGAACACCTATTTAGTTAATACTAAATTATTATAGTATTTAATAACTACTATTTATAATATATATCATGTAACATATATATTATAAAAAATAAATATATTTTATAGAATTATATATTTGGTTTAAAGATATATCTATTTGTATTACTTCTAACTTTATAATTAAATTGAAATTCACGTTCAGTATAATCAGTAGAGACAACTCAAATACATAGATTTAATATCACGATTAAATGTAAAAGTAACTATATATCCCAACATATTATCTCTCTCTTTATATCTTTCTATCTCTATCTCTATATATTTCTCACTCTCTCTATCTCTAGCTCTCTATCACACATATATGTGTATATGTGTACACATATAAGTATACTCTCTAACTCTATTTTCTTCTCCCTCCCTCCCTACATCCGTGCCCCCCCCCCACCAGACTCGAGATGGACGTGTTCAGCAACGTGGAGAGCATCCTAGTATTCGAGTCTTACCTGTTCGCCTGCATTCCCTACATGTACCTGTTCTCTTTCATCTTCCGCACGCTGGGCAGCACTTTCGTGTGGGCGGCCGTAATCAACATAGCCACTGGTTAGTAGGGGTACCACCACTAGGTGACGCTATAGGTCGTCATGTGTCGAATTATCAGTCGAATTAATGCATCGTAATTAAAGTGTAGTGAAACTGTATATTTGTAATTAAACTTTATTCATTTATATAATATAATCAGAAAAAAACTCATTGATTAATATATTTATAATTCTTTTACATATATATATATACTTGATTGGAATAAGTCACATGCATTGTATTATATAAAATTAGCTTAGACGAATACTAATAACACCGATAATATCCTGATCACTCACGGTACCTGATAACTCAACTGGTAGAATGTCACCCTAATTACCACCTACTCCACACCCCCCCTATTAACACCATTACCCACCCACATGCAGCATGTTGCCCCCATTACTATATACCCCTCAGGCAGCATGTTACCCCCCCCTCCATTACCCCACACCACCCAGGCAGCATATTATCCCCCCCCCCATTACCCCCACCCCCAGGCAGCATGTTACCCTCCCCCCATTACCCCACACCACCCAGGCAGCATGTTATCCCCCCCATTACCCCCCACCCCCAGGCAGCATGTTACCCCCCCCCCATTACCCCATACCACCCAGGCAGCATGTTATCCCCCCCCCCATTACTCCCCACCCCCAGGCAGCATGTTACCCGCTATAATGGTAGTATCCGCCGAGAAAGACACGCAGAACCTGTTCGCCGCCTTCATGCCCAACATCAACCTGTACATGAGTCTGACACGCCTCACTGACCTCAACAAAGGTCGAGACGATTGCCCTCCTCGCGATCAGGATCAGAACTCCTACTGCGAAGAGAAACATCCTCTGTGTTGCATGAGTTAGTATCGCGAGTGTGGGCATATTAGGCGATGTCACGCTCTACTAAGTTCGACTAATATTGGTTGATAAAAGGATCGATCTATTTTGTACACGTCCGCTCGTTAAGGTCGTCTTAATAACCCCGTTCGTACCCCCGTCTGTAACCACGTATTTAACCCCGTCTGTACCCACATCCGTACCCCCTTCGTTCGTAGGTACGTGCGAAAAGAGCAGATGCGCCGTGATGAACGTATGGGACTGGGAGGATGGCATCACCGCCTACCTCGCCGGCAACTGCATCATGGGCGCGCTCTACCTGTTCGTAGTGCTGCTCGTCGAGAAGAAGGTGGTCACATTCCTCAAGGAGAAGTTCTACGGCGCTAAGAAAGGTAGTAGTTTACGTGTGCTCGGTCATGCGTGACGCCGTCGCTATCGTCGCTATCGACGTAAAGCTTCACCTCGAGATGTAAGCTTCGATTACTTTACTAATACAACCTTAGTGTTGTTTAATTCATCAGTTAATTTAAATACATATTTGTATATTCAATATTAATGTATATACTATATATATATATATATATATAAGGAAAGTTATCTTTATTAGAAACTTTAATGCGACGATCTCGTACTGTTATTATTAGGTAAACAATAAACGTATCATTGTTGTTATGTAATGATGATAATGACACTCATTCCCACTTTACCTCTACCCCACCTCATCCCTACTCCTACCCCCACCCCACCTCATCCCTACCACAACCCTCCGACAGCCGTCAGTGACTCGCAGCCCCTCGATACCGACATCCTTGATGAGAAGTACAAAGTCGATGCTCTGACCTACCAAGAGATGCAAGAGCACGCGGTCGTTATGAAGGGACTTATCAAGGTCAGCCGGGGTCAAGTAGGGTTCAAACTTTTTAATTATGATGCTGTATTTGAACCAATGAGTTTAATGAAACATGTAGATAATACTTAAATATATAGATTATGCAATTTAATTATATGTTAAGCCGACTACTGGATAGTTCTCGTAATGATGTAATGATGTAATGGTGTTGTGTTATGTATAGTAATCATGTAATCATGTAGCGTGTATGTTATACTGAAGCACTGTTATACATACATTACACATACGTGACATACTACAGATATACAAGAGCTCCGAAGACGGCAAAGCGTTTAAAGCAGTCGATAATTTATCGGTGGCGATCAATAAAGGAGAATGTTTCGGCTTGTTGGGAGTGAATGGGGCCGGTTAGTTCTCATAACAATTATATGATAAAAAGCAATTCATCATGCGAATATTTATCACTGATAATAATATGAATACATTTATAATTCAATATATTTATTTATAAATATCATTAATATGTATATGTATGAAATGCATACTATGCATATATATATATACATATATATATACATATATATATATATATATATATATATATATATATATATAATGTATATATATATTATCTTTTGTATTCAATTATATAACTATTTATTTATTTCAGTAATGTATATTATTGTTAGAAAATATTACAACTATATACTAATAATTTACTGATATACTTTCAACTATATATTTGCTTAATTCATAAAAAACTTAATACTAAAATCATATGTTTGGATTATCTGAAATTATATTAACTTAATGTATATTATTAACAATAATGGTTATATAATAACTTACAAAATAATTTGTTGATTGCAATTAATATATAGTAATTTTCATATATGGAGTAAATTATAATTTATACTTAAACAATTAATTATATTTATAATGACTATCTTTAATAGAACTATAATACAAAATATTATTATGTGATTAATACATATTTGTATTTATATGAAACTATCTGAATATATTATACATAAATCTCTGAAGGTAAAAGTTCTACGTTTGCGATGTTAACGAGTCTAGAATCTATCTCTGGCGGCATTGCTAAAATTGTAGGTTTCGATGTGGACATACAGCCTGATAAGGTAATACATATACATTAATCTAGTACATATCATATATATACATGGAAATAATTATTCAATAAACTATTTATAATACAATCTTACAAAATAATAAATTTTAGACATTCTGAATTATACTAATAATACACGATTATTAAATATATATTATATCTCTTTCGATAACTGTGGTATTCAAAGCGAACTTCAACATTAACATATCGCGTAAAGTAACCATCCCACGCCACGTTTAGATATACAGCGTGATCGGCTATTGCCAGCAGTTCGACAAGCTCTTCGAGTACATGTCCTGCAGGGAAAATCTCAATTTCTACTGCCAAGTTAGTTACTAGCTATATATTCATTGTTTATCATAACCGTTCATCGTTCCGATGCGTTACGCGTGAGTCACTGTTAACTATAGCTTAACGACATCTTAGCGAGGTTAACAGCCTTTATTAGCGAGGTTAACAGCCTTTATTAGCGAGGTTAACAGCCTTTATTAGCGAGGTTAACAGCCTTTATTAGCGAGGTTAACAGCCTTTATTAGCGAGGTTAACAGCCTTTATTAGCGAGGTTAACACCCTTTATTAGCGAGGTTAACACCCTTTATTAGCGAGGTTAACGCCCTTTATTAGCGAGGTTAACACCCTTTATTAGCGAGGTTAACACCCTTTATTAGCGAGGTTAACACCCTTTATTAGCGAGGTTAACACCCTTTATTAGAGATGTTAACACCCTTTATTAGCGAGGTTAACACCCTTTATTAGCGAGGTTAACACCCTTTATTAGCGAGGTTAACAGCCTTTATTAGCGAGGTTAACACCCTTTATTAGCGAGGTTAACACCCTTTATTAGCGAGGTTAACACCCTTTATTAGCGAGGTTAACACCCTTTATTAGCGAGGTTAACACCCTTTATTAGCGAGGTTAACACCCTTTATTAGCGAGGTTAACAGCCTTTATTAACAAGGTCAACGGCTTGTGTAAATCCTCACTTATATATTTTATTCTTCCCTACTATTCCCGAGCGATCATAGTTCATTAATAATGGAGTCAACCTATATGGTGTACAGTGTACAGTGTACACCCTGTGCACATATTAATTCATAACCGATAGAAAGCTAGAATCATAAATATACTTAAGTAACCACGTAAGAAGATATTAAGTTAACTATTTTATACACCCTAACATATTACAATCACCCTAATATATTATGTAATACGTGACGTCATACATAACTCGACTTTGTAGATCAAGGGCATCAAGACGTCGCTAATCAAGAGTGAAGTTAACAGACTTCTCAAGGCCACCATGTTGACAGAACATTCGGACATGTACTCCGGTTTACTGAGGTTTGTCATTGACATATACACTCACCCCTAGCTATGACCCTCCAACTTAACCCCTAACAACTCCTTAACCCCAAGTGGGAGGTACTCCCACTCACCCCTAACTAGTTTCTTAACTCCCGCCCCCAACCTCACTCTGTTACAGTGGAGGCAATAAAAGGAAACTCTCCACGGCTCTGGCTATGATAGGAGATCCCAAGGTCAGTGAGTAACCATCAACATCGCCAATAGCAACAAACTATTCATGCTATTGGTGTTCTTCGTGCTAATGTTATTGTTCATATCACTTTACCATTCACTGTTTCTAAAAATAAAGTAAGAATACAGATGTCTTATATTTCATTTCATACAAAACTAGTTTTATAATAAACATTTCACCTGTTAAAATATTTACAATGTATATTTTATACATTATGAATATAATTTGTAGATATAACATATATAATTGTGAAGATTAGAATAATAATGTTTGTAATATAACGACTTAAAACTACCATAATATATATATATATATATATATATATATATATCACAAATAACAAGTGTGTATTACTGACATGCAGGTGGTATTCTTAGATGAACCTACCTGCGGTATGGACCCCGTAGCACGAAGACATTCTTGGTCAATTCTTTCTGCCTTCACCAAGACAAATAGGACCATAGTATTGACATCTCACAGGTCAGTGGCTACCTCACACATAACACTGCATACCCATAGCACTGCACACATAACTCACACACAACACAGAACATAGCACTGCACTGCATATATCCATGTTGCAATATACTGCCATATGTAATGTTATTATTATTGTTATTTTTGGTAGATTCCTTTCACCCCATCCAAGTATATATACACAATTATATGAGATTACTTTTAATATTATTTTAAGACCTATTTCAATTGTCAGGAAGGGGTTTGAAGCCTTATTCTACTACCTGTATGTCTGATGCATTTACCGTAGTATAATATTGCTTGTATATTCGCTTATCATTAACTATCTAATATTTAATGCAAGGCAATACTATGAATATCGAAGTAATGACTAATAATACTTTATTCTAATGACAATATGTATTTTTATTAGATTTATAAAACAATTTATTTATTATTATTTTCTATAATGTGTACCCTATATTTTATTTCTATTTTCGATTATTTTTACGATAAATGTAAAAGGTTTTAAGTTTTAATTGTTAATCGTTCAATGTTTATTTCAATAACGTATATTATTGTTAGCTAATATTAATACTTTATACTTTCGACTATATATTTGCTTACATATAATATCACTTAATATAAGATAACTAACATCGACAATGTGATACGGTACAGCAATTCCCATATCGTAAAACCTACCTTACAACCTACATTATGCTCTCATAGATCTATGTTTGTATCCTTCCTATAGAGAGTGTTTCGTACGAACATATTTCTGGTTCGTTTTCACATACCTTCAGCTATAGGAACAAAAGAGATGATAAATAGGAGAGCTGAGAGTTTAGTGTGTTTATTTTGATGTATAGGTATTCCTGTAAACATAGTATAGCTACATTACCGCCTATCTATAAGTATAGATTATTAGATTCATTATAATGAATAGACTATGATATAAATATATATATATATATATATATGTATATATATATATATAATATATATTATATATAATTTTGTAAAATAATAATTATAATATAGAAATGTGTGAATTTTTAATAGATCTCAAATATTTCATCATAATCAGTGTTCTAGCATCAACCATAAATACCCTATTGTACGCTATTCATATTTATACCAAAGATCCTAAGATATTAGTCGTATACTTTGCTGCATCATATAAAAACTTGTGCTCCTCTACGCTTATCGGTGGATTGAGGATGCGGCATAACTTTGGTCGATATATGTTATAATAATATATAAAAATATTATTAATAGACATTGTTACATTATATATATACACATTCACACTCACACACCCACACACTCACACACCCACATACACACCCATACACACATACACAGTATGGAGGAGTGTGAGGCACTGTGCGAACGGCTGGTGATAATGGTGAAGGGAGTCTTCAGATGTATAGGTTAGTACTTACTAAGTATTACTTACTAAGTAGTACTTACTAAGTAGCACTTACTAAGTAGCACTTACTAAGTAGCACTTACTAAGTAGCACTTACTAAGTAGCACTTACTAAGTAGCACTTACTAAGTAGCACTTACTAAGTAGCACTTACTAAGTAGCACTTACTAAGTAGCACTTACTAAGTAGTACTTACTAAGTAGCACTTACTAAGTAGCACTTACTAAGTAGCACTTACTAAGTAGCACTTACTAAGTAGCACTTACTAAGTAGCACTTACTAAGTAGCACTTACTAAGTAGCACTTACTAAGTAGCACTTACTAAGTAGCACTTACTAAGTAGCACTTACTAAGTAGCACTTACTAAGTAGCACTTACTAAGTAGCACTTACTAAGTAGCACTTACTAAGTAGCACTTACTAAGTAGCACTTACTAAGTAGCACTTACTAAGTAGCACTTACTAAGTAGTACTTAGTTGTAGTCGTAATCATAGCGAACACATTGTTCTAAGGAATGCTTTACGTGCAATCGTGTAATACGATTTTGTATACAAAAAATAACAGCGCCACCTATATAGATTCAATTTTCGAAATATGTTTTATTTATAATTTAAATTTCTATCATACTTTATACTTTTAAAATGTAAATAATATGTTTTAAATTATTATTTATATGATGAAAACTAAGTGTTCATTTTTAATATATTACAAAGCAATGGGATATGTTGGTTTTAAATTATATACATATCTATGTGGTGAGCAAATATGCTTTATATTTGCCTGTAATTTAATTGAAAACATTGTTATAAGAAAATGAGCCACACCTAAATATATTTCAGTGATTTCAATACTCTTTCTAGCAGGCGACGAATGAATAATAATCACGTTGAGTAGATAGGAAGTGTTATTTCTTTTGTTCATAATTTCTTTGATATTTAGACTCTTAAATAATAATAGAAACGATTCTCTAAAATGTAATCAAATCTACCACTGCTACATCTCTCAGGAACCCCTCAACATCTACCACATATACCACTGCTACATCTCTCAGGAATCCCTTAATCTCTACCACTGCTACATCTCTCAGGAACCCCTCAACATCTACCACCTATACCACTGCTACATCTCTCAGTAACCCCTTAATCTCTACCACTGCTACATCTCTCAGGAACCCCTCAACATCTACCACCTCTACCACTGCTACACCTCTACCACCTATACCACTGCTACATATCTCAGGAACCCCTCAATCTCTACCACCTCTACCACTGCTACACCTCTACCACCTATACCACTACTGCATCTCTCAGGAACCCCTCAATCTCTACCACCTCTACCACTGCTACACCTCTACCACCTATACCACTGCTACATCTCTCAGGAACCCCTCAATCTCTACCACCTCTACCACTGCTACACCTCTACCACCTATACCACTGCTACATCTCTCAGGAACCCCTCAATCTCTACCACCTCTACCACTGCTACACCTCTACCACCTATACCACTGCTACATCTCTCAGGAACCCCTCAATCTCTACCACCTCTACCACTGCTACACCTCTACCACCTCTATCACTGCTACATCTCTCAGGAACCCCTCAATATCTACCACCTCTACCACTGCTACATCTCTCAGGAACCCCTCAACATCTACCACCTCTACCACTGCTACACCTCTACCACCTCTATCACTGCTACATCTCTCAGGAACCCCTCAATATCTACCACTGCTACATCACTCAGGAACCCCTCAACATCTAAAGAACCGTTACGGAGAACATTACACGTTGACCATGCAGATCCAGCAGGGGTGCAACATCAACAAACTCTCAACGGAGGTCAACAGGAACATGTTCAAGGCCGAACTTATCAGTAATGTGCACGGACAGGTTAGTGACAGGTGACAGGTGACAATGTCGGTGACAGGTGACCGTGTCATTGAACGGTGACCGTGTCATTGAACTGTGACAGTGGCAGTGTCAGGTGTCAGTAGAATAAACGTTGCGTACATAAATGTATTCTTATATTTATTAGAAGATTTTGTTTGTATTCCGTTTCGTGTTCGAGTTTATAACATTAATACGCTTTTTCCTCCGAAAGGGCTTCGAAATAAGCTATAGAATATGTACTGTAGTCGTCGCCCTATTTAGTATATCTATATCCGCATGAAGAATTAGGTCAGCAATTGAAGTGTACGACGTGACACCGAGGTCACGGGGCATAAAAGGGGGTTCACATCAACACCGGTGTTCTAGTAACGGTCGTAAAACATGTACATCCGTAGAAACACTCCGTCGATTGAGTTGATCTACAAGTCGTATTTATGAATTTCTATTTTCCTGACCGATATTTTGAAATAAAATAATCCTATTTTTACGGTCGTAATTCGTGACGGTGTAATAATAACATGCAAGTGGCGATACAGTATAATCTTATAATAATATGATTTGCTATTTAATTAATGTATATTTATAGACTATCATACATATGTATACACATATAGATATATATATATATATATATATATAT
Organism: Osedax fenrisi; assembly: GCA_964019155.1. NCBI lineage: Eukaryota > Metazoa > Annelida > Polychaeta > Sabellida > Siboglinidae > Osedax > Osedax fenrisi. Next base: position 50,821,851 of record OZ025240.1, on the reverse strand, counting down.
ATATATTAAATATATGTAGTTCACTATTTTTCCAAAATATATATATATAAAGAACATGTAAGCCGTTACATGTATGATAGTCTATAGATAGGTATGTATATATGTACGTATACGTAGATAATTATAATAGCCAATCATATTATATGCTTTTGGATCAACGGATGTAAACGACGATTGAAATAGCGGGCTTGCTGTGAATGCTTACTATATCACGCCCCGTAGATATCCCCCATCGGTGGGGGTTATTCTACGGCCGTATATATGTTTACGTAACTAGGAGACCGGAGTTGATGTTAACCCCCTATTGTTAAGGGGTTTCGCTACTACTTGCCACAGCTACCAGTACAACCAGTACCGCTAACTTAACCCCTATATAAAGCCAGCACCGCTAACCTAACCCATAACCCCTAACCCACTCGAAGGTTATCTTCAATATCCCGAAGCATAGGCATTTGTCGTGGTCGCTTCTGTTCAAGATCATGGAGTCACTGAAATCTAAAGCAGAACTTCACATTATGGGTATGTGTATGCGTATGTGTGTGTGTGTGTGGGTATGTGTGTATGTTTGTGTATTGGTATGTGTATGTGGGTTTGTGTGTTTGTGTGTGGGTTTGTGTGAGTATGGGTATGTGTGTGTGTTTGTGTGTGGGTATGTGTTTGTGTGTTTGTGTAATGGCTCTCGTATCTTAGTTATAAACAATCTTACATATTTACATTATATATATAATAATAATCATATTTATTTATCTAATTTATATTATAATAATACTTATTTTTTTAGCGAATAAAAATTAAATATATATATTGTATATATATATATATATATATATTTAACGATTTTAACACAATTATTTTGATATGGTAATTTTTCTGTAAAAATCAAAATAGAAAACTATGAACGTAGACTAATGATACTAGTTACATATGTATTATCAATATATAAGTATAATATATATAATCTATAGATTGCATGTTTAACATGATTAATGTATAATATTGTGCAAGCTTGAGTTAAGTCTACTGCTTACAATATTATATAATATATTCATAACATTATTGCATGTGTTGCATATAAATATCATGACTATTATTTAACTTTTGAAATTTTGAAATTTTATAAATATTAATTATGATTCAATTATTTAGAAAACAGGATTAATATTATATAATTATCATATATATATATATATATATATATATATATATATATATTTCATACATACTTAGTATTAATAGATTACTATGATGTTATATAATCTGTTATACAATTGAACTTAATTAAATAATCCGTTTATTCTTAATGACGTTATTTTACTAATATTATTTTTAATTTTGCTTATAGATTTATATTATCATAATTTTTGTAATAAAATATGTCTATAATTATATAACGTGATATTTTTGATGCTAACATATCATATAAATTATATTTACTTAGTATTGCAAAATATATAGGATATAAATATATATATATATATATATATATATATATATATATATATATATATATTGATATAGTAAAGTATATACTATATAATGCATAATATACTATTTACTAATTAATATATAAGTCAGATTATGATTATATAAGTTAGTTAATGTTTACTATGCAACTTTAACAGTTATACTGAATTTTCCATCAACATTGATAGATAACAAAATATTATAAATTATATTTTAGACAATTAAAATATTTAAATACTTAAATAATACCATATATATATATATGTATGTGTTTATTATATTATAATTATAATTATATATATTTATATATATAAATTATGTATTTCTAAATTTATAAGTATCTACATTTTTTTACAAAAACTAATTCAATATGTATTTTATAATAATTATTTAAATATTCTCATTTCTGTACTTCTCTTATTATCACTCATTCGAATGTTGATGATTTGATGACCTCTAATGACCTCCGACAGATTACAGTATCGCTCAACCGTCGCTAGAGCAGATCTTCATCAGTTTCGCTGAAGAAGGCAACATAAAGAAGCACGAAGCGTTCACCCTTTGCGAACAGGAAATGCCGAAACCTTCTCTGTGCTCCAGACTAAAGTCTAGTTTCGGCTGCTGAGGGGAATAGGCTTCATTATCACCGCACTAAATGTATACGCTACAATCGCGTTTATTCAATAATAATTAATCAATATTATCATGTACAAATACTAAATAAATAAATATTTTAAATCCTATTTTTGACGATTATATATTAAAATAAATGTTTTTCCAAAATAAATATGTATATGTCTATAATGTATTTCTAAATTTATATTTCTAGATTTACGTGTGGTGATTAATATTTCACTCCCATATAAAATCCAGAAAATATAGCATATCAATTTAAAATAGAGATTTAAAATATATATAAATTTATTAAATGTATATATATATTTATATGTACATTTAAGATCTAATAATATCCACCTTTATTAATAATTCACATATATATATATATATATATATATATATATATATAAATACATTTTCATAAATATATTCTAACTCGACCATGGAGATTCATATTGTATACTTCCCAATGTACAACTTGTAAGAACTTATTTACAACGATGTGTGTTAACGGATGCAAATATTAAGTAGCAGTAGCTTTCTATAGTTGAGAGGTCAAAGTTGTCATATGATGATTGTTGATTTTCTACTGCATATCAAGAGTAATCAATTATTAACATTTTATCACATTTCGATATATTAAAATGAGTTATATAAATAAACCATAAATAATATATTTACTATTTGAAGAAGAATTGTCCTAAATATAATTATTATGTATGAACCTACTTATAAAACTTATATGATATCATATCATTATATAATTATTTATTTGGTATATTTAATTAAATCTAATATAATATAAAATATATTAAAAAAAACATATATTAAATATTGCATATTTAAGATAATTGTAATTCAATATTTAAAAAATATAATTATTACTACTTTTATTGTAGATTTCTACACGTTTGGTACTTAATTAATAACATTATATACCTATACAATTATGTACCTATTATATTGTAGTTCTGTAGGTTTATAAATGAAAGTATACATAATTATAAATATAATTATACATATACATATAATACTAAATTATTTTTTTATTTTAAAACAACAAACTATTCATTTCATTGCATAATCTTCTTAATACACATATACTTATCAATTGGACTATTCATAATATATATATATATATATATATATTATTTTGTAAATATATCAATGATAAAGAAATAATATTTGTTGGTTAAATTGGTGGCATTAATACTTTCAGATTTATTTCATATAAATATTGTTTTAATTGTTTGATAATGGTCATGATTAATAGTACTACATTAATATTATAACATTAAAAATGCTTAATTAACGAAGCAGTATCAAACCTCTAAATAAAGTGACATCAAAGTCATAGGGGTTTGGTAACATATTATATTTCAAAGTTGATAACTATTGCATAAACTGTAGATATTCGGTGGTATTCAACTAATATAGGTAGTATAAGCAGTAGTCCTTCTTATACATTATAGTGTAAATATAATAATGAGCTTAACATAAATATAATTTATTAAGTATTAATTTGTTATATTGTATTGTAAATACTATTTGATTATGTAATCAGTACCATTAGAGAACAATCTAAACTTCTGTACTTATCTCCACGTGGTGTATAATTATAATATGTAATCTAAGGCTTAGATAGATATATTTATATTGTAGCAAGCTCTTTCTAATTTCATTTACATTATATATATACATATATTATCTCATAGTGATACTTTAATTAGTTTAGCGTCTTCTCTAATTCTATTTAGATTTTTTTTTCATTATTTTATTAATATTTATTTTTTTTACTTGTAATTTAATTTGTGTATTTATTTTACGATAAATGAGTTAACTTATAAAGTTAACACAATTCTGAATTGGTCTTGTTTACTCCCTTGATATAACAGGATATTGATGTAATCACCTTTAGGTATTCCTAGTGCTATATATAATACTGATTGGATTTTAATTATAATGTAATAATAACTAATTATTATACAAAAAAGTTTTAATTCATCGGACATGCATCATAAAATTACAACATATACATTATTTTAAAATTATGATTATGATTTATTGATAAAATAAATAATTATTATTAATAACATTTAAATATTATACTAACAATTTGCATACATTATGCATGCTTTATATGGGAAAAAACTCATAAAAGAAAGATTATAAGAAGGAAAACCCCACTAAAACTTTAAATTAAAATATGTGTCATAAGTATTTAATTAAAGTTGATTTATATATTTATGATATATAAGGGAATGTAACCTAATACGGACACTCTATGTATCTCAGAAACTATAAATCCTACACAAAAATATTTATTGAATAAAATATTCATATTTATATAAATGATCTGAAAAAGTATTTTTATTTTTTAATTATTCAAAATATTGCTGATATATCCAATAAACTTATTTTTTTTATTACGTTTTTAAATTTATCAAACAAAATTTCAACTTAAAACCTTCTCAAGAATATACAAATGTATTGATATAAAATATAACAATATATTATTCAAAATTATATATATATATATAATTTCTATATTTCTTATCAAATATTCATTAAGTTATAAGCATATGGCTATAAGTCATATAAGTCCCTAATACGGACACCATATAACCAATCAGCGCACAGCGTATGAACTATTCTCAAAAAAGCTAAATCTAAAATGTGCATTATTTAGATACTTAAATTGTATTATTAATTAAAAAAATAATAAAAATAAATTATTAACTTATTAAATTAGAATAAATTGTTCATAAAATTAATTATAAATAATGTAATTTGTTTGATTAAATTGTAATTTGTATGATTGATTCATTATTAATATATAGTTTATCTAGTGGTATATAGGGTGTCTGTATTATAATACAGGGTATCTGTAATCGGTCATGGGTACCGAATACGGACACCCCCGATATCTATGGAATTAAAACTTTAAATAAAATTTTAAAATCACAATAACATCTATAATTATAGATTATAATCATATAATATTAATATATTGTCATTTTTGAATACAAATAATGAGTCATAAAATGTAAAGACCATTTATTGTTAAAGTGTATTAGGTTACTTTCCCCTATATGTACAATATTCATACTCGATATATATTGATAAATATACTCGATATATATATTATCATACTTGATATATATTTGAATTACTGTAAATATAATAAGGTTATGTCCTATATAGACATGTTTTTAGTTGAACATATATATAAAAGGAAATTATTTATTTGTACAATATAATAGTGAATATTTAATTAAAATTGGCGTTATGAATATTCCTATTGTAAATAAATACATAAATTATATAGTAAAAATAAATAATGTTTTTAATTTTTCTTAGTATATAATCACAACATATGTTAGGGGAAAGTAACCTAATACGGACACTTTAACAATAAATGGTCTTAAGTTTGATGACTCAATATTTGTATTCAATAATTACAATTTATTAATATTGTAGTTATTTCATAATTTTATTTAATCTTTTTATTTAATATATAACGGGGGTATCCGTATTCGATACCCGTATCCGAATACGGACACCATATATACTACTAGATAAACTATATATTAATGATGAATCAATCAGACAAATTACAATTACATTATTTATAATTAATGTTATGAATAATTTAATATAATTTAATTTGTAATTAATTTATTAATTATTTTATTAATTAATAATACAATTTAAGTATTAATATAATAACATATTTAGATGTAGCTTCATTGGTGGTATTAATAATATAACGCAAGCGATTTTTATGAAAATCAGAATAGTTCACACGCTGAGATCTCATTGGTATTAGGGTGTCCATATTAAGAAATTCATATTGTCCGTATTATGGACTTATATGACCTCTAGATATATGCTTATAACTTAAGTAATATTTTTACAACTATAGAAATTATGTATATAATGTTTAGAATGCTTTAGTATTCAATAATATATTGTTATATTGTATATCGATATATTGTATATTCTTGAGAAGGTTATAAGTTGACATTATTTATCATAAATTTAAAATAATTTTAAAATAGCTCTAAATGATAGTTTTACGTAATTATGATAGGTGTAGAGGTAGACACAACAAAATCATCTGAACAACCACAATTCTACTGTCCTAGAGAATTAGTAAACATTTAAATTTTGTAAATCCATCCACTGGCGTCGAGCCGTTTTCTTAATTAAACATATAGAACGCATATAAATAAATAACTAATTAAATTAATTGTCTTTAATATGTATATATATATATATATATTATATAGCATATCTAGTAGGTGTATAACCTATAGGTAGAATGAAATAATTAAGATATCAATTAACACCGTTAAGACACGCCCCCCACCTCAGTACCTCCGATATCAACATTATAGCACGCGACTTGTTTAACTCAGCCTCCTCCTCCTCCATCAATGGGTCACGTGTGTCGTGAATTAGCCTACCCCCGAGGTCCTTGTTACCCCTAAGTGGTCCATTATAGCGGTACGTGGCTGTGATTTATAGATATCATCTATATATAATATATATATGAATATACATTAGTGTATTTGTGTATGTGTGGAGTTGCGATAAGGTTCCGATCGTAAAACTCGAAGACAGCTTAAGTAGGATGTAATTCTGGTAAATATATTTACATAATATAAGTTATTAATGTAGTAAATAGTAAATCTATTCTCACGTGACTTATTGTTATGTAATTATATCGATATTATGTGATATCCTAAAGTATGGGAAATTCTCCGATTACCGACCCCTAAATGATTATTTGTAAATAACTTATAAATAACTTATTCAATATTAAATATATGTATTTGAAATTTCGTAATTAGGGTAATATTATGGTAATGAATAATGTGTCTATTTTAAATGTTTGATATAATTATATTTATAAAAATAAACATGTGGGTCGATAATCGGATATAAACGACATATTTATAGTAAAATACGGATCTCTTTTGATTGGATTGTATAACTCACATGGGGTATTAGGGTAATCTAGGGCGTCGGTAATAGGAAAATCATATGGGTTGTTATAATTAAGATATTTTGGTTAATAGTTATTCGAATTTAATTATATTTATAAAAGTTATAAACATTTTATTGATCTACAATATTATGCTTAGTATTAAGTTTTCTTTTAAATAATTAAGTATTTACAATGATTTAAAAAGTTATTATTCAAATATTTAAAAAGTGAAAACAGAATATTACATGTCATCAAATAACAATTTTACGATTACATTTTTTTTAAATAAAATACTTATTCATATTTATCATTAAATTACTAACAGTTCATGTATATATATGTTGTTGATATCTCTTATAGTTACTGAGATACGAGAGGGGTCGTTATTAGGAGGGGGTCGGTAATCGGAGACTTTCCAGTATATGTTAAATATAACATAACTGTCATGACAATTCTATTACATAGTATATTGTTATACATTATATTATATAATTTATATCGATATACTATGTATCATGTTTTTATTTATAGAAGTATACCTATATATATATATATATAAGTACAGACTTTTATTAACATTAGTCTTATTACTCGTATATATTATTTAATTACAAAGTAGTTTATAATTACTTAATTTCCATTACAATAATAATTTGTATTTATATATATATATATATATAATTAATTACAAAATAGTTTATACGTTACCTACTTAACATTATTTTTTTATAATCTTCATTTACATTTTTTTAATAATTATTATAAATTATTTTATAATTTATAAGATTAATAAGATTCATTTTATATAAATATTGAATACTGTGCAGAATTTACAATGAAAACTAGTGTATCCGTAATAATAAAAGTATACATAGTTACTATACGTGTAGTAACTATAGACTAACGGAAATTAAAAATATAGTAACAAATGTTCTGACAAATTTAGTAATTATTCCCACGGATAACCAATATTAATCTATATTTAGTACGAAGAATAGCTACACCTGTTAGCTAAATTCTTATAAATTCAACTAAACTTCTATATCTACCTGGTTTCATTCTCATGTATTATGAGGAACCAATCTGATTATTATATATTATATGATATTCTTATCTGACTTACATTCTGCTTTAGGTGACTACTGTTAATATATTCTTCAAATTGCCTCTCCTATATTTCTGCTTCTCTTAATCATATATATAAATATATATATATATATTTTTTTTTTTCGGACAATGGTTAGTTAATAACCAGAGCCAATTATCCCATTTATTAGCGAAAACATATTAATAAAAATATGACGAAGTAGGCAAGGGAGAGGCCAGGTAATTAAGGATATTACAATAATCCATTGCAGCAGTATTTGCGATAAATATTTAGACTGCCTGTCATGACACGAATACTGAGTAGCGTAATATCATGCTTCCTCAGGCCTAACGAATATAGGTCTTTAGACGTTAGGGATGAGGGTATACCACGCCAGTTCCAACAAGAGGCACTTAGTTTAGCCTGCTTTGCACCAGTAAGTTGTTTTGCGTAGGAGAGTATTTCAGGTTTGTTATAGTAGTCAGTTTTGTGTCGGTAATTAGTATCGGTATCTATTGTATCAGTTGAGATTTGCGTATCTATAATATAAACAATGTCATTTCGGTAAGCCAGTAAGTCAGGTTTGCGTAAGCCAAGTTGTGTTCGTATGTGTGGTTCCAGTATAGTTGTAAATTTGTACTTATTAAGTAGAGTGATTAAAAGAGCGTTAACATAATTATGCCTATGAATAATGTTATTATAATTAAATCTACAGGTCTGCATAATATGATTTAGGCAGTCATATTTATAATTACACCCTCGCCTTAAACAGTTTGTATTTAAACTTGGAAACATACGTTTACATCTGTAATGTGTATATAGTAGACCGTGCTTTAGCTTTACCATATCTACGAAATCGCGACCAGAAAACATCTTTATAGGAGAAGTTATCCAATTATTAATAAAAGGACTATGCGTGCCTAATTCTAAACCCTTGCCATCGACAGAATTAAATAAATATATTGAATGATATTTATTTATGGAGGTGTTATCAATAAAAGTGTATTCATCGTATACTCGAGGTGTAGACCATTTTAGAATAACACTATCGGGAAGAGTTTGAATAATAGTGTCATCATTCCTTCTAATGGATGAAATCCTTTTTAGCCGCAGCACCGGTATTGCCAGAAAAAGACGAGTGATAGCTATCCCACCGACACTACTAGGTGCGTAGAATACACCGAGTGAAGTATCTGAAGGTAGTCGAAGCCAACGTCTGACGAACGCCCGAATACTTCTATCCATCGTTTTTAATGAATTTAAATAGACGTTAGAGAAAGTCAAGGTATGAAGCATACTTGGAATTAGATGATTTTTGAGCATAAACAATTTTTGTTGGGGTTTTAGAGTAGATTTAGATATTGCCAAGAGTTTCGATGTGAGGTCATCATTAATTGAATTATTTTTATTATCCAAAGCGCCTATGTTGATGCCAAGATATCTATAAGTTTCTTCTATATTTAGCGCTTTAATTGTAGAATTATCAATAGATATAAAACTATATGGGTTACATATCCATTGTTTTTTATTTGGGTTAATAATTATATTCAATGTAGCGCATTTTGATTTGTTAACGTTTAACCCACATTGAGCTAGTCTAAATAAAACATGATCAACTTGATATTGCATCATTATATCATCTTTCGCAAATAAAACCAGATCATCTGCAAATGCCATATGGCTTATTGTACTATTTCCTTGTAAATTAATACTACCTGGCATATTATCAGTTACATAATCTATAATGGAGTTAAAAAGAGCGGGAGACATTGGGTCACCTTGTTTTACTCCACGATTGACTGGTATACTAGGTGATACTCCATTTTTATATTTTAATTGAGTTGAACAATCAGAATAAGTATGCATGATATAACTTGTATACATTTTAGGAGTCCCTACTCTTTCGGCTAATGCAACAATTGAGTTGTGAGATACCGTATCAAAAGCTTTAGAAACATCCAACAAACACATCTTTAATGGGCGTAATGCATTTTTATGTTGATATATAATAGATTTAAGTAAAAAGATATTCTCAGCAATACCATCACGTCGAACAAAAGCTTTTTGCCGTGGATTAAGACTAATTGTGTTTTCAATTCTGCGTGCCAACATTTTATGGAAAAGTCTACAGAATATCGATGACATAGTTATTGGACGATAATGGGACGGCTCAGTACTGTGCTTAGTTTTAGGGATTAAAGTAGTTAGGCCTAATTTAAATGCGGAAGGTGCAGTCGATGATATGAGATAAATATTAAAGCGAGCTGTTATATTATTTAGACCAATTTTAGTTAATCGCATTTTTTAAGACCATCTATTCCCGGGGCGCCGTCGTGTAATGTGCCGTAACATGACTTTACTTCGTTTATCGTAATTGGATGTATATATGCATTACTATTATTAACAAATAAGTGGTTGAATGGAATAGATGGCTTACTTATTAACTCACTCCAATATTTAAATTGTAAATCGATTGGCATTTCTTTAATTTCTTTTGTAATATCTTCGCCGTCGAAAATAGATTTAGCGAGCCTGGATCTATTTTTAGAATACATTTGTTGCGTTTTAGCAAATAATAAACACCTTTGTTTACGCTTAACATTTCTATTTGATTGCACGCCTATATTATCATTACATTGTGTATTGTTAGAAATAATATTGTTACGTAATATTTTTGGTTTTTTTTTAGATTGAACTATAGATGAATTAATTAATTGTTCATAATCTAGGTCTATTAGATTTTGAATATTGTCGAAATTAAAATTCTGTATATGTAATTGTAAACTAGGTAATATGTATTTGCTAGGGTGTAAATCTAAGATATATTGTAAAATATTTGTTTTATTAGTTAAATCAATATTGTTTTGTGATCTAGGACCTGTAGATAAATCATAACAATAGCTATTCGAGACATTAGAATTAATCGTTTCGCATGGTTGCGTGTCATTAATAGTGTTTATATGAATGTTGTTATTATGTAAAATGTTAGTTTGTATATTGTCAATGTAATCTGATAAATGTGGTGTATCTAAATGTATGGGCAAAGTGTCGTTAGGGTCATAGTTAGTACTGTTAGTATCAGTAATGTTATCAGTATCGTATGTATCTTCAGTATCGTTATTGGGATTGTTAGTTAGTAGATTGTCTATGTGCAAAACAGGCTGTACAATATGATTTATATTAACGTATGTCTGGAGTGATCGAACCAGAGATTTGTACTTCGCAGATGACCGATGAGTTGTGATAGCCTGTAGAGACCTCTCAGTAAACTTCTCCGCTATCTCCTTATTGATTGGAAACCTCTTCGAGTCACTTTTTTTGGACAGTATATCAATTTCGATTAACGCAAGCTTTCTCGAGACGCCTTCAGACCAACGCTGTCTCGACTGGGACGTTATGTTGTTTACTATTGTATCTGTGTACTCAATATGGTATGCATGTGCATGCATACGTCGACGATGAATAGCAAGTCCACGAGTACCCTTGAACTGCTTACAACAGGTTATGCAATATCCTTCATTGGGTTGATCCATTAGGGCGTATAGAATCTATACGTAAAGTTGTATTAAACAAGGATCTAATTCAGCCAGTTAAGACTGTTATACAAAAACGGAATTAATGTATATGAATGTGAAACGCGACCGTTCACGGTGAATGACAGCGCACGAATCTATATTTGTATATATATATATATATATATATATATATATATATATATATATATATATATATATATATATATATATAGATAGATAGATAGATAGATAGATAGATAGATATATTTATTGGATTAATTAATTTCGTTCTTTTTTTTTCATTTATTATTCTTTTTCGTTTCTTTCTTCGTTTCCAAATGGCTTCAAAATAAGACCTTGATCTTTTCGGGTTGTTGCCAGTGATTTATTCATACATGGGACAGGAACAGTGATTGTTTAATCATAATAGTTAGCTATATATTTCGTATTTACATAAAAGATAATAATAAATAAATAAAATACAGTAGATAGACACAATTTGACATTAACAAAAAACAAAATAATAATAACAAAAATAATTCATACATACATATATATTTGATATAGATTTTTTATTTTATTTTATTTTTTTTTTAGGTTTTTTTAATATGTTAATTTTATTAAATTAATTTAAAATTCATTAATTTTTTAATTTATCTATAATATAATTCATCATTGATTAACATATTTTTTTACTCTTTTCTTGAACAAATTTTCATTTTTTATATTTTGTATATTTGTTGGAAGTAAGTTCCAAAGTTTTGGACCTTTTATCAGTAAACTATTTATTGTTCTTGTTGATTTTGAAATTGGTATAGTATACGTTTTATTTGTTCGTAGAGTATATTTATTATTATTTTTTTTGTGTATTTTAGTTAAATTTGTTGGTAATTGATTATAATATTGTTTATGCATATATATTAGTGTATTATAATATGTTAGCTTATCTAATCTAAGTATTTTATTTGATGTGAATAATTCTTTTGTATGATCTCGAAATTTTCTTTTATTTATTATTCTTAAGGTTTTTTTTTGAATAATTATTGTATTTAGGGTATTATTTGAGAATGTATTTCCCCAAAGTATATTTCCATAGTTTAAGTATGGTAGGAAAATACTATTATATATAATTATCAATGAATTTGTTTTAATGAATTTGCTCAATTTTGAGATTAAAAATTGAATTTGGGAGAGTTTGTTATTTAATATATATATATATATATATTCCTTTCCATCTCTTAAAAACCAGGCATCTCATTTTCTAGAGTTATATTGGTCCTATAGGACCTTATAAGCTTATAAGCTATGGAATTCACTCCAAACCTATATTAGATCCATTAAATCGCATAAAAAATTCATAAAATATATACAACAATTGATCTCAGGTGGCAACCTGTAATACTAATATTGTTTGTCATTATTATTTTATTTATTAATTTCCGTACGGCTTATTCTATTTTATTTTATTATTATTAATGGTATTTATTGTTTTACCTACTTTTATTATTTGTATTCTATATATACACTTTTGAGAAATCATTTGATTTATTTAAATGTCTAAATAAACATTCAATCAATCAATATATATATATATATATATATATATGTATATATAAAAGAACAATATTAAACACTCTCCAGGTTAACAATGCTTTATTGAACACTTGTTACGAGGACTTATCTTTCTTAGAGGTCGACTTACTCGACCTTATGTTAATGCGACTCTGGTTCAGCCTTCGCACGCTAGGGTCCCGTTTCCTCGCCAGGGAGATACGATCAGTGGTGCCGCGGAACATGGCCGACACGCGACGCTGCGTTCCGTTCAACAGGTACACGAACATGATCAGACTCAGGAAGCACATGAGCTTGTGAACCTGATCCACGTGATACTTGGTGCCGTAGGTGATGCAGCCGATGAAGATAGCCAATAGGAACGTGTAGAAGTAGTGGTCACGGTCGTCGTAGTAGTTACCCTCGATCAGGCGACCTACCGCGTGGTACACCGACACGAACCACCCTACAGGGTGCGAGTGGGAGTGTGTGAGTTGGTGTGTGTGCGTGTGTGCGTGCGTGTATCGGTGTATAGTATACACTGTATACGTGTGCGAACGCGATCGTGTGTATACGTATGTGTGTACGTGTGTGTGTCAGTGTGTGTACATGTGTACGTACACGTGTGTGTTGTGTGTGTGTGCATCGGTATGTGTGTGTATCAGTGTGTGGGTAATCGTGCGGCGCACACATGTGTATACGCGTGTTGTTATTCAATTATAATTTGTTAAGATTACATTATATTGATTAAAAAACAATCGATAGTATCGATGGTATTATGTAATTACATCACGTGATAATGGAATTCTAAAGAATACTATAGTATACTATACTATACTTATACTATACTATAGTATTCTTTAGAATTCCATTATCACGTGACGTAATTACATAATACCAGCGATACTATCGATCCTTTTTTATTCAAAATAATTTAATCTTAAGATAACTTTAATTAAAAAATCATTGTCTCCATTTAAACGTGCTTATAATATAATATTATGTACATTTATTGTACAATGTACACTTTGTGTACACTATTATCGTGATGTATACACTAGCGAAGTGTCGTGTCAGGTATACAAGGTATACATTGTATACAAGGATACTCTACAGCCTCAGTGTACTGCTGATTATTATCTATACAGGAATGTATACTATTTTTATATAACGTATAACCCTACATGTTCATAATATATATATATATATATATATATATATATATATATAATGTATAATGAAGGATTATAAATTATATTAATATCATAATAGCAATATTATTATTATATAATTAATTGTTTATAACAATAGTCAGAAATATAGTTCTAAAAAGATACGTTAATAATTATAATATAGGTTATTTATTAAAAATGTATTAATATACATTAACTTTTACTTGTAAAAGTTTTGGCTATATATTTTAAGAGCCTATGATTATAGATTAATTAATATATTTTATTTAATGTATACTTATAGAAATTATATGGGGACTTTTATTTAATATTAGATATACAGATGTATTAAAATAAACAAACAAGAATATAAGTAATTTGATAAACATAACATAAGACTGACAGATTAACTAATATCATTATATTAAAAAAACTTAATTTATATAATAAATATAAATCTTTTAATAATGTACTTATATATATATATATATAGTTAGCAGGATTTAACATTTTATAAATAATTAAATTTTAATTTAAATATATATATATTATTAAATATACGATTAAAAGTATATAAGTTCATATAAAATAAATATGCAGTTTCGCGAAATAGTAATATAGGTACAGATAGATATTTATACATATATGTATATATACAATATATATATACAGTATACTGTACGTATATACTGTATAGTATACAGTTATACATAGACTATAGTATGTATACATTATAAGTGATTAGTGCATGGCTTATAACAACAAGCTATATCTATCTATAGAGAAATAGTTACACGTGTATATGTATACAAACATTCCATTTCTTCTTGTGGAGGCTCCGTGCTTTCGGATCGCTGTTCCGTATTCTGTTCCGGCTTCTTTAACGTGGCGATATCTACTTCCGGTTTGGCAGCAGTCTTGACCGCTGTATTAGAGTCCTTTGTTTCCGGTTTGGTTTCCACTCCTCCTTTATTCGATACATTGCTATCTTTGCGGTCTTTGTCCGTCTTAGCTTCTTCCTTAACGGTACTGCTGTTTGTCTTAGCTTCTTCCTTAACGGTACTGCTGTTTGACTTAGCATCCTCTTTAATTATACTGCTGTTCATGTTGCTCATGTTTATTTCGGATTTGTTTAAATAACTCGGAATTTGTTACCTAATATGTTTGATGTAAAATTTATAATCTATCATATGATATATATATATATATATTTGTCAAAATATATAATTAAACTTATGTTAATTTATACATAACTGAATATATAATTATCTAAATAATAATATAATATGTAAACTATTTATATCTATTAGTTTATTTAATTCTATTTAATTTTATCAATTAGTATAGTTTTAATATTTGTAACTATTCAATATTAGGAAATGTATTATTCGTGTATATTATATGAATTCAGTTACCATAGCAACCATGCTAATGAATACATACATGCATGAATGTTGCGATACCACGAGATATGTAAATATCGCTCGCTCTCCCTCTGTATCTACTGCGGACATGCTCGGAATAGACGTAGTCACATTGAAGTTAGTGATTGCAACTACTGTCATGCGCATTGATAACGTTTGCATCGCAGTGCTAATTAACCTCTGCTAGTTAGGGCAAAGTAACCGAATATATTCATTGCCGTATACGGCAGTGCCAGAATAAGGACACTCTCGATATCACAGAAACCATAAATCCTACAAAAAATGTGTAATGAATAAAATATTCATAATTATATAAATATTCTAAAAAAGTATTTTTTATTTGATAATGATAACAAAATTCAACTTAAAACCTTCTCAAGAATATACAAATGTATCAATAAAATATAACACTATATTATTAAAAAATAAAGCATTCTAAAAATTATATATATAATTTCTATATATTTTATCAAATATTCATTAAGTTATAAGCATATATCTAGAGGTCACATAAGTACCTAATAAGGACATTCTAGATGTCTTAATACGAACATCCTATAACCAATCAGCGCGCAGCATATGAAATATTCTGATTTTCATAAAAATCGCGTTCGTTATAATATTAATACCACAAATAAAGCTAAATCTGAAATTTGTATTATTTAGATACTTAAATTGTATTATTAATTAAAAAAATAATAAAAATAAATAAATTATTATCTAATTTAATTAGAATACATTATTCATAAAATTAATTATAAATAATGTAATTGTAATTTATCGGATTGATTCAATAATATACAGTTTATCTAGTGGTATATAGGATGCCCGTATTATAACACAAGATGTCCGACAAGGGTACCGAATACGGACAATTTAAATTTTAAAATCACTATAATATCTATAATCATATAATATTAATATATTGTAATTTTTGAATATAAATAATGAGTCATAAAATGTTAAGGCCATTTATTGTTAAAATGTCCGTATTAGGTTACTTCCCCTGTGCATACAATACCAGTAATCTTAATCCACTTGTATATTACAATTATAAAATAATAGTAATTATATTTTAAGATAGAATTAGATAAATCTAATCATGTTTTTAACGATGAATGAACATTTTATATAAATATTATATTAAACTAGAAGTATTATATAAAAATTATAAAGTATATAATGCATATATGTTAAGATAAATGAAGAACCAATTTTTGTTTTTAATGAACAACATATAAATGCAAATTAAATTAAAATATTATAATATTTTTATTTCAATAATAATTTATTACATTAAAATATAGTAATTAAAATGAAAATAAATTGCCTGGAATTGATAATATAACAAACGAGGTAATAATCATGTAGGAGATGAAGAAATACAAGTTATCACAAGCTATCACAAAGCTATGAATGCTATCACCAGTACAACTAATATCTATGAAAGAAGATCTACAAAATATCAAAAATACATAACCCTTAGCCTAATATATTATGTAGAGATATACGTATCTATATATATATAGTATACTATAGTAGTAGCCTATAGACTATATCTATAACAGTATACTATAGTATACTGGTGTGGATAATAATGATTAGCTGGATATATACACAAGTTGAACAGAGCATACAAGCTAGCGTGCCTCCGGAATGGTATACCGTATAAATGTAGCTCTATAGAGCTAATTTTGAACATATTTTCAATTGATGCAGGAACATCTAGAAATGTAATTAACCTATTTCATATTTCAATGATTTAAAAAAATAGTTGATATTGGCGTATAGCATGAAGGAGTATATTATTTTATTTGGTATAACGAATGCAATCATATTGATTATCATATAGGAAGTCACATAGGATAGTGTATATACAGTGTGTATACAGTGTGTATACAGTATATATATATATATATATATACTATACATCTTCCAGTGAAGTCCTAGGAGTCCAAGCAGTCCTAGTATCTACAGTATCTATAAGTAATAACAGTGTGCGATTTGTTCTCGTTCGGATGTGGTATTAACTATAATTCGCCTTAACATTGAACATCTACTAGATACGGTGTGATTAGTGAAATGAACTTATTCGTTAAGCGGGCGATAATTCCATCGATAGGAGAGTTGATGAGCTTTACGAAGACAATGACGCATAGAAATTTCAAATGTTGTACGAGATACCACGGTTTATGTAAGGACATCTTACAGGACATCGTACATGATATGCCTACAAAGTCTACGTAAGGATATCAGTCATAGTTAGAGTATAGCGATTCATGGTAAAGAGATACACTACAACAGAGCTGGATTAAAAACACACTGGCGATAATAAGGGAGATGATCAACACAAATAGTGTTGGTGCATTATTGATAGCACTTCACGATAGGCTTGAGACGATGTGTTGGTAGTACGAGTTATCTGATTCCATTACGAGTTAGCGGTTTAAGGTGAAATAAGTTAGTAACAAAGTCGTAAAATGTGAAGTCATTAATTATTTTGAATTTATTTATATTTTATTTTAATATACAAATGTGATTTTTTAATTCTTATATGTTTATAAGTTTATATTATGAACTACCTCTTTTCGATAGGCTTATGTTATTTTAAACTAATGAACAGTATAAAGTATAAAAGTTATAAAGCAGTTAATATATATATATCCAGTAATCTTTGTAAAAAATTGAATATTTTAAAATCTATGACATTTTTTGAAACATCATATTATATTATATCATATAATAAGATTATTGTTGATGTATGATAATATATATATATATATATATATATAATATATATATTATATATATATATATATATATATATATATATATATAGATTTATATAGATATAGATTGCTCTGCTAAAGGTCATAAGTTAACCTATCATGTTTATCATTAACACATTAATGCATACATTAATTGTATTGTTTATTATTTTATTATTATTTTTATATCAGTAGAATTCTTAAGGGCTTACAATTCTTCCCATCCAGGAACTTAGATAAAGTTTACACTTATAACAACATGGCTCTAATGTCCAATATAAGCGGTTTTCGTGTTAATGTAATGCAAAGTATTACCGAGAAACACTTATATGTTATACAACATTATATAAGATCACTTCTAAATATTATTGTAATATATATATATATATATATATATTAGATAGATGTTACATTTAATATTTCCAGATAGAGTTTGCACTCCGTTCTACTGTCTGCATGTATGATGCCTTTCACCACTGACCTAATACTAGCTATATATATATTACTAGTGTACTTACATATACAATAGATATAATATATTACATATATATATATATATATATATATATATATATAATATTGTATACAATAACATTTAAAGTGATCTTATATAAATATGTATACAAAATGTACAAAGTTAGCTATTGTAGTACTCCGCGTTGTTTACTTTCCTCGTTACGTAATACAATGTAAACAGAGTATTACATAACTCTTAAGGGGGTATACCACTACAAGTATTTCCGGTAAGTTGCCGGACATACTCGTAGTGGTATACCCCCTTAATATGTATACTATTTATATACACAATAGTCGCCATATATGACACTATTGCATTAGTAACGCCAGTCGGGTAGAACATATTAGCGCGATGAATCATCTGTTATGATTGCGATTGTAGTATATCTTATAACACACATGTGCACGTATTAAACATTTAACGCAGACTGTGATTATTAACGTCCGTGAAATACCCGGATGCTATAGAAGGCTATAGCCTCCTATAGGAGTATCAGTATCAGTATACGTGTTTGTTGTAATGTTCGATGTATCATGCGTTATAGTAGATATTGTGGGAATTGTGGACATTGTATTCATTGTATACATTGTCTACATATATGTGTATATATACACATACGAATGTTTAAGCCATGTGTAACATTAACTACGCTATACATGATACCTTTATATCATTTATTAAACGACTTTCGGGTCCTACTAATTATTATATTATTAGTTGTACTATAATTATAGTAATTAGTAGGTCCTGATAGTCGTATAATTAATTAGATTATATATGTATATATACATTGTGAACAATATAAATATATACAATTACGTAATTATCTAGTCATTTGCGCCTTTGTGTCGTTATGTTCTATAACTATTCTTAAATGTTGTATACATAACTGTTACTATAAATATATGTTGTGTATAGTGGTGGGTCACGTCGCCAGTATTATGTAATATTGATACTAATTGTATTTATTAGGGCTATTTAATTATGTAATACTTAATAACGATCGTTACGCAATACAAGCGTAATACCACTAGGTATACGGTATATGTTATAGCGGTATCGGCTACAATGTATACACTCTAGTTGTGGTTAGAATGCCTATAGGTATACTATATGTATACCATATGTATACTATAGGTGTACTATAGGTATAATATATGTTAACTACTATATTGTACTTAACCTATAGGTTACTATACCTGGGTATAACGTATACACTATAGTGTTAGCTATACACCTCCTCGCTATACAGAGCGCCTCCTCCGAGTTACTACGCGATACCCACGTAATCTAGTACGCCCACGTGATCTAGTGCGCGCACGTGACGCGTGACACGTGATCTAATACGCGCACACACGTGACAACAACAACGCTATCGATTTTCACCGCGATCCGACGTCGTACGACGTGTGATTCACTCAGCGTTAACAATAGCTAGCAGTAACATCGCTACATTGCTACAGTGTTACAGTGTTACAGTAACACAATAGTATCACGTGGCAGGGGTCATTGATAACGACACGAACGACACGTACGCACGCACACACACACATCAATATATTGATTATTATGATTACATAATAGGTAAAGCGTGTGTAACCGATGAGGTTAGAATATCGTATAACGCTTAATATCGTCAATTGCATTGTATACATAATATAACGCTTACATATTATTAATATAATTATTATATTATATATATATATAATTATATATATAATCATATATATATAATTATATATATATCTATATAATTAATAATATAAGAGTATTCTTAGAAATTGTATATATATAAATATATATATATAATCCTATATACTATATTAATAATACACACATATATGCACTAATATATTATAAGCATACAAACTTAACGAGCGAGATCTTTATACTAGTTTAGTTTATTTTTATATTATAATGAAATGAAATTTATTATGAGATGTAGAATAATAAAATATTTGTTTTAAAATCGAAAATACGATAAATTATACATTAATTATTCGTAAACATATAACTACATATATTATGTAATATATATATATATATATATATATATATATATATATATATTATACTTATGTAGAGTTGGGTCTCGATTGTATGTACGTAACGTGACTAAATATATATATAATTATTATGGTTAGGGTGGAGTGAATTTTCAAATAATTATGGCTTTCTGGTTTTGTCTCGCGATAGTTATTTAAGGTTATATATGAATTTATTTACATTATTGAACTACTATAGTATACTATACGCCTATAGGCGTATACGTGATTAGCATGTATATACTACGTGTATACTATACGTGGTGCTATTATACATGTCCCAGAATTCCACTTTATATATCACGTGATATTGTTAAACGAATTTAAATGGAAAAACTCATAAAAGTTGAGGACAAATGTCAACGTGTCATCTTGTCAACATGCGTATCAACCGATTCGCTATATATAGAATATAAGTTAAGGTGAACCTAACTCCATATATGGTAGTATACTACAACTATGTTGCGCGAGTTTCAGACGATATATTACGTAATAGCGTGTACGTTACCAAACAGTGCGCACGCATCCGCATGCATCCGCACTTATCCCCATGCATCCGCAAGTATCCGCATGCATCCGCACATATCCGTATGCATCCGCATGTATCCGCACTTATGCGCATGCATCCGCAAGTATCCCCATGTGCATAATTAAACCTATCCGCACATACGTCGTACGTCGTACGGTATTATAATATTATTATATAATATATCATAATATATAATAATATTATAATACTTATTATGAATAATCTAGAGGTAATTCTCCATTACCCTTCTGTTGTTACTTAGGCTTATTGTTGTATTCAAACTTATCACTCTCTTCATATCTCTTCATCTCCCCTTAATCTCCTCATATCCTCTAATATCTTCTTATCTCCCCTACATATCCTCAGTATATACATATCCTCTACTGCAAATCAAAATTTATAATAATACTATATGAATACCTATATTATAAACATGTACTATATATATAGTACATGTTTAATATATATATATATATATATATATATATATATGTGTGTGTTATAAAGTCAAGTTTTAGATATATCGATTGATGTAATATACATTTAAATGCATTTAGCATTACGTAACAGAAATCGATATATCTACATAAAAACTTTAAACTAAATATCGGTGTCTCGCTCTGTGTTAATTGTATAGCCATAGCCATGTAAATGTTTATTTTTCTGGTATCATATATTTGTATCTTCTGTAAAGTATATATTGTTATTTTTCTAAATAATAAATTCCACTCGGTGAGATTGCCTCATTCTTCGGTCTACATCTCATCGGGTAGGTACTATTATTATTATTATGTTATATTATTATTGTTATAATGAACAGGTCTTTGTTTCGATTAATAAACTGTATCAGAAAATTCAAATTAATCCATATATATATTTTATTTCGTGGAGTAATTTTATCCCATCCAGGAACTTAGATACAGTTTTTACCTATAACCACGTATGGCTATAATGTCCCTTAAAACCCTATATATATATATATATATATATATAGACGTAGGAACAGTGAGAGGGGTTATCGGCCCATCACTCAAAACAGTACTATGTGAAAGTACTTAGTGACAATGGCAAAGTGTATGTCCCTATAGGGATTTACAGTGTACATTGTACTGTGTACATTGTACACTGTACGTCGTACACGTATGATAAATTTATAAATATGACATTATATATATAATGAATTATATTTTATTAATATAACTATATTTATATAATATACATATGTATGACATATACTTTAACATAATGAACCCACACTCAAATATATTTGTAATATAAATACATCGTGTTACAATGTTACAATATTCTACAATATTATTTAATTAAATCGCCGATGATACGACGAAGTAGTTCGGTTACCTACGATATATCGTGTAGTGCTTAGCGATGTAGTGATACTTAGCTTATATCTAGTATGAAGTGTGATTGTCTAAATTCATTAATAATATTTATAGCCAATATTCATAAGTATGAAGTATACAATATTTATATCGAACAATTAACGCGGTCATAAAATGTATGTATTTATATATGTATGACATACATACATTATGTATGATACATATAAATATCTAGCGAATATATAAATTATAATAAAAATATATATATATATATAACATTCTTCATAATTATTAAAAGTCATCCTTCGACATAAAATCATTCCGACGGCCCTCACTGTAGTGAAAGATTCTCCCAATATTAATTATTTGATTTTAGTAATTTAATAGTGTTTGAAAATGTTTTAAAATTCTATATGTATTGGAATATCATGCTATATATATGTATTATATTAGAAACATAATATAATGAAATAATTTCAATGATATACAAAATAAGTGAATATTTTAAATGTTGCTTAATAGTTCTATGGAATAACATCTCTGTAAACTCGATTACTCTCTATATTCAATGAAATGTTACGTAAGAATAGAGCAGACGAGAATTAAACAAATTTGTTAATAACAATGCAATTTACGTTCAAAATCTATACCGACGAGTATATATTATTATTAATATTGTATTACGTCATATATACAGGTCATTGATACATTTGTTATTGTTATTGTTATTTTGGTGGATTCCGTTCATCCTATCCAGGAACTTACATGAAGTTTTCACTTATAGCCATATATGGCTCTAAATGTCCCTCATTAACCGCTCTCATGTTAATTCATTCATGGTTTTAACTAGAGCCGATCATTTATTTATACGATTTATTTATAAGATCACTTCTAAATATTATTTTAAGAACTATTTTATCAAATTAATTAACGGTCGGGACGAGGTTCGAACCCGTTTCCTACTGCTTAAGCAATTGTGTGTCCGACGCCTTAGCCACTGAGCCACACATGCTTATATATATATATATATATATATATATATATAGTTATATAGTATTATATATTATCTATATGTATTATCTATATATCAGTATCGTAAAAATAATTTATAATATACTGGTAGATTTTCTAAGAATATATAGCCTACTAACTTAAAAAATATATACCGTAATTTGTTATAATAATACAATTGATAAAAAATGATTAAAAGTACTTACATCCGTAAATGCGACAACTATATTTTTATACCATTAATAACCATTGCCGTTATAATATCACTATATATATATATACAATAGCACTATTATAGCGATTAAGATATATGTACCTTCACTAGAGCTCTAGCTATATAAATCACGTGAATCTTACATAATATGTATACGATTGTTAATAGTTATGTGATAATGCTAATATGGCTTGTTGTTTAGTACATATAAACTTACATTCAAATGATGTATATAAATAATCCTATACAATATATATATATATATATATATATATATATATATATATATATGTGTATTTGTATATGAGCGTGTGTGTGTGTGTATCTATATTTTTTGGTAAATGTAAAGAATGTAAATCAATAATTAATAGTATTGCTGACACAAGGATAGGATACCTACTGATAACACACGAATATTATTAAATAATAAGTGTATATCTAGAAGGAATTATTGATAAAATATCTCTATATATAATATATCTATATATAAAAATATATATATATACATACTATATATAACACGAATTGTATTGATCTTATACACGAATATGCATGGATTGTATACATTGTATACCATACATAGATCGCATGCAAAATATGATATAATATATATTTACACACACACATACACACACACATACATATATATATACCTTACCAGGTCGAGCTTGCTCGGCATTTCATAACACGTAATCTCCATTCATTTCTATCATTCATTGCAGTCGGAAGTTCTTCTATCTTAAGCATTGTGCCTTCTTTTAACTGATCTATATATGATTTCCTGGGCCTGCCACGGGATCTCTTACCATGTTTTGGGTTCCATAGTAGTAGATCACTATCAGTTCATCCTTACTCCTCCAACAATGTCCTGCGAAACTTAGTCGTTGTTTTCTAATAGTGTCAGATATTTTCGGGATGTTCTTATATAGTTCTTCGTTAGTCAGGTGTAGATTCCAATGCTTGTTTTTAATAGCTCTTAGCATCCTCGTATATGTTCCATCAATTTTTCTCTCCATAGCTACTGTCATTGTCCAGGTTACGGATCCGTATACTAGAACAGTTTCTACAGCATCTCTGAAGAAGTTTATTTTTAGGTTTTCTCTAAGATTTGATTTCCATATTATATTTAGGTTGTTTAGTGCAGCCCATGCCTTCGCAATTCTAATACTTATATCATGTTCTTTAGATCCTATATAACTTCCAAGGTATTTGAAATCATCTACTTTTTTAATATTTTCTCCGTTTAAACTCTTAA
The DNA here is from genome assembly GCA_964019155.1 of Osedax fenrisi. NCBI lineage: Eukaryota > Metazoa > Annelida > Polychaeta > Sabellida > Siboglinidae > Osedax > Osedax fenrisi. The sequence continues at coordinate 50,796,348 of OZ025240.1, read as the reverse complement.
TAATCGACGTTGTTTTCTCATTTTGGTTAAAACTCATGTATTCCGTCTTTCCTGAATTTATTGTTAGACCAATTTGTTTGCTTTCTCTTCTATTAAAAGTAATAGAGTATTTGCTTCTGATAGGTCGTTTGTTGTTAGAGCAATATCGTCCGCGTAATCTGCATCACTGATACTTACTGATGGATATCTACTGATCTTCCTTTTCGAAATGGTGAAACCTAGTTCATTATTGCAATCCAGGGAATTCTTTAGAATATAGTCAAGGCATATTATGAATAAGAAAGGAGAAGTGTATCACCTTGTAGTACACCGGTTTTAATTTCAAAGAAAGGTGTGTCACCGTCTGGTGATCTAACCATGGACCGAGTGTTTTTGTATAGAATCATTATTGCATTTACTGTTTCTGAAGGAAGACCATATTTAATTAGAACTATTTTCATCATTTCGCGGTTTATGATGTCGAAAGCCTTAGAGAAGTCGATGAAGAGTAGTGTGAGAGGTAGATTTTTATCTTTTACACCTTCGAGTATACGGCGGATTGTTAGAATTTGTCCAGTTGTAGATCGGTTTTGTCGAAATCCATTTTGATTTTTCCTTAGTATGGGATCTATTTCTGTTCTAATTCTGTTTAGTAACATCAGGTTGTAAATTTTTGCTGCTATATGAGTTAATGTGATACCTCTGTAATTTTTGGTGACAGATAGATCGCCTTTTTTTGGGAAGGTAAGTAAACAGCCATCTTTCAATTGGTTCTTGCCAATATACCTTATTGCATGACTCAAGTAAGAACTCTTGACATTCGTATAGTTTCCATACTTCCACAGGTATTTCGTCTAATCCAGTGGCCTTGCCGTTTTGTATACTTTTATATATATATATATACACTAATATATTATAATATAATTATATAATTATAATTATAATTTATTTCAGAATTGTATTATTATCATGTATTACTATATTATATATATGATGATGATAAGGTTTATTAGCACTTATCATAGGTGTGGCCACCCCTCGTAGGTGCATATAACAATATAGAACGAAAACAATAAATAGATAAATAAATAAACAAAACGATAAAATAATATAATTTATAAAAATAGTAATATTGTATGATTAAATAAGTGAATATATTACATCGATGATATGTAAGCTTTGAGGTGTGTAATAAAGGACGGGTGTGAATGGATTGATCTAATAGAGGCAGGGAGGGAATTCCATAAGGATGGAACCATATAACTGAAGGCGCATTTATGGTATTTCAGGTATGAGACACAAGGACAAATTAGGGAAATGTCAGAATTTGATCTTAAGGAAGTCAGTGGGCGTCTTAGAGTTTGTAGGGAAGTCAAATAAGGAGGAGAAGTATAATATATTGCTTTATGAGCGAGTGATAGAAGGTGTAGGAGGGAACGTTTTTTTTGAGGGAACCAGTTGGATATAAGTTGGTGGGAGTCGGTAATGGAATGGTAAAATCGATTTATTGAGAAAATGGTTCGTATAGATGCACGAATTATACGATTTAAAGGGGATAATGAAGTAATAGGGAGATGATATAGTAGTGAGGAGCAGTAGTCGATACGAGAGAGTACGAGTGCATTTATGAGGACAGTTGTAATAGGGCGGGTTAAGTCTTTTCTTATACCACGAATTGTGAAGAGGTGATAGTTAGCTGATTTAGATATATTAGCTATATGGTAATTTAGGGATAGGTTAGCATCCAAAGTAATTCCAAGATATATAACAGATGATGAAGGGATGATGGGGAGACCGTCGATGATAACAGGTGGAAAATAATGATAGTTAGATGGGATATTTAGGAGTGCAGATTTTGAGTAGAAGATTGTTAGATAGAAGCCATGATCTGAGGTATATATATATATATATATATATATATATATATATATATAAAAAATTATACATTATATATATTATGTATACATATATTTTATATTGTATGTTTTTGTGATCCGTTTGATATTTATATTTGTATTTGTATCATGATTTGTATACATATTTGTACATTTAGGTAAGTTTACCCCTACTAACTGTAAACAGTGATTCGATAAATTCGAATGCACGTTGGAAGTAACATGCATATATTCACGTTACTTCCTACATTTTATAGCTACGAGGCTACAGTCTATAGGAAGTATACTCGAATAACCTACGCATGAAGTATATGAGCGTATTTCTCGCATACCAGATATTCTTGTTTACCGCTTTCCGATTTGCGTTTATTTCTATATTTATTTCCAAAGTTTTTGATTTATTTTTATTTATTATAATATGTTTAGTCATAATTAAACGTAATCATATTATTAAACTATTATATAATATTCAATAAAATCAATATAGGTGTGTGTATATATATATAACTATAGTTACATTACTTATATTTATATATATATATATATATATATATGAATGTATTTATATATTTTGAAATTAGGTATTATAATGATAATATATATATTATAATGTTTAGTAGGCACAAAAATAGGACCATGTAGACCAATTCGCTCGTGCGGGAAGAACATAATAATAAGATAATAGTAATACGATAACAAATAGATAATGATAATACGTTGAAAATAAAATTTGACAAAATAACGAATACAAAAATAATAAGTTTGATGATTTAGTGATTATAGTTAGAAAGAAAAGAAGAAATATATTTTATAAATCTTTTGTGTGCTCTAATATCCGTTCTATATAGAACGAATGTAATTTTTAAAAGTTGCAGAATGTTTACTAGAGTTCCAGGAGATAAGGAAAAGAACATTTTGGTAACGGCGAATAGGTAATATTGTACGTTTGTTAATTAGATCAGAGATATAGCTAGGGATGAAATAATATATTGGATTATAGAGAGCACACGTAATTTACACCTGAAGGATAAAGGTAGCCACATACGATATGATTACTGATATATTGTAGTATACTACTAACTCTATAGAGTTATACAGTAGTGTTATGCAGTAACTAGTACGTATTGAGGAATGGATAATCCGATTTAGTGGATAAGTTGTTTAGCAGGAAGTAGGTTCAGTAGGGACAACAGTAGTCAAATCGGGAGAGTAAAATAGCATTTATATGAGTTTTCGTAAGGTTTCTGGAAAGTGAGATCCATATTTTTTAAATTCTGAAGAGATGAAAGTTGGAGGATTTGTAATAGATATTATGTGATTCTTACATGATTATCAAATACTAATCCTAGATTTGTTGAAGAATACAAAGGTAGAATGAGAAGATATCATATGTTATTTATATAGAAAACTTAATTTAAAAAACTAGTTTTGTACTAGTTACTTAACTAATTATGGCCTTTTTATGAATAGAAGTACGCATCCTGTGATATGAAAAAATGTCATAATTATTAACATATATATAACCCCTATAGGGGTTAATAATTAATATTTAAAAGGATAATTAATTAATATCTTTTAAACATCATTTCCTATAGGCTATAGAAACATTTCTATTAGATCTATATATAAACATTTATGTTAATTATAATTATAATGTCTATGTTATTTGATTATTCAATAAAGACTAAAGTATATATCTATAGACTTATCTACACTACTATATTTACGACTAATTCAATTGTGATTAAAACTACGTATATTAATGTGTTTTTTAGAGAGGTTTTTTTCATAATCGATATCATAATATTCAGATAATTATGTAATAAATCGATAGTTTATATATATATATATATATATACATATATATATATATATATATATATATATATATATATATATATATGTGTGTGTATGTATGTATATGTATGTATATTAATGTGTGTATGTGTGTACGACGTCAAATGTACGAGCATGTACGTGTGTATGTATGTTTGTGTATGTATGTGTGTGTGTTCGTATTACGAACATTCCAGTACTAATGTGAATAATTGTAACAATATTGCTCGACACTTCAACTGTATTGTGTATACGTTACACTAATATGTAGGGTTTAAATTTGTTAATATATATATATATACATGTACACTAAACTAAATAGGTATAGTAGTAATAGTATACTAAAATTAATAATATATAATAAACATATATCATATAAATATCTACATATATTATATTTTCATTAAATCATTATTAACTAATTATCGTATATAGATGTATAATTATTTATAAATATGTACAAGTTTGAATATTATTAAGTTCTATAACTATACGAATGCTATAGAAATGATTACCTAGATATATATATATCATATACCTATATGTTCTATGATTATATTAATTAAGAAATGTTTAATAAAAATAAATATAAAATTGATTATCTATGATATAGATTCTATAGCATTATATAATACTATGTGTATTGAAAGTATCGATGAAATGTATGTATTATTTTAAAGTTATAAATGAAGTACCTATATATATAGGTCTTTTTAACTATAGTATACCTATAGGTATACTATAGTAGCAGATTTTCATTATAAAATACGTAAGCGTAATGAAATATCAGCAGGTGTACATATATCAGTAGGGGTAACCTATAAAGGTAGCCATACAGGCTATAGGCCATAATAGGCATATAGCCATATATTATGATGAAAACATCGACACTATCGTGTGATAACTTTAGATATGACGTAAAGCGGTAACGTATTGGTTGCCAATAGGTAGTTATGTAATATAAACATGGTTATACCCTTACCCCTACCCTACCCTTACCCTTACCCCTACCCTAATTGGTGCACCAATATGTGACTATAACACAAGAATTAGCTTAACATAAGTAAAAGGAGTTGTATGGGCGTGACTAATGTAATGGTTGTACCTAATATAGTGGGCGTGACTAATATAGGGGGAAATGGTTAGTTTTTCATTAATATTTGATATCGCACAGATATCCTAGTTATATTTTCCATCGTAATTTTGCTTTAATTATATGTATGCACACATATATTTGTATCTATAGTATATATTCGATAATATACACAATTTCTATGATAAACAATATAATAATATAATACAATTATATAAATAATTACCTATAGGTATATATAATTATAATATTATCAATATTTCACATTCCATAGTAATTTTTAAGATATATATCAAAAGACATTTTTCTACTACCTATGCATTTGTGTAACAACCTAAATATAATTATATATATATATTATTCAAATTGAATCTAAATTTAGAATTAATATTAATATAGATTATAATCTGCTTAATTATTAATAACAAGCTGATCGCATACACTTATAGTATATAACAATGATGTGTTAAATATGCATATGCACGAATATGTTTATATATATAGTTCCGAATTTGGTATAAGAACCCGGATACATATTGAAGAAAAGCTTAATATATATATATATATATATATATATATATATAAGATAATAAGGTATAATGTATAAGGTATAAGTATAATGTATAATGTATAATGTCTAAGATATAATGTATAAGTTATAAGGTATAATGTATAAGTTATAAGGTATAATGTATAAGGTGTAAGGTATAATGTATAAGGTGTAAGGTATAAGGACTAAACTTAACTACAACAATAATATAGATACATCATGTATTGTTATTCTAAATATAGATGTGTATCGTTGTTAACATGTGTATAGTATTACTAACTAAAGGGGTTAAAGGGGTTGTCCCACTACAAGTATTTCCGGAAACTTGTCAGAAATCCCACTACAAGATAGCTGGCGCCAGTATTGCTTGAGATCGTATGATAGGCTATTAATAATCAACCAATCAACTTCATTATTGTTTTTAAATCTATTAACTTTTAAATTCAAATTAAAATCTTTTTATTTTTAAATAAATTCAAATAGAACAAAACGTATTAAATTCAAATTATATGGGAATATATAATATTGGAATTATTAAAATCTAATAAGATTATATATATATATTAAATAATTAATAATAATTAATATTAACAAATTTATAAAAATAAAAATGAAAAATAAACAACAATCATCATGAAATATATAGTAATATCTTTGTTTTCAAGCAAGTATTTCTGGAAAGTATTGACTGTTAAGTAAGGGGGTATCCCACTACAACTTTCTATAATATCGTTTACTACCAAGTACATTATTTCCGGAAATACTTGTAGTGGATACCCCATTAATACATAATGATATGTAATTAGCAAAACTATTATATATATATATATTATTAGGAACATTTAGAAAATGTCACATGTATTAAATTATAAAGTAATACCATAACAAACATGTTTATTAGATGGAATAACACTGATTACAGATAGCAGAGATTGTTGTTATTAACTACACCACGTGATCATATTACGACCGATAAGATATGAGCGATAAAGGGAAAGGTCAAAGGAATTTCACACCGGAAGTGATTCAACTAAAAGGTATTAAAGAACTACCATGCGAGGTCATCACTGAATCCGTTTCAGATTTCATTCCGGATCACGTATTGTACGAAGCCTTTCCTCAAGACCAAGGATGGTCGTGGGTTGTTATATGTGGTTAGTATAACTCTATAATAATAGTAGTAGTTGTAATAGCACAGCCCCTTGGTAATAGCACACTACTATAGTATACTATAGTAACACTGTAATTGATAAACATATGATTATAAATTAATTTTATTAATATATATATATATATATATATATATATATATTAGTAAAATTAGTAAAATCTTCGAAAAAATAATTTATAATAGAATGATGGACTTTATATATAAAAATAAAATAATTAATGATAACCAATATGGATTTATTGAAAAATCCAATACTACCCTTTCACATTTTAACTTACAACATTTTTTATTTACTAAACATAGTTTAAATAAAAAAATTGCTACGCTATTTTTAGACCTTAAAAAAGCGTTCGATGTTGTAGACCATGACATTTTTGTAAAAAAAAAGAATACTGTGGTTTTAGGGGTCATGTAAATGTGTTTTTAAAAAATTATTTATTAGATAGAAAAGTTAAAACTCGAATAAATAATACTGTATCATCTGTTAGAAATGTACGTTTTGGTGTTCCTCAGGGATCAGTATTAGGTCCATTATTTTTTATAGTATTTATTAATGACATATCAAATATATTTAATAATGATGATAATATAAATTTAAATATATATGCAGATGACACATCACTCTCTATATTTGCAAATTCAAATGAAGAATTGAGTAGTAATATGCAATTATATTTAGATAGATTATGTCATTGGTTTAATATAAATAAATTAAAATTGAATATTGAAAAAACTAAAATACTTCCTTATTTTAATACAAAAATTATAAATAATATAAATTTAAATAATGCGAACATAGAAATAGTAGATAGGTATACGTTTTTAGGTATTATATTAGATAGTAATTTAACATATTCGTTTCATATTATAAATTTGTGTAATAAATTATCAAAAATTGTATATCTTTTTCGGAAGCTAAAATTTCTTAACCTACGCAATTTAATTATATTATATAATTCACTATTTTTATCAAATATGTCATATGGAATAGAAATATAGGGTAATGTTTATGAAGATAGATTAAAAAAACTAGTATTAATACAAAAAAAAACAATTCGAATTATCAATAAAAATATGATAGACAAGTCTCAATTACCTCTGATTCGTTACACTAATAATATGTTTAAATATAATTCTATTTTAAAATTGAATGAACTCATATATTTTAGAATAATATTATTTTTATATAACCTATTACATAATAACTATAACATTAATCTAGATACATTTTTTATTTATAATAAAGACAAATCAAGATTTATTTTACCATTAATGAAAACAACGAAATTTCAAAACACAATTTTTTTTAAAGGCCCAAAATACTATAATAATATAATGAGTAATAATATATTAAAATCTGAAAATATACATAATGTACACAAATTAAAAAAAGTATTAAAGAATTACTTTTTAAATAAATATTAGTTTTTATATTTTAGCATTTTAATCATTTTTAATATTTTTAATCTTCGTCAATTTTTAAAATTTTTATATTTAAAACTACTTGGGTCATTTTTATGTTATTATATTTTTATAATTTTTTATTATTTTATTCGCACTTTTTTGTTATATAATTGTTTGCACAAGTTTTAAACATACTTTATTTTAATTTGTATATACTAAACCATTTGAATCATTTTATGTTATTACATTTCAATAATTTTTTATTATTTTATTCGCACTTTTTGTTTTATATTTGTTTGCACAAGTTTTAACACATTTTATTTTATTAGTTTATTTAATGGATTGATGAAACATGATGAAATACGTTGAGGGACATTATTTTTATTATTATTATTATTCTCTTTATATATATTTCTTTACTCTTATTATATTGAATTCTAGTACACAAGTCTTATTATTATTGTGTAAATGTCCCAAAGCTATTATATTCATATACTATGGAGGTATCGACTTAATAAAGCTAATTATAGCTTTCAATGATCCTCCTTAGACAATTGTCTATAAACTGATTTCATTCATTCATTCATTCATATAGATATAGTCATCTATCACTAAATATGAACTTTTACGGGAGCTAATTTCATTTTGTTCCTGTAAATATGTGTAAGATTAATTTGATAACTCATATATTGTGGATTATTTCGAGTCTAGATTAGCGTTACTATGTATATATATATATATATATATATATATATATATATATATATATATATATATATTTATGAATGAATGAAATCAGTTTATAGACATACGACATACTATGTATATAAAATGTCTATGGAGGATCAGTGAAAGCCTAGGCTTTATTTGGTCGATACCTACAATATGTTCATGTACGGATTAAAATATTAGTAAAAGTAATAATATAATAATAATATTCATGTGTTAGCATTCGTTGTAATATAATTAGTAAAGTAATCAACAAAATAGAAAATATATATATATATATATATATATGAGAATTTGCCTGAATATAATACTTGACCAGGTAGTGTTTGTATGGAGATATTCGTACTGGGAATCTGCGTGAAGTCGTTCGGAATCCTATCGTTAGCTATTGAGGAGCAGTATCAGACCACTAAGGTGCAGGTGGCATGGGCTATGAGCATCTGTGCGTGCATCATCCTTCTGTTAGGCTAGTACACACACATCACGTGGTAGTAGTAGAGGTCACTGCAATGTCATGCTCCGTACATCACGTGGTAGTAGTAGAGGTCATTGCAATGTCATGTTCCTTACATGACGTGATAGTAGTAGAGGTCACTGCGGTGTCATGTTCTGTACATCACGTGGTAGTAGTAGAGGTCACTGCAGTGTCATGCTCCGTACATCACGTGGTAGTAGTAGAGGTCACGCAGTGTCGTGTTCCGTACATCACGTGGTAGTAGTAGAGGTCACTGAAGTGTCATGATCCGTACATCACGTGGTAGTAGTAGAGGTCACTGCAATGTCATGTTCCTTACATGACGTGGTAGTAGTAGAGGTCACTGCAGTGTCATGCTCCGATGTATAGTGTAAAATGTAGTGTATACAATGTACACTGTACATTGTACAGTGTATAATGTACACTGTAAAATATACAAAGTTTAGTATACAATTTATACAGTGTACATTTCAATTCTGTATATTTTAATTTCAACAAATAGTGTATAAAACAAATTATAAATGTTAGTATCACTTGTAATATAAATATTAGTGATAGAAGTTTAAATTAATTGTTCCCCTAAGTATAAATATCCTATAAGATATATAGGCTATAGTGCACATATTCTATTGATCATATATGTATATATGATATGTATATACATTTTTCGTAATTATATATAATTATAAATACGTATATATAAGTATTTATATATGCTAATATACAAATATAATATATAGTATTAAGTAATAGTGAAACTATATATATTACAATATAGAGTGAAATATTAACCTAATAAATATTACTAATATTGATAATGATAAATATATTGATAGGTATTTTTATGGTTAATAGTATGATGAAGATGATACTAATAATAATTATTATGACAGTTATGTGGATGATGACCTATAACCTACTACAATAGTTATGATTACCTTGATCCAACTGCGCAGGTCCGTTCACCAGTCTACTGACCACGAGGTACGGGACTAGAGCTGTGACCTTCACAGGAGGACTGTTGTTATCAGCGGGTTTTGTACTGAGCGCGTTCGCTACAAGCATCACTCAACTGTACCTCACTTACGGAGTTATCGTAGGTTACCATGGAAACGAGCGTTACATTAGTACTGCGGCGGTGGTGGTGGTGGTGGCGGTGGTAGTAGCTATGGGGTATGGTACACGGAACTTTATATTTAAACACGCATATATTTATTATATTTTATTATTTAAATTTGTATACATATATTATTTATTAATTACCCATTCTACTTATAAAATATTAATATAACATATATATATATATATATATATATATATGTGTGTATGTGTGTGTATACACTCAGTATATAGTCTAAGCATGTATATATTATATTCTATACATAGTTAGATTCCGACTATTACATCATCTAACTACTAACACCTCCACCTGCAGGTTTAGGAGGGGCGTTAGTCTATACCCCGGGGTTAGTGTTCCTCTCTCAACACTTCACCAAGTACAGGGCTACGGTTAACGGTGTCTCTTTCGCAGGAAGTGGTATAGGATCCTTCTGCGTATCTCCTCTTATCACTAAGGTAGGCGTATCTCCTCTTATCACTAAGGAAGGCGTGGCTTATCTCTTACCACTAAGGTAGGCGTGGCTTATCTCTTATCACTAAGGTAGGCGTGGCTTATCTCGTATCACTAAGGTAGGCGTGGCTTATCTCTTATCACTAAGGTATGCGTGGCTTATCTCTTATCACTAAGGTAGGCGTGGCTTATCTATTATCACTAAGGTAGGCGTGGCTTATCTCGTATCACTAAGGTAGGCGTGGCTTATCTCTTATCACTAAGGTATGCGTGGCTTATCTCTTATCACTAACGCGCGGCTTATCTCTTATCACTAAGGTAGGCGTGGCTTATCTCTTATCACTAAGGTAGGCGTGACTTATCTCTTATCACTAACGCTCGGCTTATCACTATGATAGGCTTATATATGTCATCACTAAATTAGTCGTTATGTATTATCACTGATTTAGGTGTTATCTTTATCACTATTATGTTACAGATCTCGTTATACCCATGAGGCTGGTACATGCTATAGATATAGTAAAACTATAGTATCGTATGCAATATACTATATGCAATGTTTTTATGTACATTAATAATTATTATGTACTTAACAATGCATGCATGCGAATTTCATAAGCATATAAGTATAAATATAGTATAAGTATAATATAGTATAAGATGTATTATATACTGAACAATGGACACATTCATTAATAACTTTTTCAGTAATAACGGTAAGAAACCTAGTGATTATTGATTATTATTATTCAGGCTATAGCCTATATATTTATATTCCCTTATGGGATGATCTGTATTAATGTATTAATTATATTATGAACTGCAGTCATTCGAAACTTATAATCTATAAATATATATATATATATATATTATTTCTCATGATACATTAACTAATTAAACTAACGCCGTCCGTCTACATTTCACCCCTTATGACGTAACACAGTTGCAGGAGGAGCAGGGTCTTCGTTACACCCTGATCATCTTGGGTGGTCTGATGTTGAACGTATGCGTAGTGTCGTGCTTGTTCCGACCCGCCAGTTTCTACGCCTACAGATACAGACGGAAGCTGAGCATCAAGGACGAGATGATGAAAGTTTGCAGCGCGAGCGAGCCATATATGGTAACAGAATACTAGCGAGCCATATATGGTATAAGTATACTAGCGAGCCATATATGGTATAAGTATACTTAATAAGGAGGGGGGACATTCGTTGCGTTTAAGTGTATCACATATGAAAAATTAGATTTACTACAAATATATCAGCTATAGCTAAATATTTATCTTGGTATTCTAAGATATAGTTAAAATGGTGTGTATAGATATAGATATATCTATAGATAGCATCCATATAAATACTTCATAGTATCGTAAGAAATGTATTAGAAAATGACAAATTAACTTAAAATATGTATACTTTTTTTTTTAACTTAAAATATATTTGGTTTTTATTATAAGTGTATCAAAGTAATATATATTCAAAAGTTCCTATATTATAATATCATCTGTATATTATTTATAATCTATGAAAATTGTATAAACAATGTTTATTAAACATACATCAAGCTTTTCAAACATTATAAATTTGTAAACAAAAATCAGATATATTAAGATTCAAAAATTGTGTGTGTAATAAATATCATTTTAAGATTTTCTAAAGGTTATTAGGCTTCACAGCATTTTTGTAAATATGTATTAATAATAAGGTGTAGTATATGTTGTACAATGTACAGTGTACAATGTACAGTGTACATTGTACAATGTATACTGTACAATGTACATTAGTATATTTATAAGGCATACATAAGGCACTTGTGGTTACTTTTTATGAAATAGATTACATAATTTTAAAGATAATGAATAATATTTGCTATTTTAAAGTAATTAATTGTTGATATGAGAATAACATTAAGGTGTATCCTTAAAGGCCTGCGACAATACAAAAGGTTGACTAAAGACAATATGTTGACATCATTAGCCGCCATGTAAACGATATAGCTATTGTTAATGAGTATTGTTATATGTGGCCATGGAAACGGATAACTAAGTACGCTGTAGTTGATATGGCGTCATCATTGTATGAGGTCAGAGGTTATCCAGTGTAAACAAACAACCGTGTATACCGTAGTCTTGGGGGAGTACAGGGGGAGAGTTTATACAAATAGTTAAAGTATAATATAGCCATAGCTACTATTCGTAGCTTTAGATACTATTGTTTTATGGTATTTTTATTGGTAAATGATTCGATATTATTAGTAATAGGTTATATATGATATCTGAATATACATAGAATTGCGGGGAGAAATATATTTCTCGATAAGTGTAATTCCCGGAAACAGATTGAATTACATTTAAATTATTAATACATCATCCATATATGAGTAGGCGTATAGAAATGTGTATATTTAGTATAACTGTATATATATATATATATATATATATATATATATATATATATATATATATACATACATACATACATACATACATATATGGTTTATATTATATTATATTATATACTACCCGTGGATGTAAAGAAATTCTCTACATAGATGTCACAAATATAAAAATACTCACACACATACATATATGTATACACACATATACACACATATATATATATATATATATATATATATATATATATATATATATATATATATCTACCTATAGGTGTTAATTATATATATCATTTTCATATATGATATTTTATCTATATAAATATACTATATTATGTAGCATATGTACACATATATTTTACTATAGTACACATATGTGGCTTAGTCCTATGCCTACATCTAGAGATTATTAGCTATAGATAAGTAGAATTAGATAAGTAGAATTAGATACTTAGATACACGTATTAATGTGTTTTAATTACACACGCTATTCACATTACATCACTGAAATGTATGTGAGTGCTATGCGTGTGCTATGTAGTAATCACTTAGGTAATGATACGTAGAAGTCAGTCAAGCAATCGGGTATGTTATCTTGAAGGGGTACCGCCTATACAAGTCATGTGATAACATCAATGCTAACTTTGCAATACTGGTATCATTACATATTTATATACATATACGTATTGTAAAACGTTTTCCTTATTCATATATATCATTATATATAATTATCATTAGGCAAATATATATATATATAGAATAATATACCAGACATATCTATATGAATATACCACAAATGTTACATAATTATAGATAATAGTCAGTGATGATTATAAGCAGTGACTTCCAATGTTATTGATTATGATATAATATCTGAATTGTAATAATAATAAGCCTAATATGGTAATATTGGTGTGTTGATATTAAATTCTGTGAGATGTTTGTTATTGATATATTACGTGGATATATCAATAACAATGAGGAATACCACGTATGTACGTCACAGGAATAGATATAGAGAGAGCTAGAGCTCTCTAGCTTTATATATATATATATATATATATATATATATATATATATATATATGGTCACAGGTGTTCGCCCTTATTGATACTATCAATGTACAAGTATGTGTATGTGTGCAATGCACACTGTGCATGTATGTATACTATACACTGTATACGAACGACGTAAATATAATCATATTTAAGAGAACGGAAATGTGTACTCAGGTATGTACATTGTATTATGTATGTACATTGTACACTGTACAATTAGGGTAGACCGTTTTTGAAAGTTTTTCTAGCTATCTCACAGTATGTCATAAATGTTATATTAAACATATTTGTGAAGTTTCATCACAAAATATTTAATATTGGTAAAGCTGAGTGCACTTTAATGATGAAATATTTTCATTTATGATTCAATGTAAATTTCTATTTTACTTATATATTATATATTTGTGTAAGTGTGCATTGTTATAACAATAACATATTTGGCAAATGCGTGTATAAATATATTGTAATATTAATAAAGTAAAAAATTACATTTTTTTATTTAATATAATTTATTCGATAATTTCTCTGATACATTATTTTAAGCATAACACTTTGTTGTTAGTTAATAAAAAATAATTTTTCTAACAAAAATCAATTTACTAGTTGATTTTTTGTTAAAAGTCTCAATAAACGTCATTTGTTGAATAAACATATGCTATTTTTATAGTAATTCTTATAATTTTATATTCATATATAGATGATAGAAATTGTAATATAACATTTTTTTTTTTATTATTCAATTGATTATTTGTTAAGAAATTGTTATATACTACATATGCTTAAAAGCAATTTGTACTTGTAAAACATTATTCCTTTCATATATCTGTAATTTAATTTTTTTTCGTAAATATTCAATGTAAATTCCTATCTTATTTAAATATTGTTTTCCTTACTGAATTTTTGTCGGTTTTCAATTTTGTTATTATATCTAGAGTTATTAAGAGGAGTTATTCCAAGAGAGTTGGCACTTTTCTATGAGGGGAAATACAAAAGTTACCAAAACGGTCTACCCTCTTTTACACTGTACAGTGTACAGTTAGCATGCATGTCTTAGCCCATTTGTGTTAACACATAGCTAATTAGCTTAATGTGTGTTAGCCTATGTTATCCTATACTTGTTTAGTTTGTATGTGTAATTGTTGGTATAAATACCGTTACCTATATGGTATTTAATCGATGATGTGCACTTATTTAGATGATTATCACGTGATTAAACTATTTCTATATATCTCGCGGTTTATCGCGGTTTAGCGTCTCGCTAATTGTATTACATATAATTATATAGAGTGAGCGATATTACGATGAAGTATGGTGTCCGTAGTCGTATCTATTTATAGATAGACGAGTCTAGTCGGTAATAATACGATAGGTAATTATGGTGATTATGCGTTAAGTACTGATTAGCATCGAGTTTCTCTGATTCAGCATTTACTATGTCATACATAATGATATTATGTCATTTAGAAATGTAGTCGTACGTTTCAAGATTAGATTTTAATAATAATATGAAATTCCTTATATATACAGTAGAAGCTCGGTAACTCAACATGCCGATAACTCAACATTGCCGATAACTCAACATCCACAAAATATTTGGTTGGATTCGTATCTTTTACATGTTAACAAAAACCCTATTACTCAACAAATATAACTCAACATACATATAACTCAACATCGTTTTTTATAATCCTAGCCTATACATTACATGTAAATATACATCCGATAACTCAACATTTATGAAAAATCAAAATATCACAAACATATGTTGTTGGATTCGTATCTTTTACATGTAATAATCTACATTGCTCAACAAATATAATTCAACATACATTATTCAACATGGTTTTATTTAATAATATATGGATATAAATATATAAACGTAAAAATACAATTACAATTATTATATTATCATACGAGTACTATTTTGAATGCATTTATGTGAACAAAACATTAATTAAGTCATTAATTTATACATCCGATAACTCAACATGAAAACTCCGTCCCGTCAATGTTGAGATATCGAGCTTTAACTGTATATTAATATATTATATATTTTACATTTACAATTATTCGAAAATGAACAATTAATCGGCTAAATGTGATGGTATCTAATGTAAGAGGGTGATGACAATGTACGTATTACATCCGGTTATGTAATGATGCGATTGGGATTTTTTTTAAGTCATAAATATTACCCAGTCCACAAACACGTAGATATGTCGTGATTATACACGCGAATCGTGCACTTAAAATTACTTAAGTTGCTTAAGTTACTAAAGTTATATTTATAATACTTACAAAAACCTATCGAATTATCAATTTATTTGTTAACAATTAATCGCAAGTATTTAGTAAGTGTTGTATTTATATAGAGTAACGCGTACACCATTAGCTGTAGGTGATATGTAACGGTGAAAGCGACGTCTCACGTGGTTCATTAATAACTTAATCACGTGTATTTCATGTCACGTGTTATTCACGTCACATGTTCTTTTTCACGTGGCACCTAATCCCCCGCATCCTGTGTGAACGTAGTAGCATTAGTATCGTTATATTATAATTATTTAGAATGATATGTTCATGTTTATATTCTAATATTACATAATAGTATTGTAATGATTACCCTTTGAGAAGTATTTCACTTTGAGATATGCTAAAATTAAACTATCCGTACACACACGTCCATGTATAACAATGTATAAGTAACGGTATATGTACACATTATTCGCGTACAATTTAATATTCCTTAATGTATACAATACATGATCTACATTTACACAAATATCTTCCTCCTAAAAATGTTATCACTAAACTATAGAAATCTCTACAATCTTTAAAATAAGTAAAATTAATTAAAATAATATTATTAACAATTATATTAGTTATATATAGGTTGTATAACATATAGGTTGTCATAACATTTCTTAAAAGTGATATGTACTCATAAAATCTATAGGTACCTATGAATACATGTTATCTAGATGTGTATCTTACATGTGTCTACTTAATGTAATATATGTATTAGACTGCACGGGTTATAGTTCAGAGGAACTGTCACTTGCTGGAAAGCGAGAGGTCCAGGTATCCATCCCAGCCAGTTCTTGTTTTTCTTTAATTCTTTAAAGCAATTCTTGATTACGTTAATTTAATAAACGATAAATTAAAACACAAGTAACAAATATTACATATTTGTTTGGTATTTTCCTGGCCGCTGAAATTTATGTATACTATATACAAGTCTATAGACTTAGTCCTATAGGAATTCTCGATGTGTCTATTTACTCCCTTATATGAATTTATACATGTACATTGAATCATGTACGATTCAATAAATACATACTATTAACAAAGATTTTTTTAAGGAAAATCTGCTTCGCAAAATCTTTGTTAACGTTATTAACAAGACACGCCCACCCACACCCACGTGGTCACCTACAGAACAAAGGCCTAGAGTGCGTCAGTGACGTAGACGAGCACGTGAGGCTGAAGATAAAAGAGAGGCTGAGATGGAGACGGGTGTTGACAAATAGGAAGGTGATGGAGCTCTGTTTCGGGTCGGCCATTGTGTTCGTCACATACGCTTCCATCTTCACTATGACGCCCAGCACTATTGAGGATTACGGTCGGTGTGTGTTGTGTAATCGGTGATGTAATAGTAGTGTGTGATATAGGATAGCGATACGAATACTTATAATAATATTAATAATTCATTATTTGACATAAATATTTTATTAAATTTATAAAATATATATATATATATATATATTATTATTATAAGTATTATTATCGCTATCCTATATCACACACTATTATTACATTACTATATATATATATATTATTAACATATCTATATATTTAAATATTTCGTAATATTTCATAATAAATACGTATTTCGTAAAAAATATATATATATATTTATTAAAAAAATAGGCGGATAATTGTATATTATGAAGTATTATTAATAACTTAAGATAAAGTCGCCGGTCAATTAAATGAATTGTTACAATACACGTATGTAGTTGTAATACTTTTACACCGTATAAACATGCTTATAACTAGTATTAATATTATATATATTATAACTAGGGGCGCTGGAACGATTTGTATGTAGGGGGACCAACCATTCAAAATAAATTAAGTGGTAAAATAAGGGGGGAATAATACATTGGAGGTCACCTTAGATTTTAAAGTTGGGGACATATCCCCCGTCCCCCCTGTTGCAGTGCCCCTAATTATAACTATTATAAACTACAATGCATATAGGACATCACATGAATACCTAATTACGCCCGTGTACCCCGCACACAGACATGCCGAAGTCGAAAGGTTCCCTGCTGATAATGTTGCTAGGAGTGGTGGATACTATAACCGGAGTGTTGGTCGGCATCTGCGGAGACGTTAACTTCATCTCCAAGGTCATCCGAATGTCATCACGTGTTGTAACGTGGTATCACGAGTGTGTAATGTCACGTGTGTGTGATGTCACGTGACGGTCAATCGCCGCTAATAGCCGATAAGCGTACGATGTATTAACCCCGACGGGGGTCCCCCGGTTCTAAATCAATAATATTATATTTAATATTATAATATTTTAAAATGAAAAGAGTAGGCTATAACATGTATACGGGTATTGTTATTTTCTCTCTAGTTGACATTTACAAGTATATGTTATATTTTCATACTATGTTATCGAGTAATAATGCGTGTATGATTCAAGTAATTAGCCGGGACCGAGTCGCCTAATATATATATATATATTTATGTATATTTATATATGTATATATATGACTCATTTATCTATAGATATACCTATAGCGCACCGATACATATATACATTATGCATTGCTCATCTACTACTTCACATTGCTTTACGATATCCATCCCTTCCCATCGAATATACTTACAAACAACGTCCTTGACCCTGTATTCACATAGGACATTGTCCGGTGAATAACTTCATGTTTCTTTATCGTGTTTAGTATTGTTCGTACACATTTATTATAACGTGCACGCATAACCACGTATACAGTCATCATTACCATATCCTTTCAGTTACCTTGTAATATATATATATATATATATATATATATATATATATATATATATTTATATATATATCTACTATACCCTATATGTCTTACATTCCCATCAAACATTCCTTTGCACGTCATCGTACTATCTCGAGTATTTACCTACCTATCAATTAATATATATATATATATATATATATATATATAAATATATATTTAATAGAAAAATGTTGTTTTTTCTGTTTCGTTTTCTAGTTAATAATATGAATATGCTTTTATTGATAGATGGATTCTAAATAAGCTATAGAATGTGTACTGTTGTTGTCGCCCGTCTATAGTTGTGTGTATACATTATGTGTACGGTATCACGTAACCACGCTTGACTTTGATTACCAAGGTCACATCGCAGGCTGCGTCATTACAAAGTATAGTTACTAATCGCTCTCTCTCGCCCAAGTCACGTGATTCTATAAATAGACGCAGCGGAGCTCTGACTCATAGTTATGATGGATACGCGTTTATTATCTCATTACCGTCGCCACCGCTGCCGGACACCGATGACCACTGAGGTGTTATTGATGATGATTAGTCACGTGACTTGGCAGAGAGAGCGCTTTGTAAGATGATACTTTGTAACGACCCAGCAGCGGCGGCGATCTGACCTTGAAGATCAAAGTCACTCGTTGTCACGTGCTATCGTACGCGTAATGTAACAGCTTGACCGCTAGGTGGCGACAACCGTGACGTAACTAACATCCGTGTTTATGAATTACCACCCGACGTAAAGTGGCGCCACCTATATTGTAACCGAGTCAAATTAAAATGTCATATTCATATAGGCTCTATATAGCTAATGAATGAATAACACCCGCTCTCGTGTACTTATTTATGGGTGCGCGAACGTGTTTATCGGTAGGTAGTTAAGTGCGAGGTTATTAATAGATTTGCTATTAATAGATATATATAATAGGTGTATTCACGTGAATGTATGTAATCTATTGCCTGACTAAGTACCTCGACGTATAGTTATGTCGTTTAGCGGTGATATCAGACCTGCGATGATGGGAACACTTATTTGTGATCACTGATTAAATACCTCGCTACCGCATTTAGTTAGATATGTATATGCACACGAATATAAACATACACTTATCTATAGATACATATCTATATATGTTATATATATATATATATATATATATATATATACAGAGATGCATATATGTTAATAATAATACTGTATATAATAATGAGTTAGGAATATTGGCTCTTATAATAGATTATATATGTAATGGATCCTTTATTAGCTTATATTACTATATAACATCTGACACTCTCCTTTGAACAGAAGTTGTATTCCTTTTATATATTTAAAATAAAATAAATAAAATACATATATATATATATATATATATATATATATTAAATTATATTCAATATTCTCTATTAATAGATGTAAAAATATGATATTTTACGTTTTACGTTTTACAATTAATATATTTAAAATAGCTACATACATTTGTACTCGGTAATATCATACCAAGTTGATATGTTATTATGTGCTGAGTGTGTTTAGTATAATCTCTATATCGACCCTAACCCCTATCCCTACCCCACCCATACACCTAACCCCCTACCCCTACCCCCCACATGTCATAGGACCTGTTCTGCTTGCTGTCAACGCTGGCCGCTGCGGTGTTGTTCATGGTGTCCCCGTTGTGCAAGACCTTCGTGACCATGGTGGCGGTGTTCCTGCCATGCGCGGTCTGCGGCGTCTGTTACATCATACTGGTTCCGGTCATCCTGGCCGAAACTCTCGGCGTAGAGGTTCTCGGCATAGCTTTCGGTATGGCTAACCTGTCGAGCGGCGTCTCGTTCCTCGTACTTCCGGTGTTCCTCAGTTAGTGGAGGGGGTAATGTGGGTGTGAGTGTGGGTGTATGGGTGTGTGTGTGGATACATATGCGAGTGCGAGTGTGTGAGTGCATGTACGTGCAAGGGAGTAAAACATAGTTTTCCTAATAATCTGATAATCTAATTAGATTATAATTATAGTATTAATTCAACGTTATTAAATAGTACTTTAATAGTATACTACATACTATGTATTATATTATGCTATATATATATATATATATATATATATATATATATATATATATATATATATATAATATATAAACAAATACTGTATTAACCTAAACTATCGAATATACTGCTGTATAAACATATACTATATATATATATATATATATATATATATATATATATATATATAGAATATATATAGAATATATATACTCGTATACGATTAAACTTTATACAGAGTATACGGAGTATATTCGATAATTTAGATTAATACAATATTTGTTTATATCCGAAATAATAAAAAAATATGCATATAATATATGTACTATGAGAAAATAATCTAAAATAAATAGATATTCGAATTATGAAAGTAGTATATATATATATATATATATATATATATATATATTCTATGTTTATATTATATAATGTATACTATATACTATATACACTGTATATGAATATATGACATTTTTTGTTAGTTTATAACCTACAAATTACTTCATATATTCATTATACATTGTGTATTATATAGTATATAGTATATACCTTATAGGGGATTTATTTTTAAAATCATTACATATTTTTATTTTGTATGACAAATAAATGATATTTTGTTATTACAAATATTAAAAAAAATAATTTGTATATATACAAAACGTATACGTTTTGTATACATTATTAAATTATAAAAATAAACATTCTCAATATTTAAATAAATATTAGATTTATATTTATCTAAATATTCGAAAATTATATCAATAATACCACTGAGTAATTATATATATATATATATATATATATATATAAAAAAATATATAAATTTGATATATAAATGTTATATATAAATCTTTGTGTATAAATATTATATATATATATATATATATATTATTATTTACTATTAATATCAATACAGTGTAATAATAATACCTATACCTATATATATATATATATGAAACATCAACTATTGATTTAGTGCACCTGTATTGACCTGTATTGACCTTTACAACCGTCCTTAACGCATTCACATACAGGTTGGATGAGGGACGTAACCGGAAGTTATAGTTTATCCTACAGCATATGCGGAGGATTGAATGCATTCTTATTTGTGATCTCTTTGTTTTTATTTATAAAATACCGACGAAAAACACCCCGTGTCGGTGAAAATACAAATGTTGTTACATGATATGTTACATACACGTCATATATATATATGTATATATATGTATATATGTATATATACTCTATTATTAGTATTATTTAAAAAAAAGCCTTACAAACTTCGGTTAACTATTATGCAGATTACTAATGTTATAACAATATAACAATACCTATAGGTATATATTACATTTGTGATTAGTTTTAATAATTGTATTACGCGTGTACGTGTATGCGTGTACGCGTGTGTGCGTGTATTACATACGTAGTACATGTAATAACACGTTTTTATACATTAATAAATTATACAATAAACATTCTCGATAATTATTATAATAATTGTTATTCCTCATATTCCACACTAACTTCTATATCACTCTTCCATAATTTACTTACCTTACTCCTTAATAAGCATGCACCACTAACTACTAAACTTCTACCTACACACCAAACTACACCATTGTTTTCTACTGAACACGGACTTCAAAAATAACTTATTAGAAAGAAAAACAGAATCTACAGTAAATCTCCTACTGAATACCACCTCTCCTAATTATCCCTTAACCGAAATATCTACCGCAAACTTCTAAACAATTCCAAATCCAACTACTATAGTATAATGACAAATAATATATTAAAACTTATATATAATGAAAAATTCACCTGCTACAAACATGAATACAAACAACTCTATAAAATAGCAAATAAATTCCTTGGCAGAACTAAGCAGATCATTTTACCTGATCTACCAGATATTCTCATATGCTCTACTTTCTCTGACTATTTTTCAGATAAAATTGAATTTATCTATGATAATATAAATATCCTAAAAAAATAATTACCTGACATAAAACTCTCTTATGACTGTGCCATTCTGACACCCAAATTTACTGTGTTTTTCCTTCCCACCACAACTGAGATTTATAATCTTATTATTTCCTCCAAATGTTCTTCACCATCAGAACCCCTACAAACTCTGAAAAAGCTCGCCTCAGCTATTGCACCAATATACAAACGTTTCATTGACGAATCCCTTATACCAGGTATTATCCTTTCAGACTTAAAATAATTCATCATCAGGCCTTTGATAAAAAAAACCCAACTCGATTGCAATACACTCTCTAACTACAGACCCATATCTCAATTGTAACTAAACTACTTGAGAAGGTAATCTACAAACATTAATCTTCTATCTCACTGCCAACAACATACTCGATCCTCAGCAAAGCGCCTTCAGAAAACTACACAAAAACTACAGAAAATACTATACTCTCTTTACTCGACGACTTACTGAAAAAACTTGACAACGAACTCCCAACACAACTACATGCAAAAGCATGCTTTTATAACTCTATTCAGAATTTTACACTATTAACCTAGACTTACTTATATACAGACTAAAACTAATCGTACTTGAAGATACTGTATTACTCTGGTATTCCAATTACATCACAAATAGAACATAAAGTACAACATTAACAAATCACTATCACCCAAACGCAAAATCATCTTTGGAGTATCTCAAGGATCGTCCCTCTCCCCTATACTCTTCTGTATTTACCTACTCCCCCTTAACAAACTTATTAAATCGTTACCTTCCGTCAAATATAATATTTATGCAGACGACATTAAAATTCACTCCGATTGTCACCAATCATCCAATATTCACTTCAATCCTGTCTCACTACTATTAATAACTGGCTCACTAATAACTATTTACTATTTAACCCCAATAAGACTTATGAATTGTTCACCTCCGAAATCCTTTCCCACAGCAATATTCCCACAAATGTACCTAGGTCATACCATAATCCACCCTTCTACTACATAAAAATATCTAAGCATCCATATTAATAACAAATTAACTTTTGATAAACACGTATCGACATTAAAAGCTTCCACATTCAACCATTTATTCAATATAAACAAAATACGTGCTTACATAACAAAAACCACCGCACTAACTATTGCCCAGACTTTAATTCTTTCTTGACTACTTGACTAATGTAGTCTACACTACTGCATACCTATAGGTATATATATATATATATTTATATAATATTTTGTCTCATAATAAATACTTTACAACCATCGAACGCTTAACTAACAGATCACTTAGACTAATCTACCGTCTGAGAAAAACTAACTATACTACAAGTATAACTGACCTACGTATACAATTTAACTGGCCATATGTAAAAAAAAGAGCTAAAGTTAAATTAATATCCATTCTATATTCCTCCCTACTGACTAAACAACCTTTATCGAAAAATGTCTATCCATACTACACCACGCCACCTACGATCTTCTAACTATACGGTCCTGACTGGACCATCCTTTCACCGGAAAAAAAACTTGGGAAGTGTCGCTACTGTATTTGCGTCATCCTCCTTTGGGATCAAGTTCCTCCATCCCTCAACACCATCAATACATCAACGACCACCTTCAAACATAAACTAAAGAAGTACCTCCTCGTTCACGATATCTGAACTTCACATATATTCGTGTTCGCCACGTTGTACACTTGTCTGTACTAATTATTATATATATGTATTGTTTTGTATATATTATTATCACACTATAAGAATTTTATAATTGAATTAGTGTTTAAATAAAATCATCATATGATGATATCATCATTAATATATATATATATATATATATATATATATATATATATATATATATATATATATATATATAATATATATATTATATATATATATATATCAAAGATTTTCCAAAGGACACTTCACAATATCTTTATATATATATACTATAAGCTTGGATTAATGTTAAAATGAACAAATTTAAATTTAAACAATAGTATTAATTATCACCATTATCACAATAGCCCGCGTTATTTATGACGTATACGTATACTATAATACGTATACTATAGTATATTACAAAGACGAATTGGGAAAACAACTCAAATAGTTAGATATTCATAAATATGACCTTACCACATCTTATACGAAAATTGAAGTTATAATCATTGACTAAGCGACAAGAATTATAGGAAAATATATAAAGAAAAAACAACCATGGATCATAAACGAAATACTTGATATTTGCGATGAAAGACGATCTCTTAAAGCAGCTAAAAATAAGAATAATATAGAACTTATTAGCAAATATAGAAAAGTCAATAATCAACTACGTAAAGACATGAAGACACTAAAAGAGCAGTGGATAGAGATGCAATGTAAATCAATAAATGAAGACATGAAATATGTACGACATAACAAAATAGCATACGAAACTCTCAAAAGCCTCACAAAAACGCCAGAAAGAAGCACTTCGATAATAGAATATAAGAACGAACAGCCGCTAGCTGAAGAACACTCTATTTTAAATCGATGAACATAATACTGTCAAGAACTTTTTAACTATCCTATCAAATATGACCACAGATTTATATTCAATCAAATTCAATTTAAATTCAGATCATAGAGAAGGTAGGTGATTTACTAATTTTAAAATCAGAAGTTGAAGTTGCTATACAAAAGCTAAAAGAATGTAAATCTCCTGGTATTGATAATATACCTGGTGAGTTACTAAAATACGGAGGAGACATAATCATTAATGTTTTCACATAAGTATGCCAAATATCATGGTCTAACAAAGAATGGCCAAATCAATGGACAAATCAATGGACAGTGTCCCTAATAGTACACATTTATACAATTATACAAATTAATATATCTTCTCCATATTTATCAGTTACAGATTTGAATAATATTCAACATTTTTATCATAAGTTATCAATTCTTCAATTAAATGGTAAAAGTTTGATAAACAATGTTGAAGCTTTACAAATTTTATTGTCTACAATTAATTCAAAATTGATATTATTTCATTTGTGAAACATGCATGTTTAATCAATATTTAAACCATGGTTTAATCAATATTATTTACAATTATATAATATTGAGGGTTAACCCTTATAATTATATTTCGTTTCATACAACTAGAATTGATAAATATTTATCTGTATAAAAAAATAAGGCGGAGGTGTTGTATTATATATATATTAATAGTATATACAACACTAAAAAAATTAATCATTTATCATATCCTAGTAGGTAACTCATTTATAGAATAATTCATTTATAGTATCATAGTTGAGATCGAATTAAGTATTACAAATATAATTATTAGTTTAATATATAAGCATCAATCAATAAATAGACATCAATCGTTAAAAAAGATTCTTATTTATGTTTAAATAATTGTATTGACTTATTTAGTCAATTTCAAAATAATCAAATTATATTATGCGGTGACTTTAACATTGATTTACTTGATGTTAATATAAAAACAAATAATTTTTTAAATACACTTAAATTAAACAATTTATTTCAATCTACCAATAGTCCAACTCATAGAGAACGAAGTGACTTCGTTCTCTATGGTCCAACTCGTATAACAGAACACACCTCAAAATTAATAGATAATATATTCTATAATGGAAATGTGTCTAATATATGTTCAGGTATCTTGAAATACGATATAACTAACCATTTACCATTATTTATTATATTGGATATAGAAAATCACAAAATTAAAAATGTTAATAAAATAAAAAACAAAATCACAATATTGATAATTAAAATAATATATACACTATGACTGCTATAGCATCTATCTATCTCATCTATAGATATATAATATATAGTTTAATAGAGCTATAGCCTATACTCATAATAAAGGCGACAACCTGCGTGAATCAATTGTGTATAAGGTTAACCTCCGAAAAACGAACTCCTCGAATGTGATCAGTTTTAATTAGTCATTTCTCACTGGCACAACCTCACTAAGAAGCGAGAAAAACTTTTGATATTTCAACTCTAATATTATCGAATACATATCAGTCACATAAAGAAAGGTAAACTCGTGGGAATTATTTACAAAAAAGCTAAAAACCCGTATCTATGTTATAGTGTATACTCCTTGGATAGTTATGTACACAAGCATGTAGTAGTTATAAGCATGTAGTTGTGTACACACTGTCAAGTCATAAAAACTCGTACTTAAGTTGATGACAGTGTATAAAGCACGGTTTCAACAGAACTTATTCTGCAGCGGGCGTTAACGGTTACGAGGTTAATAAATTCTATTTTTATTTGTTTTTTTTTCTATTCGTAACTAACAAATTTGATAATTTAAATTTATATTAAATTATATATAACATAATTAACTTGATTAATTCGTTTGTTTACTTATAAATAACATTTACTTTTAATTTTAATTTATTATTTGTTAAACCTACACATTTAATACATCTAAACACACACACACACACACACACTCACACACACATCAATATACTGAACTACGAGGATGAGTTGTAAGGTCAGAACAATAGGATTATTTTGTAGTTTGATTTCAGCTATGGTAATATACATACGTATTATAACAATAAAAATATCAGTATTATATATATATGTATTATTTTAAGTTAAAATATTTAATTACATTTAAATTATTATTATTTTATTTATTTATGTTATCCAGTAAGTAAAATATATAAATATATAAATATATTTATTATCATATATGATAATAATTTGTAATGATAGATTCACATGTTTATAAATAATACATACTATACTATGTATATCCGATTGTATATTATTTTTGTAGTGTACAATGGAATGAAGATATTATTTTATTATATTATTAATTAACACCGGAAACAGAATAAATTAATTACAGGATCGAAACATCGATAATCTTTTACTTTCCATATCTTAGGAAGATAGCTTTTATTATTATTCAGATTTAGGTAAACCACAATGATAGTATGATCTTCCAATGATAGTATAACCCCAACGAAGATACTCTTCCGTGGGGTTTACCCATAGATATAGGGTACTCTAAATATATGGGTTTACCTAAATCTAAATATTAATAATATATATATATATATATATATATATATGATAACTCATTTAATTGGAAACTCATCAGTTATTTAACAAATAAACTCTTACTAATTATATGGATAACATAACATAATCATATGAAATAACATATATCACTGATAATAAATCTGCTTTCGTAATACTATAGTTTACAGATGTAGTTAAATGCATCTGTCATAGTAGACTAATAGCATGGCCTCCTTTAGCTTCGAAGCTAAAGGAGGCCATGAATGAGCTTGGTATGTATTGTTTAATAGTATACTAATGATATTAGTCTAGTGTCTACATTATCTATTGTTGTATGCATAAATATATATGCTAACTTATATTATGTTAAGTACAGTAGTCTTATAGGCATTAGTATACTATAGTTTATTAATAAACTATAGTTTATTGGAGAGGAGTCATTATCTTTTATATCTTATATATCTTATATATATATATAATATATATATATATATTATATATATATATATATATATATATATATATATTATCACATAATATGGCATATTTATTTATAGTATAATATTATTTCCATTATTGTTATCTGGAAGTAAGTATCCCATTGTACATTGTACAATGTATACACTATTGGCGTAAGTTTATACTTCCAAAATAGGTAGATATTCACGACCCGGGGTCACCTACCCGTTTCATTAGAGTTACAACATTGGAGGAGTGGTAGCATAACTATAAGTATCCTCATTGTTTTTACTTACTTTACTCTTTTGTTTAATTTATTTTCATTTATTTACTTTTCGCATATACTTTTTAGTAATATTACTATTGTACTTCGGCCGATATATATCAGTAGATCTACTAGTTGCTATTCATTTATATTATTATTGTTTTATATATCTTATAATAAACTATATATATATATATCTAAGATATTGAACCAAAGTAGTTACTAGGGGTGATGGAACGAGTTTTTATGTAGGGGACCAACCAATCAAAGTAAATGTTGTGGTAAGAGTTGGGGGGGGGACGAATACATAGGAGGTCTCCCTAGATTTTAAAGTTGTTCTTAATTGGGTAGATTTTAACCCATCCGCATCCATGTTGCAGCGCCCCTAGTAGTTACCCTAGTATACACTTACATTACCCCCACCCCCAACAGAGTATTCACACCGAGAACGTGATGTTGATCTATCTGATGGCCACCGGATTTAGTGATGTCACGAGCTTCCTGTACAACCTACTCGACGAGGTGGAGATAGAGAGGTTGCACAATATCCGGATCGTAAAGAACACGAGGGAAGAAGAGGAGGAGGAAGGTGACCTCTACGGATGTCTGACCGATCAACATCGTCGCCAGTCAAACTAACGTTTCGAGCGATAATATAAATAACTTGAAAAATCCACAATAAAAATACAACCTATATTTTTATTAACAACATTATTATACATACATATATATAGTAGATATCATACATTATTATATTATATAGCATTCGCGTGACTGTCATATAGTCGAAATAGTGACTTATATTAGTATTGTTTTTTACATTGTTTATTTCAAATATAATAATTGTGATAGAAAACAATTACTTATTTATAATATATTTTACATTAAATAAGTATAAATATTAGACTGCATTATTAACTATCTCCTCTAATAAACCTACTATATAGTGGGTATACCTACATAAGTAGTGTTATCAATAATTATAATATTTAAATAACTTTGTCAACAAAAATCGATGATAAAAGAATGACCCAAATCATGGACAATATCTCTGAATGATACCGTTTCCGAAGAAAGGTAACTTGAAGACATGCTCGAACTACCGAATGAATAGTTTGATGATTCACTCTAGTAATTACTAGAATTAATTACTAGAATCTTAAGACACTTCTGAAATAAGGAATA
This sequence comes from Osedax fenrisi, assembly GCA_964019155.1. Taxonomy (NCBI): domain Eukaryota; kingdom Metazoa; phylum Annelida; class Polychaeta; order Sabellida; family Siboglinidae; genus Osedax; species Osedax fenrisi. Next base: position 50,766,111 of record OZ025240.1, on the reverse strand, counting down.
GCTATTAATTTAGGAATAGCCTAGGCTTATTCCGCAGTCCGATAAATACTAGTTGGAAAACGAGCTTTCTTGAATTGTATACAGACTGTATAATACAGTATATATATATATATATATATATATATATATATATATACTATTTTTGGCTTTAGTAAACAACATACTAGTACTAAAGCCCAAAGGGCTTTGCTACTACGGAATACATCGTAAAGTGCAGGTTCTGATTGGAAAATACATCGATCAACAGATTCTAAAGTAGGTACATATCTACCATAATTGCATTGATTTCAAAAAGGTGTTGACATTATATATCATAATAATAATAATATATAGTTTATTAGGTAAAAAAAAAAAATTAATAAACAAAAATATGGAAGAAAAAATAGATATCAATTGATACCAAAATCGACATTGTACAAAAATTAACATTTGATTTACTCTTACTAACAATTGTTTTAAAACACCGTGGTTTATGCACGCACAGAGTACTACGGTATGTCATATCGTTAAGCCACGACCTACATTCACCGATAACACGCTTGTTACGCATCACATGTACCTCCTATATATAACCTCGAGGTTATAAGAGATCGTGCATTGCCAACTACCTAATCGGGAACCCTATTTCCAATAACAGTCGAAGTACGTCGAGGATACACATTATCTCCCGTGTTATTTAAAATACGCCTAGAACAAATTACGTCGGAAACGTTTTACATAGCCAATCATATCAAAGAAGAAATAGGTCACTACAAATATATAAACTACGATTTTCTGATGATATATTTATAATATATACAGTACAGGAAAACGCATCAAAGTATGGGTGTGGTTCTCTAAATGACCCTGGAAATATTACGACTTATTAATACTATTAATATGTAAAGTAAATCTCTAGAAAGATTAAATAGGATATTATATATATATATATATATATATATATATATTTATATATGTATATACCTATACTTAATATTGGATATACAAACTTCATTATAATTGATAAATATAAAATCAATCTATCTTAAAAAAAATAAAATTAAAATCTATCCGAAAAATACTTATTTTCTATCAGAAACTGTTCTATCTCGTTATTCGTATTTATAGTATTACATAATGATTAACCAAGTCGTGATATATAATAATATTTATTTGATATATTATATAGGTCACAATATAATATATACAGGTAGTAGTGTGAACATAATGTGGTAGGTAAAGTCTCTATGTCGATAACTTCGAATGAATGTCGATGAGTCATTATCGGTGTACAGAATGAGTCATCGCTAATGACTCGTACGGCGTACACGATAGGTAACAAAAGGTTATGGTTTGCTGTGGTTCTAATGACAAGACGGACTCATTTCAAAAGGAAGATGTTATCGAAAAATGACTAAGTGAGAAACTATAAGTTTAGACGAGTTCGCGGGCATCCCCGTTCCGACGAGAATAGGATAGATTAGGATATATTCATGCTTGTATCGAATATGCCCCGTTCGTTTTGATTACGATTTATTCGGTCAAATTTAAAATACTCGTTTCGGTATCCGGCATGATAAGTTAATATGAAGAGTACAAATGTAGTATATATTATAAGTTATATATAAATTAATTATTATTATAATTTTAAATAATATAGAAATAAGTGTAACATATTTTTAATTTGACGTAAAAAATCGTAATCAAAACAAACGGTGGTCATATTCGATATCGTCTATTCATGCATGCAATCGGTCATTCACATTCTACACCATAGCGTCGATAATGTTAGGGGTCGCATATCTGAGTGTCGGTGTGGGGTCGAAGATGTGCGCGCGAGACACACATACACACACACACGTAATCATAAACTTTATAATCTTATTAATACGAAACAATTATATAAATATAATATTAATACTAATGATATTAGTAATAATATTTCAATAATAAATATAATATTAATAATAATTTGAATAATAAAACAATACAAATAATAATAGAAATAATAACAATAATAATAGATAATAATAATAATGGTAAACAAAAATATTAATAATAATAATAAATATAATAATAATGATAAATAATACTGTAAGCGAATGCTACGTTAGTGATTCAGTGAACTACGCTGATTCCATAACAAAATGTTCGTACAAAGAGAATATTAATTCACAATAAATAAATAACTTTATAATAAAAGAAAGTATAAATATACTTTTATATATATATATGCATATATTCATATATGGAGATTCACATTTATATATCAATACGAAATTATCAATGGATACATATGAAAAATATTCATATTATGGTTGAAGTGAGTAATAATTCAGTGGTTTAAATGAATAACGATTCGGTGATTGAAGTGAGTTACGATTCAGTGGAGAGCGCCATTTTGTTGCTTAACTCGCGTAGTTTTCTCACTTCACTCGCAAATCTTTTTTTACTCTGAAATATAATAAATTGTAGTCAAGTATATATATATATATAGGTTTTAACATTATTAGTATACTAATTAAAATCTGTATATATATATATATATATATATATATATATATGCAAATATTTGTATGTATATATGTATTAATATTTACAAATAAGTATATTTTTATATTTATAGCAAAATGAATTAACAAAGTATTGAATAAACACATTTTTTCTACAATATATTCATCACAATATAATAAGTATTTAGAGAATTATGAATTTAAATAAATTCTTATTTAATTATTTGAATAGTATGATCATTAAAACACATCAATATAATTCAGAATTATAACACATTGTTAGAAAGTATTGGAACATATTAGCAGAATCCAATATTATAATCGAAGATAACATAATGTTATATTCCATTATTACACACATTATTAAAACGCCAGTGTTGCAAATGAAACAGGTTTAATTGTTTGAACTTTTCTCTTCATTTACTATTCTACTATAAGTTCCCTGCATTACATATATATGTATATTAAATATATTTACAAATGTAGTCTTAAATATTTGTTTAAATTATAAAAAGAATCTTAGAGTGTGACTCTAAATATAGCATATAGCATCCCATATAGCATGAATCATGAATAACACAAGCTAGCTGAACCAATCAAATTAAGTGAAATTAACGTAATGAAGTAATCACTAGTATGTCTACGATATAAATGTAAACATTACAGAGTAAATAATACCTATTATAATATGAAATGTTAAAAGTGTATTATCATTTAAGTGGACGACAACCTAAGGATAATTATTTCAGATGAAATAATGTAGGATTGCTGATCAAACATTAAGCAGACATCACTACGAATGAGCGCGCTGAATTATATGCTGTATGATAACTGATGTGTGTGTGTGTGCATGTGTGTGTGTGTGTGTATGTGTGTGCGTGTGTGTATGTATGTGTGTGTGTGTCTGTGTGTGTGTGCGTGTGCGCGCGTGTACCTTCTTCTTAGATCCATTGAGAAAGTCTTTATACATCGAAGATCTGAGGTACCTGCTGTAACTGTCACTCTTCATCAGGTGAAATATGTGATCCTGGGCAATGAGAATAAGGCTGCTGTTATTACGGCATCTAATATTATATATATATATATATATATATATATATATATATATATATATGAATTATAGGTTATTAGTAGTAATAACATCCACATAATTAAATAGATGAAAATAATCATAAGATAATTCGATATTCGCAGTTATTACTTATTACGTAATATTATAGTGGCAATATAGATATATATATATATATATATATATATATATATTATAGTAATAAATCCTACATAAGAGTTAACAGCGCATAATAAGAAAATATGATAAATACAAAGGGATATATATTGATTCACATAAATAATATTTAATATGATTCTATAGGAATCCTCTATCTATATAAATTATATTTTTCCATAAATATATTTTTCCATTAATATATCGGCGATCCCGAACCCTATCCATACAAAAAGATCGGTGGCCAATGGCCACTGGCCATCATTGCATATTAGATACTCTAATATTATTATATTTATTTATAAGAATATTAACAATATTTTAATATTATATTATTACATTGATATGATATTGTATTGATCATTATTTTGTAATGTTTTCCAAGGTAATGAAAGACTAGGTAAAACCTACGTGGTATTTAAATAATAATTGTTTTTTTACTATAATAGAATTTAATCAATTTATATCATATAAGTAAATCACCGACTTTGACTCAACGTATATTGTATGTTGTATAATGAGTAGATATTTGTATCCAATTCAATGCATTTATATAAATAAATTATATTTAATTCACTATATTATATAGTCTATATGATATACATTAATATATGCATTTAATTTTTTTAATTCAATTGAATTATTATTGAAATATAATACAATATATTAATAATAAATATTATTTACAATTATTAACAATTTATATTACATAGGTATTATACCTACATATATATTGTTTTAAATTATGAAATAAAATCGTGTTAATTAAATATATAAATAATGTCGTCATCGGGTAAGAAACTTAGGATCGTGATCCTAAAGGATCGGGTAACGAATTGAGGATCGGGATCAGTAAAAGGATCGCATAAGAGAATAAATAGAGGAACGGGATCGGTGCCCATCACTGCATATAATACATATACATATATATTCATAATATATATATATATAGTAATTTAATATAATATATAACATAATAGTAGATTAATATTATATATATATCTAACATATGTGGGCATATAAGGCATATTATCAATATGACCCAGCTGCACCGGAGTGCGAGTGCGTACTAACGACTGCCTCGTTGAAACACGCTCTCTCGCACCTGTCCGACTTGTCCACGTGCTGGCGGACGTTCTCCGTCACCTTGCAGTCGACGTTGATAGGCTCGCGGGCAGTCGGCGACAGAAACTCTCTAAAGGTGAAGGTCGCGTAAACGGGGCAAAGGGGCGTGGCTTAGGTGAAGCGTAACGTATTGTAAATAATGTGTGTACTAAGTAATATGATATCAATCAATGACGACCTTTTTTGTAACTTTACTTTTTTTAATTTTATATACGCACCGCGATATGGAATAATATTAATTCATTATTAAGCCGATACTTTACTAGTGAATTATAAATTTAATAAATAAAATGATCAAATAGATATTATCGAGAATCGAGTTACTTTATTATATAAATATATAATGATCGATAATGTTATTTATAGTTTTATATAATTATATAGTTTATTTTGTTATTAATATGTGTATCCTTCTATACGCACAATAAAAATACATTTTCACTTGATATAACGTAACATTTAACATGTTATACTATACCTATAATTCTATCTCTTTGTATGTAAATATTGTTTAATTATGAAATAACTCTATGAATATCTCCAAATTTTTCTTCGTAATGTGAATATGAACTATTCATTGCATATAATAAGATTGAACAATTGCATAGATTATTGGGTGAATACGAAAAAGATAAATATGATTAATTAATTTGTAAATATATTCAATATTAAATAAAATAATTCATCAATACTAGATAATTATAAGGTTAGTTTAACTATAGGAAATACAATAATTAAAGTGAGCAATGTTAACGAATAATATAAATGTAGTTTTTAGTTCAGTATAGAGTTAAAATTATAGAAGCATGTTTCAAATTGTCAGTGTCAAAGTGTCAACTGATAGGTAGTAACTAATTTATAGATAATAACTAACTGGTAGATATCCCTGACTGTCGTATCAACATCTTTCTCCGAGATGAATTTTAACCTTTGACATGATAACCAAAACCTATTTTATTTATTCAATAATTAATATAATATAATTCAAACTATTTATTGTATTTATATTTTCTTCGTAAGTACGTAGAAAATATATAGTTGATTGAATAAAAATCAGATTACATAGTTACTATAATAATTATTATGCTAATATTAATAATAATATATATATATATATATATATATATATCGGTTACTGTTTCTTTCTAAGCACTAAATATTTAATAAAGTCGAATATTAAATATTATAATTATTTTTAATTTTCTATAATAACAACTTCTATATTTACATGAAACAGATGATAGAGCAATAGTTTATATTACTGTCATCCGTGAATGAGACATGGTTCGACTAATACAGATATTACTAATATTATAATTGAAATTAATAAAATATTGTATACAAAATATTTGAGAAACAATTTGTATTTAATGGTGTTTCCTCACTTTACTATTCTGAAATGTTAAATTCAATCTCTCTCTAGGTACCATGAAGGGGGAAGGATGATAGAGAGGGGGGATGGATGGAGGGAGGGGAAGAGATAGATAGAGAGGGAGAGTGAGAGAGGGAGGGTGGGAGATAAAAAAGAAAGAGAGATAGAGAGAGAGACATTAACGCTTACAACTACTGAACAAAGATACCAACTTGAGATTTTCGCTGGAGAACTCTTTAGCGAGGAACTTCTCGAAGTGTTCCCTGCCCGCCGGATCTATCAACAGTTCGTGAATACTGAACGCCCACTTCCTGACCCGTCGTTGGGGTATTTCGTGCATGGTGCTCTCCAGCTCCCAGTATTCGGTGCTGTCCGATATCCACGGGTTGGTCGACTCCGGCGGGCACACGATCGGATCGAACTCCGAGTACTGCTTGAAGTAGGCCAGGAAACTAGGGTAATGGAGAGGTCGTGGGGTTACAACGAATGTTGATTGAAGTAGGCCAGGAAACTAGCGGGGTAACGGAGATGTCGTGGGGTTAGGTTGAAGTAGGTTGGGAAACTAGCGGGGTAGTGGAGAGGTAGTGGGGTTAGGTTGAAGTAGGCCAGGAAACTAGCGGGGTAACGGAGAGGTAGTGGGGTTAGGTTGAAGTAGGCCGGGAAACTAGCGGGGTGATGGAGAAGTCGTGGGGTTAGGTTGAATTAGGCCAGGAAACTAGCGGGGTAACAAAGAAGTCGTGGGGTTAGTTTGAAGTAGGCCAGGAAACTAGCGGGGAACGGAGAAGTCGTGGGGTTAGGTTGAAGTAGGCCAGGAAACTAGCGGGGAACGGAGAAGTTGTGGGGTTAGGTTGAAGTAGGCCAGGAAACTAGCGGGGAACGGAGAAGTCGTGGGGTTAGGTTGAAGTAGGCCAGGAAACTAGCGGGGTAACGGAGAAGTTGTGGGATTAGGTTGAAGTAGGCCAGGAAACTAGCGGGGAACGGAGAAGTCATGGGGTTAGGTTGAAGTAGGCCAGGAAACTAGCGGGGTGACGGAGAGGTAGTGGGGTTAGGTTGAAGTAGGCCAGGAAACTAGCGGGGTAACGGAGAAATCGTGGGGTTAGGTTGAAGTAGGCCAGGAAACTAGCGGGGTAACGGAGAAATCGTGGGGTTAGGTTGAAGTAGGCCAGGAAACTAGCGGGGTAACGGAGAAGTCGTGGGGTTACAACGAATATTGATTGAAGTAGATCAGGAAACTATAGAACTAGCGGAGTAGTCGCGAACAGACATTTCCTATATTGATGTTATTTTTTTATTGTTATAATGTAGGTGGAGTCGTTTCATCCCATCCAGGAACTAAGGTGGAGTTTTACTTATAACCATATGGCTCTAATGTCGCTTCAAAGCCGCTCTCATGTTAAGGCATCCGTGGTTTCACCGTGCTTTCGTTTTGTATACACAATTATAAAAGATAATTTCTAAATATTATTCTAAGAACTATTTATTGGTTTGGTGCAGACAGGTTTATAACTGTCGAACTACTGCAGATATGTATGACATCTTAGCTTGCTGATCTATACAGAAGTTACTTATAAAAGTAACTTAATGTTTCATCAACTTTCGACGTCGGAAGGTGTCAATAAAATAAATATTTAACAAGAAGTTACTCAATTTATTGGATTTATGTAAATGTATTAATTTATTAGTGAAATTAATTAATATTCAAATGGAGTTTTAATTTTATATACGTTTATTATGTTGGTTTAGATAATTTAAATAAATACATTTTGAATTTAAAATCTAATAAGTTAATTTAATGCGTTGATTGCAATTTAAACTGGGATATCATTATAAAGATATTTAACTTATAAAAAACCTTTCTGTGACTTTAGAAACTTTTGCCCTTCGTTTATCTAGCTGAATTTCTAGTTTCTCAATCTTTTAAAATGATATTTAAATTAGTTTATTTTTAATGTGGTATCTGTAAATAAATAAATAATTCATCAGAGTGATTATCTGAAAGAAAATAAAAAAACATTGAATTGATAAATAGATAATTATTTATAATTAATATAATGAATACAATATATAAACTACCAAAACATAATAAATATAAAAGTACTTAAAAAACAAATAAATTACACATAAGTAATTATACACCTTAAGTATTTGTTATCATCTAAAATTAATGAGAGAGTGAGAGAGAGAGAGAGAGAGAGAGAGAGAGAGAGAGAGAGAGAGAGAGATGGAGCGAGAGAGAGATAGCGAGATAGAGAAAAGGATATAAATATATACTGATACCACTCACTCACCTCAATTTTCACAGTTTCAATTGGAGAGATCACTATAGGAGGGCCATCGTCAGCATTTGGACATATTTTACCTCCAGGAACATTATATGTGGCCTATAATATTAATGTATTCATTATTACTAATATACAAATAGATATAAGATTATTTATTACACATATTTATTTATTTAACTAATTGGAGACTCTAATTATATATTTATTATTAAATAATAATAAGTAAATTGATAAATTCAATTCACGATATATAATAACATTCTTCATCCCCATCAAAGTGCATATATGACAGGTTTAAGTACTGAAACGATGATTTATAAGATCAATAATTATATTTTATTGTCCAGGAAAAGAATACTCATCATATAATTGGCTATCTTTGCCTCATTTGATAAACTTAATCGTACGATCCTACTATCAAAATTAAGAGAAATTGATATATCCGAAGCTGCCCTAGAGGGGTTTATGGCATATATAAAATATCGATTTTGTAATGTTAAAATTAGTTTACATTACATCAAAATATCGCATTGTTATTATTTATTAATAACATTACATGAATAGTTATTAATTTCTGATTTAAATATTTAGTGTTTAAAATTTTATAGATTTATGTAAAAGTTGACTTATATTTTAATAATTCTTATAACTACAATTATGTCTAAATTAGACATTACAATAGATTATACATCAGTGATTCCCAACCTATGTGTCATGAATCATGATTCATGACCAAAATTGGGGTCATCGGGTTTTTTTGTTGGGTTATGACTCATGAGCCAATTTCTAAAAATATTTATATATATATATATATATATATATTATAATTTAAATTATTTGTTTATGAATAAAGTTTAATAATAAAAAAAAATGTCATTGGGTCAGGGTATATTTTTAAATTAAGAATTATAAAAAAGGGTTATGATGACAACGTTTTGGAACCACTGTTATACAGTCTAATGTATTGTAAATAACTATTTGTTAGTTTTAAACATCATAATAAACTGAAATAATAGAATTGATCATTCAAGAAAAAACTTTGCGTGCACATAATCTATTATTCTCATACTATACGAATATAACTATATTATATAATATATCTATGACATAATATATTCACACACAAATATAATGTACCTTCAGTTGCCTCAAAGTTTTATTCACCCGGCAAGCCTTTTTGATATCTATTTCAGTGGTATTAACACAGCCCGGCTATTAAGAACGGCCGTCATTATTTAGAGAATTGTAATTATATAATTATAAAGTATAATAAATAGTAATTTATAGTATATAATAATATATAAATATATTATTATATCTATAAAGTTTATTAAAATGTTTGATAAATGAAATAATAATGTCAGTAATAAATCAATTAAAGTAATATGTACAACTGAACATATACTTAATTGATTGTTTGATGATATTTAAGAAGATAGAAATCTTACTATGCGTTCTCGACACCTATTTATAATTAAAACATTAATTAAATCTCTCGAGAGTATTACACAATTCATGTTAACAATTAAAATACACGTAATATCATATCAAAACATTTCAGCAATAACTTATATCAGTTAACAATGTATTTTATCTGTTAACAATGTATGCTATCTGTTAACAATGTATTTTATCTGTTAACAATGTATTCTATCTGTTAACAATGTATGCTATCTGTTAACAATGTATGCTATCTGTTAACAATGTATGCTATCTGTTAACAATGTATGCTATCTGTTAACAATGTATTTTATCTGTTAACAATGTATTTTATCTGTTAACAATGTATGCTATCTGTTAACAATGTATGCTATCTGTTAACAATGTATGCTATCTGTTAACAATGTATGCTATCTGTTAACAATGTATTTTATCTGTTAACAATGTATGCTATCTGTTAACAATGTATGCTATCTGTTAACAATGTATTTTATCTGTTAACAATGTATTTTATCTGTTAACAATGTATTCTATCTGTTAACAATGTATGCTATCTGTTAACAATGTATGTTATCTGTTAACAATGTATGCTATCTGTTAACAACGTATGCTATCTGTTAACAATGTATGCTATCTGTTAACAATGTATTTTATCTGTTAACAATGTATTTTATCTGTTAACAATGTATTCTATCTGTTAACAATGTATGCTATCTGTTAACAATGTATGCTATCTGTTAACAATGTATTTTATCTGTTAACAATGTATTTTATCTGTTAACAATGTATTTTATCTGTTAACAATGTATGCTATCTGTTAACAATGTATTTTATCTGTTAACAATGTATGCTATCTGTTAACAATGTATGCTATCTGTTAACAATGTATGCTATCTGTTAACAATGTATTTTATCTGTTAACAATGTATGCTATCTGTTAACAATGTATGCTATCTGTTAACAATGTATGTTATCTGTTAACAATGTATGCTATCTGTTAACAATGTATTTTATCTGTTAACAATGTATGCTATCTGTTAACAATGTATTTTATCTGTTAACAATGTATGCTATCTGTTAACAATGTATGCTATCTGTTAACAATGTATTTTATCTGTTAACAATGTATGCTATCAGTTAACAACGTATGCTATCTGTTAACAATGTATTTTATCTGTTAACAATGTATGCTATCTGTTAACAATGTATGCTATCTGTTAACAATGTATGCTATCTGTTAACAATGTATGCTATCTGTTAACAATGTATGTTATCTGTTAACAATGTATGCTATCTGTTAACAATGTATGCTATCTGTTAACAATGTATTTTATCTGTTAACAATGTATGCTATCTGTTAACAATGTATGCTATCTGTTAACAATGTATTTTATCTGTTAACAATGTATGCTATCTGTTAACAATGTATGCTATCTGTTAACAATGTATGTTATCTGTTAACAATGTATGCTATCTGTTAACAATGTATTTTATCTGTTAACAATGTATGCTATCTGTTAACAATGTATTTTATCTGTTAACAATGTATGCTATCTGTTAACAATGTATGCTATCTGTTAACAATGTATTTTATCTGTTAACAATGTATGCTATCAGTTAACAACGTATGCTATCTGTTAACAATGTATTTTATCTGTTAACAATGTATGCTATCTGTTAACAATGTATGCTATCTGTTAACAATGTATGCTATCTGTTAACAATGTTTGCTATCTGTTAACAATGTATTTTATCTGTTAACAATGTATGCTATCTGTTAACAATGTATGCTATCTGTTAACAATGTATTTTATCTGTTAACAATGTATTTTATCTGTTAACAATGTATTTTATCTGTTAACAATGTATGCTATCTGTTAACAATGTATTTTATCTGTTAACAATGTATGCTATCTGTTAACAATGTATGCTATCTGTTAACAATGTATTTTATCTGTTAACAATGTATGCTATCTGTTAACAATGTATTTTATCTGTTAACAATGTATGCTATCTGTTAACAATGTATGCTATCTGTTAACAATGTATGCTATCTGTTAACAATGTATTTTATCTGTTAACAATGTATTTTATCTGTTAACAATGTATTTTATCTGTTAACAATGTATGCTATCTGTTAACAATGTATTTTATCTGTTAACAATGTATGCTATCTGTTAACAATGTATTTTATCTGTTAACAATGTATGCTATCTGTTAACAATGTATTTTATCTGTTAACAATGTATGCTATCTGTTAACAATGTATGCTATCTGTTAACAATGTATTTTATCTGTTAACAATGTATGCTATCAGTTAACAACGTATGCTATCTGTTAACAATGTATGTTATCTGTTAACAATGTATTTTATCTGTTAACAATGTATGCTATCTGTTAACAATGTTTGCTATCTGTTAACAATGTATGCTATCTGTTAACAATGTATGCTATCTGTTAACAATGTATGCTATCTGTTAACAATGTATGCTATCTGTTAACAATGTATTTTATCTGTTAACAATGTATGCTATCTGTTAACAATGTATGCTATCTGTTAACAATGTATTTTATCTGTTAACAATGTATTTTATCTGTTAACAATGTATTTTATCTGTTAACAATGTATGCTATCTGTTAACAATGTATTTTATCTGTTAACAATGTATGCTATCTGTTAACAATGTATGCTATCTGTTAACAATGTATGCTATCTGTTAACAATGTATTTTATCTGTTAACAATGTATGCTATCTGTTAACAATGTATGCTATCTGTTAACAATGTATGTTATCTGTTAACAATGTATGCTATCTGTTAACAATGTATTTTATCTGTTAACAATGTATGCTATCTGTTAACAATGTATTTTATCTGTTAACAATGTATGCTATCTGTTAACAATGTATGCTATCTGTTAACAATGTATTTTATCTGTTAACAATGTATTTTATCTGTTAACAATGTATTTTATCTGTTAACAATGTATGCTATCTGTTAACAATGTATTTTATCTGTTAACAATGTATGCTATCTGTTAACAATGTATGCTATCTGTTAACAATGTATGCTATCTGTTAACAATGTATTTTATCTGTTAACAATGTATGCTATCTGTTAACAATGTATGCTATCTGTTAACAATGTATGTTATCTGTTAACAATGTATGCTATCTGTTAACAATGTATTTTATCTGTTAACAATGTATGCTATCTGTTAACAATGTATTTTATCTGTTAACAATGTATGCTATCTGTTAACAATGTATGCTATCTGTTAACAATGTATTTTATCTGTTAACAATGTATGCTATCAGTTAACAACGTATGCTATCTGTTAACAATGTATTTTATCTGTTAACAATGTATGCTATCTGTTAACAATGTATGCTATCTGTTAACAATGTATGCTATCTGTTAACAATGTATGCTATCTGTTAACAATGTATGTTATCTGTTAACAATGTATGCTATCTGTTAACAATGTATGCTATCTGTTAACAACGTATGCTATCTGTTAACAATGTATGCTATCTGTTAACAATGTATGCTATCTGTTAACAATGTATGTTATCTGTTAACAATGTATGCTATCTGTTAACAATGTATTTTATCTGTTAACAATGTATGCTATCTGTTAACAATGTATTTTATCTGTTAACAATGTATGCTATCTGTTAACAATGTATGCTATCTGTTAACAATGTATTTTATCTGTTAACAATGTATGCTATCTGTTAACAATGTATGCTATCTGTTAACAATGTATGCTATCTGTTAACAATGTATTTTATCTGTTAACAATGTATTTTATCTGTTAACAATGTATTTTATCTGTTAACAATGTATTTTATCTGTTAACAATGTATGCTATCTGTTAACAATGTATGCTATCTGTTAACAATGTATTTTATCTGTTAACAATGTATGCTATCTGTTAACAATGTATGCTATCTGTTAACAATGTATGCTATCTGTTAACAATGTATTTTATCTGTTAACAATGTATTTTATCTGTTAACAATGTATTTTATCTGTTAACAATGTATTTTATCTGTTAACAATGTATGCTATCTGTTAACAATATATTTTATCAGTTAACAATGTATGTTATCTGTTAACAATGTATGCTATCTGTTAACAATGTATGCTATCTGTTAACAATGTATTTTATCTGTTAACAATGTATTTTATCTGTTAACAATGTATGCTATCTGTTAACAATGTATTTTATCTGTTAACAATGTATTTTATCTGTTAACAATGTATGCTATCTGTTAACAATGTATTTTATCTGTTAACAATGTATGCTATCTGTTAACAATGTATGCTATCTGTTAACAATGTATGCTATCTGTTAACAATGTATTTTATCTGTTAACAATGTATGCTATCTGTTAACAATGTATGCTATCTGTTAACAATGTATGTTATCTGTTAACAATGTATGCTATCTGTTAACAATGTATTTTATCTGTTAACAATGTATGCTATCTGTTAACAATGTATTTTATCTGTTAACAATGTATGCTATCTGTTAACAATGTATGCTATCTGTTAACAATGTATTTTATCTGTTAACAATGTATTTTATCTGTTAACAATGTATTTTATCTGTTAACAATGTATGCTATCTGTTAACAATGTATTTTATCTGTTAACAATGTATGCTATCTGTTAACAATGTATGCTATCTGTTAACAATGTATGCTATCTGTTAACAATGTATTTTATCTGTTAACAATGTATGCTATCTGTTAACAATGTATGCTATCTGTTAACAATGTATGTTATCTGTTAACAATGTATGCTATCTGTTAACAATGTATTTTATCTGTTAACAATGTATGCTATCTGTTAACAATGTATTTTATCTGTTAACAATGTATGCTATCTGTTAACAATGTATGCTATCTGTTAACAATGTATTTTATCTGTTAACAATGTATGCTATCAGTTAACAACGTATGCTATCTGTTAACAATGTATTTTATCTGTTAACAATGTATGCTATCTGTTAACAATGTATGCTATCTGTTAACAATGTATGCTATCTGTTAACAATGTATGCTATCTGTTAACAATGTATGTTATCTGTTAACAATGTATGCTATCTGTTAACAATGTATGCTATCTGTTAACAACGTATGCTATCTGTTAACAATGTATGCTATCTGTTAACAATGTATGCTATCTGTTAACAATGTATGTTATCTGTTAACAATGTATGCTATCTGTTAACAATGTATTTTATCTGTTAACAATGTATGCTATCTGTTAACAATGTATTTTATCTGTTAACAATGTATGCTATCTGTTAACAATGTATGCTATCTGTTAACAATGTATTTTATCTGTTAACAATGTATGCTATCTGTTAACAATGTATGCTATCTGTTAACAATGTATGCTATCTGTTAACAATGTATTTTATCTGTTAACAATGTATTTTATCTGTTAACAATGTATTTTATCTGTTAACAATGTATTTTATCTGTTAACAATGTATGCTATCTGTTAACAATGTATGCTATCTGTTAACAATGTATTTTATCTGTTAACAATGTATGCTATCTGTTAACAATGTATGCTATCTGTTAACAATGTATGCTATCTGTTAACAATGTATTTTATCTGTTAACAATGTATTTTATCTGTTAACAATGTATTTTATCTGTTAACAATGTATTTTATCTGTTAACAATGTATGCTATCTGTTAACAATATATTTTATCAGTTAACAATGTATGTTATCTGTTAACAATGTATGCTATCTGTTAACAATGTATGCTATCTGTTAACAATGTATTTTATCTGTTAACAATGTATTTTATCTGTTAACAATGTATGCTATCTGTTAACAATGTATTTTATCTGTTAACAATGTATTTTATCTGTTAACAATGTATTTTATCTGTTAACAATGTATTTTATCTGTTAACAATGTATGCTATCTGTTAACAATGTATTTTATCTGTTAACAATGTATTTTATCTGTTAACAATGTATGCTATCTGTTAACAATGTATTTTATCTGTTAACAATGTATGCTATCTGTTAACAATGTATGCTATCTGTTAACAATGTATTTTATCTGTTAACAATGTATGCTATCTGTTAACAATGTATGCTATCTGTTAACAATGTATTTTATCTGTTAACAATGTATGCTATCTGTTAACAATGTATGCTATCTGTTAACAATGTATTTTATCTGTTAACAATGTATGCTATCTGTTAACAATGTATGCTATCTGTTAACAATGTATGCTATCTGTTAACAATGTTTGCTATCTGTTAACAATGTATGCTATCTGTTAACAATGTATTTTATCTGTTAACAATGTATGCTATCTGTTAACAATGTATTTTATCTGTTAACAATGTATTTTATCTGTTAACAATGTATGCTATCTGTTAACAATGTATTTTATCTGTTAACAATGTATGCTATCTGTTAACAATGTATGTTATCTGTTAACAACGTATGTTATCTGTTAACAATGTATGCTATCTGTTAACAATGTATGCTATCTGTTAACAATGTATTTTATCAGTTAACAATGTATGCTATCTGTTAACAATGTATGCTATCTGTTAACAATGTATGCTATCTGTTAACAATGTATGTTATCTGTTAACAATGTATTTTATCTGTTAACAATGTATTTTATCTGTTAACAATGTATGTTATCTGTTAACAATGTATGCTATCTGTTAACAATGTATGCTATCTGTTAACAATGTATGCTATCTGTTAACAATGTATTTTATCTGTTAACAATGTATGCTATCTGTTAACAACGTATGTTATCTGTTAACAATGTATGCTATCTGTTAACAATGTATGCTATCTGTTAACAATGTATTTTATCAGTTAACAATGTATGCTATCTGTTAACAATGTATGTTATCTGTTAACAATGTATGCTATCTGTTAACAATGTATTTTATCTGTTAACAATGTATGCTATCTGTTAACAATGTATGCTATCTGTTAACAATGTATGCTATCTGTTAACAATGTATGTTATCTGTTAACAATGTATGCTATCTGTTAACAATGTATTTTATCTGTTAACAATGTATGCTATCTGTTAACAATGTATGCTATCTGTTAACAATGTATGCTATCTGTTAACAATGTATGCTATCTGTTAACAATGTATTTTATCTGTTAACAATGTATGCTATCTGTTAACAACGTATGTTATCTGTTAACAATGTATGCTATCTGTTAACAATGTATGCTATCTGTTAACAATGTATTTTATCAGTTAACAATGTATGCTATCTGTTAACAATGTATGCTATCTGTTAACAATGTATTTTATCAGTTAACAATGTATGCTATCTGTTAACAATGTATGCTATCTGTTAACAATGTATGTTATCTGTTAACAATGTATGCTATCTGTTAACAATGTATGCTATCTGTTAACAACGTATGCTATCTGTTAACAATGTATGCTATCTGTTAACAATGTATGCTATCTGTTAACAATGTATTTTATCTGTTAACAATGTATTTTATCTGTTAACAATGTATGCTATCTGTTAACAATGTATTTTATCTGTTAACAATGTATGCTATCTGTTAACAATGTATGCTATCTGTTAACAACGTATGCTATCTGTTAACAATGTATGCTATCTGTTAACAATGTATGCTATCTGTTAACAATGTATTTTATCTGTTAACAATGTATTTTATCTGTTAACAATGTATGCTATCTGTTAACAATGTATGCTATCAGTTAACAATGTATGCTATCAGTTAACAACGTATGTTATCTGTTAACAATGTATGCTATCAGTTAACAACGTATGCTATCTGTTAACAATGTATTTTATCTGTTAACAATGTATGCTATCTGTTAACAACGTATGTTATCTGTTAACAATGTATGCTATCTGTTAACAATGTATGCTATCTGTTAACAATGTATTTTATCAGTTAACAATGTATGCTATCTGTTAACAATGTATGCTATCTGTTAACAATGTATTTTATCTGTTAACAATGTATGCTATCTGTTAACAATGTATTTTATCTGTTAACAATGTATTTTATCTGTTAACAATGTATGTTATCTGTTAACAATGTATGCTATCTGTTAACAATGTATTTTATCTGTTAACAATGTATGCTATCTGTTAACAATGTATGCTATCTGTTAACAATGTATGCTATCTGTTAACAATGTATGCTATCTGTTAACAATGTATGTTATCTGTTAACAATGTATGCTATCTGTTAACAATGTATGCTATCTGTTAACAACGTATGCTATCTGTTAACAATGTATGCTATCTGTTAACAATGTATGCTATCTGTTAACAATGTATTTTATCTGTTAACAATGTATTTTATCTGTTAACAATGTATGCTATCTGTTAACAATGTATTTTATCTGTTAACAATGTATTTTATCTGTTAACAATGTATGCTATCTGTTAACAATGTATTTTATCTGTTAACAATGTATGCTATCTGTTAACAATGTATGCTATCTGTTAACAATGTATGCTATCTGTTAACAATGTATGCTATCTGTTAACAATGTATGCTATCTGTTAACAATGTATTTTATCTGTTAACAATGTATTTTATCTGTTAACAATGTATTCTATCTGTTAACAATGTATGCTATCTGTTAACAATGTATGTTATCTGTTAACAATGTATGTTATCTGTTAACAATGTATGCTATCTGTTAACAATGTATGCTATCAGTTAACAATGTATGCTATCAGTTAACAACGTATGTTATCTGTTAACAATGTATGCTATCAGTTAACAACGTATGCTATCTGTTAACAATGTATTTTATCTGTTAACAATGTATGCTATCTGTTAACAATGTATGCTATCTGTTAACAATGTATTTTATCTGTTAACAATGTATTTTATCTGTTAACAATGTATTTTATCTGTTAACAATGTATTCTATCTGTTAACAATGTATGCTATCTGTTAACAATGTATTTTATCTGTTAACAATGTATGCTATCAGTTAACAATGTATGCTATCTGTTAACAATGTATGCTATCTGTTAACAATGTATGCTATCTGTTAACAATGTATTTTATCTGTTAACAATGTATGCTATCTGTTAACAATGTATTTTATCTGTTAACAATGTATGTTATCTGTTAACAATGTATGCTATCTGTTAACAATGTATTTTATCTGTTAACAATGTATGCTATCTGTTAACAATGTATGCTATCTGTTAACAATGTATGCTATCTGTTAACAACGTATGCTATCTGTTAACAATGTATGCTATCTGTTAACAATGTATGCTATCTGTTAACAATGTATTTTATCTGTTAACAATGTATTTTATCTGTTAACAATGTATGCTATCTGTTAACAATGTATTTTATCTGTTAACAATGTATTTTATCTGTTAACAATGTATGCTATCTGTTAACAATGTATTTTATCTGTTAACAATGTATGCTATCTGTTAACAATGTATGCTATCTGTTAACAATGTATGCTATCTGTTAACAATGTATGCTATCTGTTAACAATGTATGCTATCTGTTAACAATGTATTTTATCTGTTAACAATGTATTTTATCTGTTAACAATGTATTCTATCTGTTAACAATGTATGCTATCTGTTAACAATGTATGTTATCAGTTAACAATGTATGTTATCTGTTAACAATGTATGCTATCTGTTAACAATGTATGCTATCTGTTAACAATGTATGCTATCTGTTAACAATGTATGCTATCAGTTAACAATGTATGCTATCTGTTAACAATGTATTTTATCTGTTAACAATGTATGTTATCTGTTAACAATGTATTTTATCTGTTAACAATGTATGCTATCTGTTAACAATGTATGCTATCTGTTAACAATGTATTTTATCTGTTAACAATGTATTTTATCTGTTAACAATGTATTCTATCTGTTAACAATGTATGCTATCTGTTAACAATGTATTTTATCTGTTAACAATGTATGCTATCAGTTAACAATGTATGCTATCTGTTAACAATGTATGCTATCTGTTAACAATGTATTTTATCTGTTAACAATGTATGCTATCTGTTAACAATGTATGCTATCTGTTAACAATGTATGCTATCTGTTAACAATGTATGCTATCTGTTAACAATGTATGCTATCTGTTAACAATGTATGCTATCTGTTAACAATGTATTTTATCTGTTAACAATGTATGCTATCTGTTAACAATGTTTGCTATCTGTTAACAATGTATGCTATCTGTTAACAATGTATGCTATCTGTTAACAATGTTTGCTATCTGTTAACAATGTATGCTATCTGTTAACAATGTATTTTATCTGTTAACAATGTATGCTATCTGTTAACAATGTATTTTATCTGTTAACAATGTATTTTATCTGTTAACAATGTATGCTATCTGTTAACAATGTATTTTATCTGTTAACAATGTATGCTATCTGTTAACAATGTATGTTATCTGTTAACAACGTATGTTATCTGTTAACAATGTATGCTATCTGTTAACAATGTATGCTATCTGTTAACAATGTATTTTATCAGTTAACAATGTATGCTATCTGTTAACAATGTATGCTATCTGTTAACAATGTATGCTATCTGTTAACAATGTATGTTATCTGTTAACAATGTATTTTATCTGTTAACAATGTATTTTATCTGTTAACAATGTATGTTATCTGTTAACAATGTATGCTATCTGTTAACAATGTATGCTATCTGTTAACAATGTATGCTATCTGTTAACAATGTATTTTATCTGTTAACAATGTATGCTATCTGTTAACAACGTATGTTATCTGTTAACAATGTATGCTATCTGTTAACAATGTATGCTATCTGTTAACAATGTATTTTATCAGTTAACAATGTATGCTATCTGTTAACAATGTATGTTATCTGTTAACAATGTATGCTATCTGTTAACAATGTATTTTATCTGTTAACAATGTATGCTATCTGTTAACAATGTATGCTATCTGTTAACAATGTATGCTATCTGTTAACAATGTATGTTATCTGTTAACAATGTATGCTATCTGTTAACAATGTATTTTATCTGTTAACAATGTATGCTATCTGTTAACAATGTATGCTATCTGTTAACAATGTATGCTATCTGTTAACAATGTATGCTATCTGTTAACAATGTATGCTATCTGTTAACAATGTATGCTATCTGTTAACAATGTATGCTATCTGTTAACAATGTATGCTATCTGTTAACAATGTATTTTATCAGTTAACAATGTATGCTATCTGTTAACAATGTATGCTATCTGTTAACAATGTATTTTATCAGTTAACAATGTATGCTATCTGTTAACAATGTATGCTATCTGTTAACAATGTATGTTATCTGTTAACAATGTATGCTATCTGTTAACAATGTATGCTATCTGTTAACAACGTATGCTATCTGTTAACAATGTATGCTATCTGTTAACAATGTATGCTATCTGTTAACAATGTATTTTATCTGTTAACAATGTATTTTATCTGTTAACAATGTATGCTATCTGTTAACAATGTATTTTATCTGTTAACAATGTATGCTATCTGTTAACAATGTATGCTATCTGTTAACAACGTATGCTATCTGTTAACAATGTATGCTATCTGTTAACAATGTATGCTATCTGTTAACAATGTATTTTATCTGTTAACAATGTATTTTATCTGTTAACAATGTATGCTATCTGTTAACAATGTATGCTATCAGTTAATAATGTATGCTATCAGTTAACAACGTATGTTATCTGTTAACAATGTATGCTATCAGTTAACAACGTATGCTATCTGTTAACAATGTATTTTATCTGTTAACAATGTATGCTATCTGTTAACAACGTATGTTATCTGTTAACAATGTATGCTATCTGTTAACAATGTATGCTATCTGTTAACAATGTATTTTATCAGTTAACAATGTATGCTATCTGTTAACAATGTATGCTATCTGTTAACAATGTATTTTATCTGTTAACAATGTATGCTATCTGTTAACAATGTATTTTATCTGTTAACAATGTATTTTATCTGTTAACAATGTATGTTATCTGTTAACAATGTATGCTATCTGTTAACAATGTATTTTATCTGTTAACAATGTATGCTATCTGTTAACAATGTATGCTATCTGTTAACAATGTATGCTATCTGTTAACAATGTATGCTATCTGTTAACAATGTATGTTATCTGTTAACAATGTATGCTATCTGTTAACAATGTATGCTATCTGTTAACAACGTATGCTATCTGTTAACAATGTATGCTATCTGTTAACAATGTATGCTATCTGTTAACAATGTATTTTATCTGTTAACAATGTATTTTATCTGTTAACAATGTATGCTATCTGTTAACAATGTATTTTATCTGTTAACAATGTATTTTATCTGTTAACAATGTATGCTATCTGTTAACAATGTATTTTATCTGTTAACAATGTATGCTATCTGTTAACAATGTATGCTATCTGTTAACAATGTATGCTATCTGTTAACAATGTATGCTATCTGTTAACAATGTATGCTATCTGTTAACAATGTATTTTATCTGTTAACAATGTATTTTATCTGTTAACAATGTATTCTATCTGTTAACAATGTATGCTATCTGTTAACAATGTATGTTATCTGTTAACAATGTATGTTATCTGTTAACAATGTATGCTATCTGTTAACAATGTATGCTATCAGTTAACAATGTAAGCTATCAGTTAACAACGTATGTTATCTGTTAACAATGTATGCTATCAGTTAACAACGTATGCTATCTGTTAACAATGTATTTTATCTGTTAACAATGTATGCTATCTGTTAACAATGTATGCTATCTGTTAACAATGTATTTTATCTGTTAACAATGTATTTTATCTGTTAACAATGTATTTTATCTGTTAACAATGTATTCTATCTGTTAACAATGTATGCTATCTGTTAACAATGTATTTTATCTGTTAACAATGTATGCTATCAGTTAACAATGTATGCTATCTGTTAACAATGTATGCTATCTGTTAACAATGTATGCTATCTGTTAACAATGTATTTTATCTGTTAACAATGTATGCTATCTGTTAACAATGTATTTTATCTGTTAACAATGTATGTTATCTGTTAACAATGTATGCTATCAGTTAACAATGTATGCTATCTGTTAACAATGTATGCTATCTGTTAACAATGTATGCTATCTGTTAACAATGTATTTTATCTGTTAACAATGTATGCTATCTGTTAACAATGTATGCTATCTGTTAACAATGTATGCTATCTGTTAACAATGTATGCTATCTGTTAACAATGTATTTTATCTGTTAACAATGTATTTTATCTGTTAACAATGTATGCTATCTGTTAACAATGTATGCTATCTGTTAACAATGTATGCTATCTGTTAACAATGTATGCTATCTGTTAACAATGTATGCTATCTGTTAACAATGTATTTTATCTGTTAACAATGTATTTTATCTGTTAACAATGTATTCTATCTGTTAACAATGTATGCTATCTGTTAACAATGTATGTTATCTGTTAACAATGTATGTTATCTGTTAACAATGTATGCTATCTGTTAACAATGTATGCTATCAGTTAACAATGTATGCTATCAGTTAACAACGTATGTTATCTGTTAACAATGTATGCTATCAGTTAACAACGTATGCTATCTGTTAACAATGTATTTTATCTGTTAACAATGTATGCTATCTGTTAACAATGTATGCTATCTGTTAACAATGTATTTTATCTATTAACAATGTATTTTATCTGTTAACAATGTATTTTATCTGTTAACAATGTATTCTATCTGTTAACAATGTATGCTATCTGTTAACAATGTATGCTATCTGTTAACAATGTATGCTATCTGTTAACAATGTATGCTATCTGTTAACAATGTATTTTATCTGTTAACAATGTATTTTATCTGTTAACAATGTATGCTATCTGTTAACAATGTATTTTATCTGTTAACAATGTATTTTATCTGTTAACAATGTATGCTATCTGTTAACAATGTATTTTATCTGTTAACAATGTATGCTATCTGTTAACAATGTATGCTATCTGTTAACAATGTATGCTATCTGTTAACAATGTATGCTATCTGTTAACAATGTATGCTATCTGTTAACAATGTATTTTATCTGTTAACAATGTATTTTATCTGTTAACAATGTATTCTATCTGTTAACAATGTATGCTATCTGTTAACAATGTATGTTATCAGTTAACAATGTATGTTATCTGTTAACAATGTATGCTATCTGTTAACAATGTATGCTATCTGTTAACAATGTATGCTATCTGTTAACAATGTATGCTATCAGTTAACAATGTATGCTATCTGTTAACAATGTATTTTATCTGTTAACAATGTATGTTATCTGTTAACAATGTATTTTATCTGTTAACAATGTATGCTATCTGTTAACAATGTATGCTATCTGTTAACAATGTATTTTATCTGTTAACAATGTATTTTATCTGTTAACAATGTATTCTATCTGTTAACAATGTATGCTATCTGTTAACAATGTATTTTATCTGTTAACAATGTATGCTATCAGTTAACAATGTATGCTATCTGTTAACAATGTATGCTATCTGTTAACAATGTATGCTATCTGTTAACAATGTATTTTATCTGTTAACAATGTATGCTATCTGTTAACAATGTATTTTATCTGTTAACAATGTATGCTATCTGTTAACAATGTATGCTATCTGTTAACAATGTATGCTATCTGTTAACAATGTATTTTATCTGTTAACAATGTATTTTATCTGTTAACAATGTATGCTATCTGTTAACAATGTATGCTATCTGTTAACAATGTATTTTATCTGTTAACAATGTATTTTATCTGTTAACAATGTATTCTATCTGTTAACAATGTATGCTATCTGTTAACAATGTATTTTATCTGTTAACAATGTATGCTATCAGTTAACAATGTATGCTATCTGTTAACAATGTATGCTATCTGTTAACAATGTATGCTATCTGTTAACAATGTATTTTATCTGTTAACAATGTATGCTATCTGTTAACAATGTATGCTATCTGTTAACAATGTATTTTATCTGTTAACAATGTATGTTATCTGTTAACAATGTATGCTATCTGTTAACAATGTATGCTATCTGTTAACAATGTATTTTATCTGTTAACAATGTATTTTATCTGTTAACAATGTATGCTATCTGTTAACAATGTATTTTATCTGTTAACAATGTATTTTATCTGTTAACAATGTATTTTATCTGTTAACAATGTATTTTATCTGTTAACAATGTATGCTATCTGTTAACAATGTATTTTATCTGTTAACAATGTATTTTATCTGTTAACAATGTATGCTATCTGTTAACAATGTATTTTATCTGTTAACAATGTATGCTATCTGTTAACAATGTATGCTATCTGTTAACAATGTATGCTATCTGTTAACAATGTATGCTATCTGTTAACAATGTATTTTATCTGTTAACAATGTATGCTATCTGTTAACAATGTATTTTATCTGTTAACAATGTATTTTATCTGTTAACAATGTATGCTATCTGTTAACAATGTATTTTATCTGTTAACAATGTATGCTATCTGTTAACAATGTATGTTATCTGTTAACAACGTATGTTATCTGTTAACAATGTATGCTATCTGTTAACAATGTATGCTATCTGTTAACAATGTATTTTATCAGTTAACAATGTATGCTATCTGTTAACGATGTATGCTATCTGTTAACAATGTATTTTATCTGTTAACAATGTATGCTATCTGTTAACAATGTATTTTATCTGTTAACAATGTATTTTATCTGTTAACAATGTATGTTATCTGTTAACAATGTATGCTATCTGTTAACAATGTATGCTATCTGTTAACAATGTATGCTATCTGTTAACAATGTATGCTATCTGTTAACAATGTATTTTATCTGTTAACAATGTATGCTATCTGTTAACAATGTATTTTATCTGTTAACAATGTATTTTATCTGTTAACAATGTATGTTATCTGTTAACAATGTATGCTATCTGTTAACAATGTATTTTATCTGTTAACAATGTATGCTATCTGTTAACAATGTATGCTATCTGTTAACAATGTATGCTATCTGTTAACAATGTATTTTATCTGTTAACAATGTATGCTATCTGTTAACAATGTATTTTATCTGTTAACAATGTATGCTATCTGTTAACAATGTATGCTATCTGTTAACAATGTATTTTATCTGTTAACAATGTATGCTATCTGTTAACAATGTATGTTATCTGTTAACAATGTATTTTATCTGTTAACAATGTATGCTATCTGTTAACAATGTATTTTATCTGTTAACAATGTATTTTATCTGTTAACAATGTATTTTATCTGTTAACAATGTATGTTATCTGTTAACAATGTATGCTATCTGTTAACAATGTATTTTATCTGTTAACAATGTATGCTATCTGTTAACAATGTATGCTATCTGTTAACAATGTATGTTATCTGTTAACAATGTATGCTATCTGTTAACAATGTTTGCTATCTGTTAACAATGTATTTTATCTGTTAACAATGTATGCTATCTGTTAACAATATATTTTATCAGTTAACAATGTATGTTATCTGTTAACAATGTATGCTATCTGTTAACAATGTATTTTATCTGTTAACAATGTATGCTATCTGTTAACAATGTATGCTATCTGTTAACAATGTATGCTATCTGTTAACAATGTATTTTATCTGTTAACAATGTATGCTATCTGTTAACAATATATTTTATCAGTTAACAATGTATGTTATCTGTTAACAATGTATGCTATCTGTTAACAATGTTTGCTATCTGTTAACAATGTATGCTATCTGTTAACAATATATTTTATCAGTTAACAATGTATGTTATCTGTTAACAATGTATGCTATCTGTTAACAATGTTTGCTATCTGTTAACAATGTATTTTATCTGTTAACAATGTATGCTATCTGTTAACAATATATTTTATCAGTTAACAATGTATGTTATCTGTTAACAATGTATTTTATCTGTTAACAATGTATTTTATCTGTTAACAATGTATGCTATCTGTTAACAATGTATTTTATCTGTTAACAATGTATTTTATCTGTTAACAATGTATGCTATCTGTTAACAATGTATGCTATCTGTTAACAATGTATTTTATCTGTTAACAATGTATTTTATCTGTTAACAATGTATGCTATCTGTTAACAATGTATGCTATCTGTTAACAATGTATTTTATCTGTTAACAATGTATGCTATCTGTTAACAATGTATGCTATCTGTTAACAATGTATGCTATCTGTTAACAATGTATGCTATCTGTTAACAATGTATTTTATCTGTTAACAATGTATGCTATCTGTTAACAATGTATGTTATCTGTTAACAATGTATTTTATCTGTTAACAATGTATGCTATCTGTTAACAATGTATTTTATCTGTTAACAATGTATTTTATCTGTTAACAATGTATGTTATCTGTTAACAAAGTATTTTATCAGTTAACAATGTATGTTATCTGTTAACAATGTATGCTATCTGTTAACAATGTATGCTATCTGTTAACAATGTATGCTATCTGTTAACAATGTATGCTATCTGTTAACAATGTATGCTATCTGTTATCAATGTTTGCTATCTGTTAACAATGTATTTTATCTGTTAACAATGTATTTTATCTGTTAACAATGTATGCTATCTGTTAACAATATATTTTATCAGTTAACAATGTATTTTATCTGTTAACAATGTATGCTATCTGTTAACAATATATTTTATCAGTTAACAATGTATTTTATCTGTTAACAATGTATGCTATCTGTTAACAATATATTTTATCAGTTAACAATGTATTTTATCTGTTAACAATGTATGCTATCTGTTAACAATGTTTGTTATCTGTTAACAATGTATGTTATCTGTTAACAATGTATGCTATCTGTTAACAATGTATGCTATCTGTTAACAATGTATTTTATCTGTTAACAATGTATTTTATCTGTTAACAATGTATGCTATCTGTTAACAATGTATTTTATCTGTTAACAATGTATTTTATCTGTTAACAATGTATGCTATCTGTTAACAATGTATGCTATCTGTTAACAATGTATTTTATCTGTTAACAATGTATTTTATCTGTTAACAATGTATGCTATCTGTTAACAATGTATTTTATCTGTTAACAATGTATTTTATCTGTTAACAATGTATGCTATCTGTTAACAATGTATGTTATCTGTTAACAATGTATGCTATCTGTTAACAATGTATTTTATCTGTTAACAATGTATTTTATCTGTTAACAATGTATGCTATCTGTTAACAATGTATGTTATCTGTTAACAATGTATGCTATCAGTTAACAACGTATGCTATCAGTTAACAATGTATGCTATCTGTTAACAATGTATGCTATCAGTTAACAATGTATGCTATCTGTTAACAATGTATGCTATCTGTTAACAATGTATGCTATCTGTTAACAATGTATTTTATCTGTTAACAATGTATGTTATCTGTTAACAAAGTATTTTATCAGTTAACAATGTATGTTATCTGTTAACAATGTATGCTATCTGTTAACAATGTATGCTATCTGTTAACAATGTATGCTATCTGTTAACAATGTATTTTATCTGTTAACAATGTATGCTATCTGTTAACAATGTATGCTATCAGTTAACAATGTATTTTATCTGTTAACAATGTATTTTATCTGTTAACAATGTATTTTATCAGTTAACAATGTATTTTATCTGTTAACAATGTATGCTATCTGTTAACAATATATTTTATCAGTTAACAATGTATGTTATCTGTTAACAATGTATGCTATCTGTTAACAATGTATGTTATCTGTTAACAATGTATTTTATCTGTTAACAATGTATGCTATCTGTTAACAATGTATGCTATCTGTTAACAATGTATGCTATCTGTTAACAATGTATGCTATCTGTTAACAATGTATTCTATCTGTTAACAATGTATTTTATCTGTTAACAATGTATTTTATCTGTTAACAATGTATTTTATCTGTTAACAATGTATTCTATCTGTTAACAATGTATGCTATCTGTTAACAATGTATGCTATCTGTTAACAATGTATTTTATCTGTTAACAATGTATGCTATCTGTTAACAATGTATTTTATCTGTTAACAATGTATGCTATCTGTTAACAATGTATGCTATCTGTTAACAATGTATGCTATCTGTTAACAATGTATTCTATCTGTTAACAATGTATTTTATCTGTTAACAATGTATTTTATCTGTTAACAATGTATTTTATCTGTTAACAATGTATTCTATCTGTTAACAATGTATGCTATCTGTTAACAATGTATGCTATCTGTTAACAATGTATTTTATCTGTTAACAATGTATGCTATCTGTTAACAATGTATGCTATCTGTTAACAATGTATTTTATCTGTTAACAATGTATGCTATCTGTTAACAATGTATGCTATCTGTTAACAATGTATGCTATCTGTTAACAATGTATTTTATCTGTTAACAATGTATGCTATCTGTTAACAATGTATTTTATCTGTTAACAATGTATGCTATCTGTTAACAATGTATTTTATCTGTTAACAATGTATGCTATCTGTTAACAATGTATGCTATCTGTTAACAATGTATGCTATCTGTTAACAATGTTTGCTATCTGTTAACAATGTATTTTATCTGTTAACAATGTATTTTATCTGTTAACAATGTATGCTATCTGTTAACAATATATTTTATCAGTTAACAATGTATGTTATCTGTTAACAATGTATGCTATCTGTTAACAATGTATGCTATCTGTTAACAATGTATTTTATCTGTTAACAATGTATTTTATCTGTTAACAATGTATGCTATCTGTTAACAATATATTTTATCAGTTAACAATGTATGTTATCTGTTAACAATGTATTTTATCTGTTAACAATGTATGCTATCTGTTAACAATGTATGCTATCTGTTAACAATGTATGCTATCTGTTAACAATGTATTTTATCTGTTAACAATGTATTTTATCTGTTAACAATGTATGCTATCTGTTAACAATGTTTGCTATCTGTTAACAATGTATGCTATCTGTTAACAATGTATTTTATCTGTTAACAATGTATGCTATCTGTTAACAATGTATGTTATCTGTTAACAATGTATGCTATCTGTTAACAATGTATGCTATCTGTTAACAATGTATTTTATCTGTTAACAATGTATGTTATCTGTTAACAATGTTTGCTATCTGTTAACAATGTATTTTATCTGTTAACAATGTATTTTATCTGTTAACAATGTATGCTATCTGTTAACAATGTTTGCTATCTGTTAACAATGTATTTTATCTGTTAACAATGTATTTTATCTGTTAACAATGTATGCTATCTGTTAACAATATATTTTATCAGTTAACAATGTATGTTATCTGTTAACAATGTATGCTATCTGTTAACAATGTATGCTATCTGTTAACAATGTATTTTATCTGTTAACAATGTATTTTATCTGTTAACAATGTATGCTATCTGTTAACAATGTATTTTATCTGTTAACAATGTATTTTATCTGTTAACAATGTATGCTATCTGTTAACAATGTATTTTATCTGTTAACAATGTATGTTATCTGTTAACAAAGTATTTTATCAGTTAACAATGTATGTTATCTGTTAACAATGTATGCTATCTGTTAACAATGTATGCTATCTGTTAACAATGTATGCTATCTGTTAACAATGTATTTTATCTGTTAACAATGTATGCTATCTGTTAACAATGTATGCTATCTGTTAACAATGTATTTTATCTGTTAACAATGTATGTTATCTGTTAACAATGTATGCTATCTGTTAACAATGTATGCTATCTGTTAACAATGTATGCTATCTGTTAACAATGTATTTTATCTGTTAACAATGTATTTTATCTGTTAACAATGTATGCTATCTGTTAACAATGTATTTTATCTGTTAACAATGTATGCTATCTGTTAACAATGTATGTTATCTGTTAACAACGTATGTTATCTGTTAACAATGTATGCTATCTGTTAACAATGTATGCTATCTGTTAACAATGTATTTTATCAGTTAACAATGTATGCTATCTGTTAACAATGTATGTTATCTGTTAACAATGTATGCTATCTGTTAACAATGTATGCTATCTGTTAACAATGTATTTTATCTGTTAACAATGTATGCTATCTGTTAACAATGTATGCTATCTGTTAACAATGTATGCTATCTGTTAACAATGTATTTTATCTGTTAACAATGTATGCTATCTGTTAACAATGTATGTTATCTGTTAACAACGTATGTTATCTGTTAACAATGTATGCTATCTGTTAACAATGTATGCTATCTGTTAACAATGTATTTTATCAGTTAACAATGTATGCTATCTGTTAACAATGTATGCTATCTGTTAACAATGTATTTTATCAGTTAACAATGTATGCTATCTGTTAACAATGTATGCTATCTGTTAACAATGTATGCTATCTGTTAACAATGTATTTTATCTGTTAACAATGTATGCTATCTGTTAACAATGTATGCTATCTGTTAACAATGTATGTTATCTGTTAACAATGTATTTTATCTGTTAACAATGTATGCTATCTGTTAACAATGTATGCTATCTGTTAACAATGTATGCTATCTGTTAACAATGTATTTTATGTGTTAACAATGTATGCTATCTGTTAACAATGTATGCTATCTGTTAACAATGTATTTTATCTGTTAACAATGTATGTTATCTGTTAACAAAGTATTTTATCAGTTAACAATGTATGTTATCTGTTAACAATGTATGCTATCTGTTAACAATGTATGCTATCTGTTAACAATGTATGCTATCTGTTAACAATGTATGCTATCTGTTAACAATGTATTTTATCTGTTAACAATGTATGCTATCTGTTAACAATGTATTTTATCTGTTAACAATGTATGCTATCTGTTAACAATGTATGCTATCTGTTAACAATGTATTTTATCTGTTAACAATGTATGCTATCTGTTAACAATGTATTTTATCTGTTAACAATGTATGCTATCTGTTAACAATGTTTGCTATCTGTTAACAATGTATTTTATCTGTTAACAATGTATGCTATCTGTTAACAATGTTTGCTATCTGTTAACAATGTATGCTATCTGTTAACAATGTATTTTATCTGTTAACAATGTATTTTATCAGTTAACAATGTATGTTATCTGTTAACAATGTATGCTATCTGTTAACAATGTATGCTATCTGTTAACAATGTATTTTATCTGTTAACAATGTATTTTATCTGTTAACAATGTATGCTATCTGTTAACAATGTATTTTATCTGTTAACAATGTATTTTATCTGTTAACAATGTATGCTATCTTTTAACAATGTATTTTATCTGTTAACAATGTATGTTATCTGTTAACAAAGTATTTTATCAGTTAACAATGTATGCTATCTGTTAACAAAGTATTTTATCAGTTAACAATGTATGTTATCTGTTAACAATGTATGCTATCTGTTAACAATGTATGCTATCTGTTAACAATGTATTTTATCTGTTAACAATGTATTTTATCTGTTAACAATGTATGTTATCTGTTAACAATGTATGCTATCTGTTAACAATGTATTTTATCTGTTAACAATGTATGCTATCTGTTAACAATGTATGCTATCTGTTAACAATGTATTTTATCTGTTAACAATGTATTTTATCTGTTAACAATGTATTTTATCAGTTAACAATGTATGTTATCTGTTAACAATGTATGCTATCTGTTAACAATGTATGCTATCTGTTAACAATGTATTTTATCTGTTAACAATGTATGCTATCTGTTAACAATGTATGCTATCTGTTAACAATGTATTTTATCTGTTAACAATGTATTTTATCTGTTAACAATGTATGCTATCTGTTAACAATGTATGTTATCTGTTAACAATGTATTTTATCTGTTAACAATGTATGCTATCTGTTAACAATGTATGCTATCTGTTAACAATGTATGCTATCTGTTAACAATGTATTTTATCTGTTAACAATGTATGTTATCTGTTAACAAAGTATTTTATCAGTTAACAATGTATGTTATCTGTTAACAATGTATGCTATCTGTTAACAATGTATGCTATCTGTTAACAATGTATGCTATCTGTTAACAATGTATGCTATCTGTTAACAATGTATTTTATCTGTTAACAATGTATGCTATCTGTTAACAATGTATTTTATCTGTTAACAATGTATGCTATCTGTTAACAATGTATGCTATCTGTTAACAATGTATTTTATCTGTTAACAATGTATTTTATCTGTTAACAATGTATGCTATCTGTTAACAATGTATTTTATCTGTTAACAATGTATGCTATCTGTTAACAATGTATTTTATCTGTTAACAATGTATGCTATCTGTTAACAATGTATGCTATCTGTTAACAATGTATGCTATCTGTTAACAATGTATGCTATCTGTTAACAATGTATGCTATCTGTTAACAATATATTTTATCAGTTAACAATGTATGTTATCTGTTAACAATGTATGCTATCTGTTAACAATGTATGCTATCTGTTAACAATGTATTTTATCTGTTAACAATGTATGTTATCTGTTAACAATGTATGCTATCTGTTAACAATGTATGCTATCTGTTAACAATGTATTTTATCTGTTAACAATGTATGCTATCTGTTAACAATGTATTTTATCTGTTAACAATGTATGCTATCTGTTAACAATGTTTGCTATCTGTTAACAATGTATTTTATCTGTTAACAATGTATTTTATCTGTTAACAATGTATGCTATCTGTTAACAATGTTTGCTATCTGTTAACAATGTATTTTATCTGTTAACAATGTATTTTATCTGTTAACAATGTATGCTATCTGTTAACAATATATTTTATCAGTTAACAATGTATGTTATCTGTTAACAATGTATGCTATCTGTTAACAATGTATGCTATCTGTTAACAATGTATTTTATCTGTTAACAATGTATTTTATCTGTTAACAATGTATGCTATCTGTTAACAATGTATTTTATCTGTTAACAATGTATTTTATCTGTTAACAATGTATGCTATCTGTTAACAATGTATTTTATCTGTTAACAATGTATGTTATCTGTTAACAAAGTATTTTATCAGTTAACAATGTATGCTATCTGTTAACAAAGTATTTTATCAGTTAACAATGTATGTTATCTGTTAACAATGTATGCTATCTGTTAACAATGTATGCTATCTGTTAACAATGTATTTTATCTGTTAACAATGTATTTTATCTGTTAACAATGTATGTTATCTGTTAACAATGTATGCTATCTGTTAACAATGTATTTTATCTGTTAACAATGTATGCTATCTGTTAACAATGTATGCTATCTGTTAACAATGTATTTTATCTGTTAACAATGTATTTTATCTGTTAACAATGTATTTTATCAGTTAACAATGTATGTTATCTGTTAACAATGTATGCTATCTGTTAACAATGTATGCTATCTGTTAACAATGTATTTTATCTGTTAACAATGTATGCTATCTGTTAACAATGTATGCTATCTGTTAACAATGTATTTTATCTGTTAACAATGTATTTTATCTGTTAACAATGTATGCTATCTGTTAACAATGTATGTTATCTGTTAACAATGTATTTTATCTGTTAACAATGTATGCTATCTGTTAACAATGTATGCTATCTGTTAACAATGTATGCTATCTGTTAACAATGTATTTTATCTGTTAACAATGTATGTTATCTGTTAACAAAGTATTTTATCAGTTAACAATGTATGTTATCTGTTAACAATGTATGCTATCTGTTAACAATGTATGCTATCTGTTAACAATGTATGCTATCTGTTAACAATGTATGCTATCTGTTAACAATGTATTTTATCTGTTAACAATGTATGCTATCTGTTAACAATGTATTTTATCTGTTAACAATGTATGCTATCTGTTAACAATGTATGCTATCTGTTAACAATGTATTTTATCTGTTAACAATGTATTTTATCTGTTAACAATGTATGCTATCTGTTAACAATGTATTTTATCTGTTAACAATGTATGCTATCTGTTAACAATGTATGCTATCTGTTAACAATGTATGCTATCTGTTAACAATGTATGCTATCTGTTAACAATGTATGCTATCTGTTAACAATATATTTTATCAGTTAACAATGTATGTTATCTGTTAACAATGTATGCTATCTGTTAACAATGTATGCTATCTGTTAACAATGTATTTTATCTGTTAACAATGTATTTTATCTGTTAACAATGTATGCTATCTGTTAACAATGTATTTTATCTGTTAACAATGTATTTTATCTGTTAACAATGTATGCTATCTGTTAACAATGTATTTTATCTGTTAACAATGTATGTTATCTGTTAACAAAGTATTTTATCAGTTAACAATGTATGCTATCTGTTAACAAAGTATTTTATCAGTTAACAATGTATGTTATCTGTTAACAATGTATGCTATCTGTTAACAATGTATGCTATCTGTTAACAATGTATTTTATCTGTTAACAATGTATTTTATCTGTTAACAATGTATGTTATCTGTTAACAATGTATGCTATCTGTTAACAATGTATTTTATCTGTTAACAATGTATGTTATCTGTTAACAAAGTATTTTATCAGTTAACAATGTATGTTATCTGTTAACAATGTATGCTATCTGTTAACAATGTATGCTATCTGTTAACAATGTATGCTATCTGTTAACAATGTATGCTATCTGTTAACAATGTATTTTATCTGTTAACAATGTATGTTATCTGTTAACAAAGTATTTTATCAGTTAACAATGTATGTTATCTGTTAACAATGTATGCTATCTGTTAACAATGTATGCTATCTGTTAACAATGTATGCTATCTGTTAACAATGTATGCTATCTGTTAACAATGTATTTTATCTGTTAACAATGTATGCTATCTGTTAACAATGTATTTTATCTGTTAACAATGTATGCTATCTGTTAACAATGTATGCTATCTGTTAACAATGTATTTTATCTGTTAACAATGTATTTTATCTGTTAACAATGTATGCTATCTGTTAACAATGTATTTTATCTGTTAACAATGTATGCTATCTGTTAACAATGTATGCTATCTGTTAACAATGTATGCTATCTGTTAACAATGTATGCTATCTGTTAACAATGTATGCTATCTGTTAACAATATATTTTATCAGTTAACAATGTATGTTATCTGTTAACAATGTATGCTATCTGTTAACAATGTATGCTATCTGTTAACAATGTATTTTATCTGTTAACAATGTATTTTATCTGTTAACAATGTATGCTATCTGTTAACAATGTATTTTATCTGTTAACAATGTATTTTATCTGTTAACAATGTATGCTATCTGTTAACAATGTATTTTATCTGTTAACAATGTATGTTATCTGTTAACAAAGTATTTTATCAGTTAACAATGTATGCTATCTGTTAACAAAGTATTTTATCAGTTAACAATGTATGTTATCTGTTAACAATGTATGCTATCTGTTAACAATGTATGCTATCTGTTAACAATGTATTTTATCTGTTAACAATGTATTTTATCTGTTAACAATGTATGTTATCTGTTAACAATGTATGCTATGTGTTAACAATGTATGCTATCTGTTAACAATGTATTTTATCTGTTAACAACGTATGCTATCAGTTAACAATGTATGCTATCTGTTAACAATGTATTTTATCTGTTAACAATGTATGTTATCTGTTAACAATGTATTTTATCTGTTAACAATGTATTTTATCTGTTAACAATGTATGCTATCTGTTAACAATGTATTTTATCTGTTAACAATGTATGTTATCTGTTAACAAAGTATTTTATCAGTTAACAATGTATGTTATCTGTTAACAATGTATGCTATCTGTTAACAATGTATGCTATCTGTTAACAATGTATGCTATCTGTTAACAATGTATGCTATCTGTTAACAATGTATTTTATCTGTTAACAATGTATGCTATCTGTTAACAATGTATTTTATCTGTTAACAATGTATGCTATCTGTTAACAATGTATGCTATCTGTTAACAATGTATTTTATCTGTTAACAATGTATGCTATCTGTTAACAATGTATGCTATCTGTTAACAATGTATTTTATCTGTTAACAATGTATGCTATCTGTTAACAATGTATGCTATCTGTTAACAATGTATGCTATCTGTTAACAATGTATGCTATCTGTTAACAATGTATTTTATCTGTTAACAATGTATGCTATCTGTTAACAATGTATTTTATCTGTTAACAATGTATGCTATCTGTTAACAATGTATTTTATCTGTTAACAATGTATGCTATCTGTTAACAATGTATTTTATCTGTTAACAATGTATGCTATCTGTTAACAATGTATTTTATCTGTTAACAATGTATGCTATCTGTTAACAATGTATTTTATCTGTTAACAATGTATGCTATCTGTTAACAATGTATTTTATCTGTTAACAATGTATGCTATCTGTTAACAATGTATGCTATCTGTTAACAATGTATTTTATCTGTTAACAATGTATGCTATCTGTTAACAATGTATGCTATCTGTTAACAATGTATGCTATCTGTTAACAATGTATTTTATCTGTAACAATGTATGCTATCTGTTAACAATGTATTTTATCTGTTAACAATGTATGCTATCTGTTAACAATGTATGCTATCTGTTAACAATGTATGCTATCTGTTAACAATGTAT
Source organism: Osedax fenrisi (assembly GCA_964019155.1). Classification (NCBI taxonomy): domain Eukaryota; kingdom Metazoa; phylum Annelida; class Polychaeta; order Sabellida; family Siboglinidae; genus Osedax; species Osedax fenrisi. Next base: position 50,728,327 of record OZ025240.1, on the reverse strand, counting down.
TTTATCTGTAACAATGTATGCTATCTGTTAACAATGTATGCTATCTGTTAACAACGTATGCTATCTGTTAACAATGTATTTTATCTGTAACAATGTATGCTATCTGTTAACAATGTATTTTATCTGTTAACAATGTATGCTATCTGTTAACAATGTATTTTATCTGTTAACAATGTATGCTATCTGTTAACAATGTATTTTATCTGTTAACAATGTATGCTATCTGTTAACAATGTATTTTATCTGTTAACAATGTATGCTATCTGTTAACAATGTATGTTATCTGTTAACAATGTATGCTATCTGTTAACAATGTATGCTATCAGTTAACAATGTATGCTATCAGTTAACAACGTATGTTATCTGTTAACAATGTATTTTATCTGTTAACAATGTATGCTATCTGTTAACAATGTATTTTATCTGTTAACAATGTATGCTATCTGTTAACAATGTATTTTATCTGTTAACAATGTATGCTATATGTTAACAATGTATTTTATCAGTTAACAATGTATGTTATCTGTTAACAATGTATGCTATCTGTTAACAATGTATGCTATCTGTTAACAATGTATTTTATCAGTTAACAATGTATGCTATCTGTTAACAATGTATGCTATCTGTTAACAATGTATGCTATCTGTTAACAATGTATGCTATCTGTTAACAATGTATTTTATCAGTTAACAATGTATGTTATCTGTTAACAATGTATGCTATCTGTTAACAATGTATTTTATCTGTTAACAATGTATGCTATCTGTTAACAATGTATGCTATCTGTTAACAATGTATTTTATCTGTTAACAATGTATTTTATCTGTTAACAATGTATTTTATCAGTTAACAATGTATGTTATCTGTTAACAATGTATGCTATCTGTTAACAATGTATGCTATCTGTTAACAATGTATTTTATCTGTTAACAATGTATTTTATCTGTTAACAATGTATGCTATCTGTTAACAATGTATGCTATCTGTTAACAATGTATTTTATCTGTTAACAATGTATTTTATCAGTTAACAATGTATGCTATCTGTTAACAATGTATGCTATCTGTTAACAATGTATGCTATCTGTTAACAATGTATTTTATCTGTTAACAATGTATTTTATCTGTTAACAATGTATTTTATCTGTTAACAATGTATGCTATCTGTTAACAATGTATTTTATCTGTTAACAATGTATGCTATCTGTTAACAATGTATGCTATCTGTTAACAATGTATTTTATCTGTTAACAATGTATGCTATCAGTTAACAATGTATGTTATCTGTTAACAATGTATTTTATCTGTTAACAATGTATGCTATCTGTTAACAATGTATGCTATCAGTTAACAATGTATGCTATCTGTTAACAATGTATGCTATCTGTTAACAATGTATGCTATCTGTTAACAATGTATGCTATCTGTTAACAATGTATGCTAGCTGTTAACAATGTATTTTATCTGTTAACAATGTATTTTATCTGTTAACAATGTATTTTATCTGTTAACAATGTATGTTATCTGTTAACAATGTATTTTATCTGTTAACAATGTATGCTATCTGTTAACAATGTATTTTATCTGTTAACAATGTATGCTATCTGTTAACAATGTATGCTATCTGTTAACAATGTATTTTATCTGTTAACAATGTATGTTATCTGTTAACAATGTATGCTATCTGTTAACAATGTATTTTATCTGTTAACAATGTATGCTATCTGTTAACAATGTATGCTATCTGTTAACAATGTATTTTATCTGTTAACAATGTATTTTATCTGTTAACAATGTATTTTATCAGTTAACAATGTATGTTATCTGTTAACAATGTATGCTATCTGTTAACAATGTATGCTATCTGTTAACAATGTATTTTATCTGTTAACAATGTATTTTATCTGTTAACAATGTATGCTATCTGTTAACAATGTATGCTATCTGTTAACAATGTATTTTATCTGTTAACAATGTATTTTATCAGTTAACAATGTATGCTATCTGTTAACAATGTATGCTATCTGTTAACAATGTATGCTATCTGTTAACAATGTATGCTATCTGTTAACAATGTATTTTATCTGTTAACAATGTATGCTATCTGTTAACAATGTATTTTATCTGTTAACAATGTATGCTATCTGTTAACAATGTATGCTATCTGTTAACAATGTATGCTATCTGTTAACAATGTATTTTATCTGTTAACAATGTATGTTATCTGTTAACAATGTATTTTATCTGTTAACAATGTATGCTATCTGTTAACAATGTATGCTATCTGTTAACAATGTATTTTATCTGTTAACAATGTATTCTATCTGTTAACAATGTATGCTATCTGTTAACAATGTATGTTATCTGTTAACAATGTATTTTATCTGTTAACAATGTATGCTATCTGTTAACAATGTATTTTATCTGTTAACAATGTATGCTATCTGTTAACAATGTATGCTATCTGTTAACAATGTATTTTATCTGTTAACAATGTATGTTATCTGTTAACAATGTATGCTATCTGTTAACAATGTATTTTATCTGTTAACAATGTATGCTATCTGTTAACAATGTATGTTATCTGTTAACAATGTATTTTATCTGTTAACAATGTATGCTATCTGTTAACAATGTATGCTATCTGTTAACAATGTATGTTATCTGTTAACAATGTATTTTATCTGTTAACAATGTATGCTATCTGTTAACAATGTATTTTATCTGTTAACAATGTATGCTATCTGTTAACAATGTATGCTATCTGTTAACAATGTATTTTATCTGTTAACAATGTATGCTATCTGTTAACAATGTATGCTATCTGTTAACAATGTATGCTATCTGTTAACAATGTATTTTATCTGTTAACAATGTATGTTATCTGTTAACAATGTATTTTATCTGTTAACAATGTATGCTATCTGTTAACAATGTATGCTATCTGTTAACAATGTATTTTATCTGTTAACAATGTATTCTATCTGTTAACAATGTATGCTATCTGTTAACAATGTATGTTATCTGTTAACAATGTATTTTATCTGTTAACAATGTATGCTATCTGTTAACAATGTATTTTATCTGTTAACAATGTATGCTATCTGTTAACAATGTATGCTATCTGTTAACAATGTATTTTATCTGTTAACAATGTATGTTATCTGTTAACAATGTATGCTATCTGTTAACAATGTATTTTATCTGTTAACAATGTATGTTATCTGTTAACAATGTATGCTATCTGTTAACAATGTATGCTATCTGTTAACAATGTATGCTATCTGTTAACAATGTATTTTATCTGTTAACAATGTATTTTATCTGTTAACAATGTATGCTATCTGTTAACAATGTATTTTATCTGTTAACAATGTATGCTATCTGTTAACAATGTATGCTATCTGTTAACAATGTATGCTATCTGTTAACAATGTATTTTATCTGTTAACAATGTATGTTATCTGTTAACAATGTATTTTATCTGTTAACAATGTATGCTATCTGTTAACAATGTATTTTATCTGTTAACAATGTATTTTATCTGTTAACAATGTATGCTATCTGTTAACAATGTATTTTATCTGTTAACAATGTATTTTATCTGTTAACAATGTATTTTATCTGTTAACAATGTATGCTATCTGTTAACAATGTATTTTATCTGTTAACAATGTATGCTATCTGTTAACAATGTTTGCTATCTGTTAACAATGTATTTTATCTGTTAACAATGTATTTTATCTGTTAACAATGTATGCTATCTGTTAACAATGTATTTTATCAGTTAACAATGTATGTTATCTGTTAACAATGTATGCTATCTGTTAACAATGTATGCTATCTGTTAACAATGTATTTTATCTGTTAACAATGTATTTTATCTGTTAACAATGTATGCTATCAGTTAACAATGTATGTTATCTGTTAACAATGTATTTTATCTGTTAACAATGTATGCTATCTGTTAACAATGTATGCTATCAGTTAACAATGTATGCTATCTGTTAACAATGTATGCTATCTGTTAACAATGTATGCTATCTGTTAACAATGTATGCTATCTGTTAACAATGTATTTTATCTGTTAACAATGTATGCTATCTGTTAACAATGTATTTTATCTGTTAACAATGTATTTTATCTGTTAACAATGTATGCTATCTGTTAACAATGTATTTTATCTGTTAACAATGTATTTTATCTGTTAACAATGTATTTTATCTGTTAACAATGTATGCTATCTGTTAACAATGTATTTTATCTGTTAACAATGTATGCTATCTGTTAACAATGTTTGCTATCTGTTAACAATGTATTTTATCTGTTAACAATGTATTTTATCTGTTAACAATGTATGCTATCTGTTAACAATGTATTTTATCAGTTAACAATGTATGTTATCTGTTAACAATGTATGCTATCTGTTAACAATGTATGCTATCTGTTAACAATGTATGTTATCTGTTAACAATGTATGTTATCTGTTAACAATGTATTTTATCTGTTAACAATGTATGTTATCTGTTAACAATGTATGCTATCTGTTAACAATGTATGCTATCTGTTAACAATGTATGCTATCTGTTAACAATGTATGCTAGCTGTTAACAATGTATTTTATCTGTTAACAATGTATTTTATCTGTTAACAATGTATTTTATCTGTTAACAATGTATGTTATCTGTTAACAATGTATTTTATCTGTTAACAATGTATGCTATCTGTTAACAATGTATTTTATCTGTTAACAATGTATGTTATCTGTTAACAATGTTTGCTATCTGTTAACAATGTATGCTATCTGTTAACAATGTATGCTATCTGTTAACAATGTATTTTATCTGTTAACAATGTATGCTATCTGTTAACAATGTATGCTATCTGTTAACAATGTATTTTATCTGTTAACAATGTATGTTATCTGTTAACAATGTATTTTATCTGTTAACAATGTATGCTATCTGATAACAATGTATTTTATCTGTTAACAATGTATGTTATCTGTTAACAATGTATTTTATCTGTTAACAATGTATGCTATCTGTTAACAATGTATTTTATCTGTTAACAATGTATTTTATCTGTTAACAATGTATGCTATCTGTTAACAATGTATTTTATCTGTTAACAATGTATGCTATCTGTTAACAATGTATGCTATCTGTTAACAATGTATGCTATCTGTTAACAATGTATTTTATCTGTTAACAATGTATGTTATCTGTTAACAATGTATTTTATCTGTTAACAATGTATGCTATCTGTTAACAATGTATTTTATCTGTTAACAATGTATTTTATCTGTTAACAATGTATGCTATCTGTTAACAATGTATTTTATCTGTTAACAATGTATTTTATCTGTTAACAATGTATTTTATCTGTTAACAATGTATGCTATCTGTTAACAATGTATTTTATCTGTTAAAAATGTATGCTATCTGTTAACAATGTTTGCTATCTGTTAACAATGTATTTTATCTGTTAACAATGTATTTTATCTGTTAACAATGTATGCTATCTGTTAACAATGTATTTTATCAGTTAACAATGTATGTTATCTGTTAACAATGTATGCTATCTGTTAACAATGTATGCTATCTGTTAACAATGTATTTTATCTGTTAACAATGTATTTTATCTGTTAACAATGTATGCTATCAGTTAACAATGTATGTTATCTGTTAACAATGTATTTTATCTGTTAACAATGTATGCTATCTGTTAACAATGTATGCTATCAGTTAACAATGTATGTTATCTGTTAACAATGTATGCTATCTGTTAACAATGTATGCTATCAGTTAACAATGTATGTTATCTGTTAACAATGTATTTTATCTGTTAACAATGTATGCTATCTGTTAACAATGTATGCTATCAGTTAACAATGTATGCTATCTGTTAACAATGTATGCTATCTGTTAACAATGTATGCTATCTGTTAACAATGTATGCTATCTGTTAACAATGTATGTTATCTGTTAACAATGTTTGCTATCTGTTAACAATGTATGCTATCTGTTAACAATGTATGTTATCTGTTAACAATGTATGCTATCTGTTAACAATGTATGCTATCTGTTAACAATGTATGCTATCTGTTAACAATGTATGCTATCTGTTAACAATGTATGCTAGCTGTTAACAATGTATTTTATCTGTTAACAATGTATTTTATCTGTTAACAATGTATTTTATCTGTTAACAATGTATGTTATCTGTTAACAATGTATTTTATCTGTTAACAATGTATGCTATCTGTTAACAATGTATTTTATCTGTTAACAATGTATGTTATCTGTTAACAATGTTTGCTATCTGTTAACAATGTATGCTATCTGTTAACAATGTATGCTATCTGTTAACAATGTATTTTATCTGTTAACAATGTATGCTATCTGTTAACAATGTATGCTATCTGTTAACAATGTATTTTATCTGTTAACAATGTATGTTATCTGTTAACAATGTATTTTATCTGTTAACAATGTATGCTATCTGATAACAATGTATTTTATCTGTTAACAATGTATGTTATCTGTTAACAATGTATTTTATCTGTTAACAATGTATGCTATCTGTTAACAATGTATTTTATCTGTTAACAATGTATTTTATCTGTTAACAATGTATTTTATCTGTTAACAATGTATGCTATCTGTTAACAATGTATTTTATGTGTTAACAATGTATGCTATCTGTTAACAATGTATTTTATCTGTTAACAATGTATTCTATCTGTTAACAATGTATGCTATCTGTTAACAATGTATGTTATCTGTTAACAATGTATTTTATCTGTTAACAATGTATGCTATCTGTTAACAATGTATTTTATCTGTTAACAATGTATGCTATCTGTTAACAATGTATGCTATCTGTTAACAATGTATTTTATCTGTTAACAATGTATGTTATCTGTTAACAATGTATTTTATCTGTTAACAATGTATGCTATCTGTTAACAATGTTTGCTATCTGTTAACAATGTATTTTATCTGTTAACAATGTATTTTATCTGTTAACAATGTATGCTATCTGTTAACAATGTATTTTATCAGTTAACAATGTATGTTATCTGTTAACAATGTATGCTATCTGTTAACAATGTATGCTATCTGTTAACAATGTATTTTATCTGTTAACAATGTATTTTATCTGTTAACAATGTATGCTATCTGTTAACAATGTATTTTATCTGTTAACAATGTATGCTATCTGTTAACAATGTATGCTATCTGTTAACAATGAATGCTATCTGTTAACAATGTATTTTATCTGTTAACAATGTATGTTATCTGTTAACAATGTATTTTATCTGTTAACAATGTATGCTATCTGTTAACAATGTATTTTATCTGTTAACAATGTATTTTATCTGTTAACAATGTATGCTATCTGTTAACAATGTATTTTATCTGTTAACAATGTATTTTATCTGTTAACAATGTATTTTATCTGTTAACAATGTATGCTATCTGTTAACAATGTTTGCTATCTGTTAACAATGTATTTTATCTGTTAACAATGTATTTTATCTGTTAACAATGTATGCTATCTGTTAACAATGTATTTTATCTGTTAACAATGTATGCTATCTGTTAACAATGTTTGCTATCTGTTAACAATGTATTTTATCTGTTAACAATGTATTTTATCTGTTAACAATGTATGCTATCTGTTAACAATGTATTTTATCAGTTAACAATGTATGTTATCTGTTAACAATGTATGCTATCTGTTAACAATGTATGCTATCTGTTAACAATGTATTTTATCTGTTAACAATGTATGCTATCTGTTAACAATGTATGCTATCTGTTAACAATGTATTTTATCTGTTAACAATGTATGCTATCTGTTAACAATGTATTTTATCTGTTAACAATGTATGTTATCTGTTAACAATGTATTTTATCTGTTAACAATGTATGCTATCTGATAACAATGTATTTTATCTGTTAACAATGTATGCTATCTGTTAACAATGTATGCTATCTGTTAACAATGTATGTTATCTGTTAACAATGTATGCTATCTGTTAACAATGTATTTTATCTGTTAACAATGTATGCTATCTGTTAACAATGTATGCTATCTGTTAACAATGTATTTTATCTGTTAACAATGTATTTTATCTGTTAACAATGTATGCTATCTGTTAACAATGTATGCTATCTGTTAACAATGTATGCTATCTGTTAACAATGTATGTTATCTGTTAACAATGTATTTTATCTGTTAACAATGTATGCTATCTGTTAACAATGTATTTTATCTGTTAACAATGTATTTTATCTGTTAACAATGTATGCTATCTGTTAACAATGTATTTTATCTGTTAACAATGTATTTTATCTGTTAACAATGTATTTTATCTGTTAACAATGTATGCTATCTGTTAACAATGTATTTTATCTGTTAACAATGTATGCTATCTGTTAACAATGTTTGCTATCTGTTAACAATGTATTTTATCTGTTAACAATGTATTTTATCTGTTAACAATGTATGCTATCTGTTAACAATGTATTTTATCAGTTAACAATGTATGTTATCTGTTAACAATGTATGCTATCTGTTAACAATGTATGCTATCTGTTAACAATGTATTTTATCTGTTAACAATGTATTTTATCTGTTAACAATGTATGCTATCTGTTAACAATGTATTTTATCTGTTAACAATGTATGTTATCTGTTAACAATGTATGCTATCTGTTAACAATGTTTGCTATCTGTTAACAATGTATGCTATCTGTTAACAACGTATGCTATCTGTTAACAATGTATGCTATCTGTTAACAATGTATTTTATCTGTTAACAATGTATGTTATCTGTTAACAATGTATTTTATCTGTTAACAATGTATGCTATCTGATAACAATGTATTTTATCTGTTAACAATGTATGCTATCTGTTAACAATGTATGCTATCTGTTAACAATGTATTTTATCTGTTCACAATGTATTCTATCTGTTAACAATGTATGCTATCTGTTAACAATGTATGTTATCTGTTAACAATGTATGCTATCTGTTAACAATGTATTTTATCTGTTAACAATGTATGCTATCTGTTAACAATGTATTTTATCTGTTAACAATGTATGCTATCTGTTAACAATGTATGTTATCTGTTAACAATGTATGCTATCTGTTAACAATGTATTTTATCTGTTAACAATGTATGCTATCTGTTAACAATGTATGCTATCTGTTAACAATGTTTGCTATCTGTTAACAATGTATTTTATCTGTTAACAATGTATGCTATCTGTTAACAATGTATGCTATCTGTTAACAATGTATTTTATCTGTTAACAATGTATGCTATCTGTTAACAATGTATGTTATCTGTTAACAATGTATTTTATCTGTTAACAATGTATGCTATCTGTTAACAATGTATTTTATCAGTTAACAATGTATGTTATCTGTTAACAATGTATGCTATCTGTTAACAATGTATTTTATCTGTTAACAATGTATGCTATCTGTTAACAATGTATGCTATCTGTTAACAATGTATGCTATCTGTTAACAATGTATTTTATCTGTTAACAATGTATTTTATCTGTTAACAATGTATGCTATCTGTTAACAATGTATTTTATCTGTTAACAATGTATTTTATCTGTTAACAATGTATTTTATCTGTTAACAATGTATTTTATCTGTTAACAATGTATGTTATCTGTTAACAATGTATGCTATCTGTTAACAATGTATTTTATCTGTTAACAATGTATGCTATCTGTTAACAATGTTTGCTATCTGTTAACAATGTATTTTATCTGTTAACAATGTATTTTATCTGTTAACAATGTATGCTATCTGTTAACAATGTATTTTATCAGTTAACAATGTATGTTATCTGTTAACAATGTATGCTATCTGTTAACAATGTATGCTATCTGTTAACAATGTATTTTATCTGTTAACAATGTATTTTATCTGTTAACAATGTATGTTATCTGTTAACAATGTATGCTATCTGTTAACAATGTATGCTATCTGTTAACAATGTATGCTATCTGTTAACAATGTATGCTATCTGTTAACAATGTATGCTATCTGTTAACAATGTATTTTATCTGTTAACAATGTATTTTATCTGTTAACAATGTATTTTATCTGTTAACAATGTATGCTATCTGTTAACAATGTATTTTATCTGTTAACAATGTATTTTATCTGTTAACAATGTATGCTATCAGTTAACAATGTATGCTATCAGTTAACAATGTATTTTATCTGTTAACAATGTATGCTATCTGTTAACAATGTATGCTATCTGTTAACAATGTATGCTATCTGTTAACAATGTATGCTATCAGTTAACAATGTATGCTATCTGTTAACAATGTATGCTATCTGTTAACAATGTATGCTATCTGTTAACAATGTATTTTATCTGTTAACAATGTATTTTATCAGTTAACAATGTATGCTATCTGTTAACAATGTATTTTATCTGTTAACAATGTATGCTATCTGTTAACAATGTATTTTATCTGTTAACAATGTATGCTATCTGTTAACAATGTATTTTATCTGTTAACAATGTATGCTATCTGTTAACAATGTATGCTATCTGTTAACAATGTATGCTATCTGTTAACAATGTATGCTATCTGTTAACAATGTATGCTATCTGTTAACAATGTATGCTATCTGTTAACAATGTTTGCTATCTGTTAACAATGTATGCTATCTGTTAACAATGTATGCTATCTGTTAACAATGTATTTTATCAGTTAACAATGTATGCTATCTGTTAACAATGTATGCTATCTGTTAACAATGTATTTTATCTGTTAACAATGTATTTTATCTGTTAACAATGTATGCTATCAGTTAACAATGTATGCTATCAGTTAACAACGTATGCTATCTGTTAACAATGTATGCTATCTGTTAACAATGTATTTTATCTGTTAACAATGTATTTTATCTGTTAACAATGTATGCTATCTGTTAACAATGTTTGCTATCTGTTAACAATGTATTTTATCTGTTAACAATGTATTTTATCTGTTAACAATGTATGCTATCTGTTAACAATGTATTTTATCTGTTAACAATGTATGCTATCTGATAACAATGTATTTTATCTGTTAACAATGTATGCTATCTGTTAACAATGTATGCTATCTGTTAACAATGTATTTTATCTGTTAACAATGTATTCTATCTGTTAACAATGTATGCTATCTGTTAACAATGTATGTTATCTGTTAACAATGTATTTTATCTGTTAACAATGTATGCTATATGTTAACAATGTATTTTATCTGTTAACAATGTATGTTATCTGTTAACAATGTATGCTATCAGTTAACAATGTATGTTATCTGTTAACAATGTATGCTATCTATTAACAATGTATGCTATCTGTTAACAATGTATTTTATCTGTTAACAATGTATGTTATCTGTTAACAATGTATTTTATCTGTTAACAATGTATGCTATCTGTTAACAATGTTTGCTATCTGTTAACAATGTATTTTATCTGTTAACAATGTATTTTATCTGTTAACAATGTATGCTATCTGTTAACAATGTATTTTATCAGTTAACAATGTATGTTATCTGTTAACAATGTATGCTATCTGTTAACAATGTATGCTATCTGTTAACAATGTATTTTATCTGTTAACAATGTATTTTATCTGTTAACAATGTATGCTATCTGTTAACAATGTATGCTATATGTTAACAATGTATGCTATCTGTTAACAATGTATTTTATCTGTTAACAATGTATGTTATCTGTTAACAATGTATTTTATCTGTTAACAATGTATGCTATCTGTTAACAATGTATTTTATCTGTTAACAATGTATTTTATCTGTTAACAATGTATGCTATCTGTTAACAATGTATGCTATCTGTTAACAATGTATGTTATCTGTTAACAATGTATTTTATCTGTTAACAATGTATTTTATCTGTTAACAATGTATGCTATCTGTTAACAATGTATGCTATCTGTTAACAATGTATTTTATCTGTTAACAATGTATTTTATCTGTTAACAATGTATGCTATCTGTTAACAATGTATTTTATCTGTTAACAATGTATGTTATCTGTTAACAATGTATTTTATCTGTTAACAATGTATGCTATCTGTTAACAATGTATGCTATCTGTTAACAATGTATTTTATCTGTTAACAATGTATGCTATCTGTTAACAATGTTTGCTATCTGTTAACAATGTATTTTATCTGTTAACAATGTATTTTATCTGTTAACAATGTATTCTATCTGTTAACAATGTATTTTATCAGTTAATAATGTATTTTATCTGTTAACAATGTATTTTATCTGTTAACAATGTATGTTATCTGTTAACAATGTATGCTATCTGTTAACAATGTATGCTATCTGTTAACAATGTATTTTATCTGTTAACAATGTATTTTATCTGTTAACAATGTATGCTATCTGTTAACAATGTATTTTATCGGTTAACAATGTATGTTATCTGTTAACAATGTATGCTATCTGTTAACAATGTATTTTATCTGTTAACAATGTATGCTATCTGTTAACAATGTATTTTATCTGTTAACAATGTATGCTATCTGTTAACAATGTATGCTATCTGTTAACAATGTATGCTATCTGTTAACAATGTATGCTATCTGTTAACAATGTATGCTATCTGTTAACAATGTATGCTATCAGTTAACAATGTATGCTATCAGTTAACAATGTATGCTATCTGTTAACAATGTATGCTATCTGTTAACAATGTATTTTATCTGTTAACAATGTATTTTATCTGTTAACAATGTATGCTATCTGTTAACAATGTATTTTATCTGTTAACAATGTTTGCTATCTGTTAACAATGTATTTTATCTGTTAACAATGTATTTTATCTGTTAACAATGTATGCTATCTGTTAACAATGTATGCTATCTGTTAACAATGTATGCTATCTGTTAACAATGTATGCTATCAGTTAACAACGTATGCTATCTGTTAACAATGTATTTTATCTGTTAACAATGTATGCTATCTGTTAACAATGTATGCTATCTGTTAACAATGTATTTTATCTGTTAACAATGTATTTTATCTGTTAACAATGTATTTTATCTGTTAACAATGTATGCTATCTGTTAACAATGTATGCTATATGTTAACAATGTATGCTATCTGTTAACAATGTATGCTATCTGTTAACAATGTATGCTATCTGTTAACAATGTATGCTATCTGTTAACAATGTATTTTATCTGTTAACAATGTATTTTATCTGTTAACAATGTATGCTATCTGTTAACAATGTATTTTATCTGTTAACAATGTTTGCTATCTGTTAACAATGTATTTTATCTGTTAACAATGTATTTTATCTGTTAACAATGTATGCTATCTGTTAACAATGTATGCTATCTGTTAACAATGTATTTTATCAGTTAACAATGTATGTTATCTGTTAACAATGTATGCTATCTGTTAACAATGTATGCTATCTGTTAACAATGTATTTTATCAGTTAACAATGTATGCTATCTGTTAACAATGTATTTTATCTGTTAACAATGTATGTTATCTGTTAACAATGTATGCTATCTGTTAACAATGTATGCTATCTGTTAACAATGTATTTTATCTGTTAACAATGTATTTTATCTGTTAACAATGTATGCTATCTGTTAACAATGTATTTTATCTGTTAACAATGTATTTTATCTGTTAACAATGTATTTTATCTGTTAACAATGTATGCTATCTGTTAACAATGTTTGCTATCTGTTAACAATGTATTTTATCTGTTAACAATGTATTTTATCTGTTAACAATGTTTGCTATCTGTTAACAATGTATTTTATCTGTTAACAATGTATTTTATCTGTTAACAATGTATGCTATCTGTTAACAATGTATGCTATCTGTTAACAATGTATGCTATCTGTTAACAATGTATGCTATCTGTTAACAATGTATGCTATCTGTTAACAACGTATGCTATCTGTTAACAATGTATGCTATCTGTTAACAATGTATGCTATCTGTTAACAATGTATGCTATCTGTTAACAATGTATGCTATCTGTTAACAATGTATGCTATCTGTTAACAATGTATGCTATCTGTTAACAATGTATTTTATCTGTTAACAATGTATGCTATCTGTTAACAATGTATGCTATCTGTTAACAATGTATGCTATCTGTTAACAATGTATTTTATCTGTTAACAATGTATGCTATCTGTTAACAATGTATGCTATCTGTTAACAATGTATTTTATCTGTTAACAATGTATGCTATCTGTTAACAATGTATGCTATCTGTTAACAATGTATGCTATCTGTTAACAATGTATGCTATCTGTTAACAATGTATGCTATCTGTTAACAATGTTTGCTATCTGTTAACAATGTATTTTATCTGTTAACAATGTATTTTATCTGTTAACAATGTATGCTATCTGTTAACAATGTATGCTATCTGTTAACAATGTATTTTATCTGTTAACAATGTATTTTATCTGTTAACAATGTATGCTATCTGTTAACAATGTATGCTATCTGTTAACAATGTATGCTATCTGTTAACAATGTATGCTATCTGTTAACAATGTATGCTATCTGTTAACAATGTTTGCTATCTGTTAACAATGTATTTTATCTGTTAACAATGTATTTTATCTGTTAACAATGTATTTTATCTGTTAACAATGTATTCTATCTGTTAACAATGTATGCTATCTGTTAACAATGTATTTTATCTGTTAACAATGTATGCTATCTGTTAACAATGTATTTTATCTGTTAACAATGTATGCTATCTGTTAACAATGTATGCTATCAGTTAACAATGTATGTTATCTGTTAACAATGTATTTTATCTGTTAACAATGTATGTTATCTGTTAACAATGTATGCTATCTGTTAACAATGTATGCTATCTGTTAACAATGTATTTTATCTGTTAACAATGTATTTTATCTGTTAACAATGTATGCTATCTGTTAACAATGTATTTTATCTGTTAACAATGTATTTTATCTGTTAACAATGTATTTTATCTGTTAACAATGTATGCTATCTGTTAACAATGTTTGCTATCTGTTAACAATGTATTTTATCTGTTAACAATGTATGCTATCTGTTAACAATGTATGCTATCTGTTAACAATGTATGCTATCTGTTAACAATGTATGCTATCTGTTAACAATGTATTTTATCTGTTAACAATGTATTTTATCTGTTAACAATGTATGCTATCTGTTAACAATGTATTTTATCTGTTAACAATGTATTTTATCTGTTAACAATGTATTTTATCTGTTAACAATGTATGCTATCTGTTAACAATGTATGCTATCTGTTAACAATGTATTTTATCTGTTAACAATGTATTTTATCTGTTAACAATGTATGCTATCTGTTAACAATGTATTTTATCTGTTAACAATGTATTTTATCTGTTAACAATGTATTTTATCTGTTAACAATGTATGCTATCTGTTAACAATGTTTGCTATCTGTTAACAATGTATTTTATCTGTTAACAATGTATTTTATCTGTTAACAATGTTTGCTATCTGTTAACAATGTATTTTATCTGTTAACAATGTATTTTATCTGTTAACAATGTATGCTATCTGTTAACAATGTATGCTATCTGTTAACAATGTATGCTATCTGTTAACAATGTATGCTATCTGTTAACAATGTATGCTATCTGTTAACAATGTATGCTATCTGTTAACAATGTATTTTATCTGTTAACAATGTATGCTATCTGTTAACAATGTTTGCTATCTGTTAACAAAGTATGCTATCTGTTAACAATGTATGCTATCTGTTAACAATGTATTTTATCAGTTAACAATGTATGTTATCTGTTAACAATGTATGCTATCTGTTAACAATGTATGCTATCTGTTAACAATGTATTTTATCTGTTAACAATGTATTTTATCTGTTAACAATGTATGCTATCTGTTAACAATGTATTTTATCTGTTAACAATGTATTTTATCTGTTAACAATGTATTTTATCTGTTAACAATGTATGCTATCTGTTAACAATGTTTGCTATCTGTTAACAATGTATTTTATCTGTTAACAATGTATTTTATCTGTTAACAATGTTTGCTATCTGTTAACAATGTATTTTATCTGTTAACAATGTATGCTATCTGTTAACAATGTATGCTATCTGTTAACAATGTATTTTATCTGTTAACAATGTATGCTATCTGTTAACAATGTATGCTATCTGTTAACAATGTATGCTATCTGTTAACAATGTATGCTATCTGTTAACAATGTATGCTATCTGTTAACAATGTTTGCTATCTGTTAACAATGTATTTTATCTGTTAACAATGTATTTTATCTGTTAACAATGTATGCTATCTGTTAACAATGTATGCTATCTGTTAACAATGTATTTTATCTGTTAACAATGTATTTTATCTGTTAACAATGTATGCTATCTGTTAACAATGTATGCTATCTGTTAACAATGTATGCTATCTGTTAACAATGTATGCTATCTGTTAACAATGTATGCTATCTGTTAACAATGTTTGCTATCTGTTAACAATGTATTTTATCTGTTAACAATGTATTTTATCTGTTAACAATGTATGCTATATGTTAACAATGTATTTTATCTGTTAACAATGTATGTTATCTGTTAACAATGTATGCTATCTGTTAACAATGTATGCTATCTGTTAACAATGTATGCTATCTGTTAACAATGTATGCTATCTGTTAACAATGTTTGCTATCTGTTAACAATGTATTTTATCTGTTAACAATGTATTTTATCTGTTAACAATGTATGCTATCTGTTAACAATGTATGCTATCTGTTAACAATGTATTTTATCTGTTAACAATGTATTTTATCTGTTAACAATGTATGCTATCTGTTAACAATGTATTTTATCTGTTAACAATGTATGCTATCTGTTAACAATGTATGCTATCTGTTAACAATGTATGCTATCTGTTAACAATGTATGCTATCTGTTAACAATGTTTGCTATCTGTTAACAATGTATTTTATCTGTTAACAATGTATTTTATCTGTTAACAATGTATGCTATCTGTTAACAATGTATGCTATCTGTTAACAATGTATTTTATCTGTTAACAATGTATTTTATCTGTTAACAATGTATGCTATCTGTTAACAATGTATGCTATCTGTTAACAATGTATGCTATCTGTTAACAATGTATGCTATCTGTTAACAATGTATGCTATCTGTTAACAATGTTTGCTATCTGTTAACAATGTATTTTATCTGTTAACAATGTATTTTATCTGTTAACAATGTATGCTATATGTTAACAATGTATTTTATCTGTTAACAATGTATGTTATCTGTTAACAATGTATGCTATCTGTTAACAATGTATTTTATCTGTTAACAATGTATTTTATCTGTTAACAATGTATTTTATCTGTTAACAATGTATGCTATCTGTTAACAATGTTTGCTATCTGTTAACAATGTATTTTATCTGTTAACAATGTATTTTATCTGTTAACAATGTTTGCTATCTGTTAACAATGTATTTTATCTGTTAACAATGTATGCTATCTGTTAACAATGTATGCTATCTGTTAACAATGTATTTTATCTGTTAACAATGTATGCTATCTGTTAACAATGTATGCTATCTGTTAACAATGTATGCTATCTGTTAACAATGTATGCTATCTGTTAACAATGTATGCTATCTGTTAACAATGTTTGCTATCTGTTAACAATGTATTTTATCTGTTAACAATGTATTTTATCTGTTAACAATGTATGCTATCTGTTAACAATGTATGCTATCTGTTAACAATGTATTTTATCTGTTAACAATGTATTTTATCTGTTAACAATGTATGCTATCTGTTAACAATGTATGCTATCTGTTAACAATGTATGCTATCTGTTAACAATGTATTTTATCTGTTAACAATGTATTTTATCTGTTAACAATGTTTGCTATCTGTTAACAATGTATTTTATCTGTTAACAATGTATGCTATCTGTTAACAATGTATGCTATCTGTTAACAATGTATTTTATCTGTTAACAATGTATGCTATCTGTTAACAATGTATGCTATCTGTTAACAATGTATGCTATCTGTTAACAATGTATGCTATCTGTTAACAATGTATGCTATCTGTTAACAATGTTTGCTATCTGTTAACAATGTATTTTATCTGTTAACAATGTATTTTATCTGTTAACAATGTATGCTATCTGTTAACAATGTATGCTATCTGTTAACAATGTATTTTATCTGTTAACAATGTATTTTATCTGTTAACAATGTATGCTATCTGTTAACAATGTATGCTATCTGTTAACAATGTATGCTATCTGTTAACAATGTATTTTATCAGTTAACAATGTATGTTATCTGTTAACAATGTATGCTATCTGTTAACAATGTATGCTATCTGTTAACAATGTATTTTATCTGTTAACAATGTATTTTATCTGTTAACAATGTATGCTATCTGTTAACAATGTATTTTATCTGTTAACAATGTATTTTATCTGTTAACAATGTATTTTATCTGTTAACAATGTATGCTATCTGTTAACAATGTTTGCTATCTGTTAACAATGTATTTTATCTGTTAACAATGTATTTTATCTGTTAACAATGTTTGCTATCTGTTAACAATGTATTTTATCTGTTAACAATGTATTTTATCTGTTAACAATGTATGCTATCTGTTAACAATGTTTGCTATCTGTTAACAATGTATTTTATCTGTTAACAATGTATTTTATCTGTTAACAATGTATTTTATCTGTTAACAATGTATGCTATCTGTTAACAATGTATTTTATCTGTTAACAATGTATGCTATCTGTTAACAATGTATGCTATCTGTTAACAATGTATTTTATCTGTTAACAATGTATGCTATCTGTTAACAATGTTTGCTATCTGTTAACAATGTATTTTATCTGTTAACAATGTATTTTATCTGTTAACAATGTTTGCTATCTGTTAACAATGTATTTTATCTGTTAACAATGTATTTTATCTGTTAACAATGTATGCTATCTGTTAACAATGTTTGCTATCTGTTAACAATGTATTTTATCTGTTAACAATGTATTTTATCTGTTAACAATGTATTTTATCTGTTAACAATGTATGCTATCTGTTAACAATGTATTTTATCTGTTAACAATGTATTTTATCTGTTAACAATGTATTTTATCTGTTAACAATGTATGCTATCTGTTAACAATGTTTGCTATCTGTTAACAATGTATTTTATCTGTTAACAATGTATTTTATCTGTTAACAATGTTTGCTATCTGTTAACAATGTATTTTATCTGTTAACAATGTATTTTATCTGTTAACAATGTATGCTATCTGTTAACAATGTATGCTATCTGTTAACAATGTATGCTATCTGTTAACAATGTATTTTATCTGTTAACAATGTATGCTATCTGTTAACAATGTTTGCTATCTGTTAACAATGTTTGCTATCTGTTAACAATGTATTTTATCTGTTAACAATGTATTTTATCTGTTAACAATGTATGCTATCTGTTAACAATGTTTGCTATCTGTTAACAATGTATTTTATCTGTTAACAATGTATGTTATCTGTTAACAATGTATTTTATATGTTAACAATGTATTTTATCTGTTAACAATGTATGCTATCTGTTAACAATGTATTTTATCTGTTAACAATGTATTTTATCTGTTAACAATGTATGCTATCTGTTAACAATGTTTGCTATCTGTTAACAATGTTTGCTATCTGTTAACAATGTATTTTATCTGTTAACAATGTATGTTATCTGTTAACAATGTATGCTATCTGTTAACAATGTATGCTATCTGTTAACAATGTATTTTATCTGTTAACAATGTATTTTATCTGTTAACAATGTATGTTATCTGTTAACAATGTATGCTATCTGTTAACAATGTATGCTATCTGTTAACAATGTATTTTATCTGTTAACAATGTATTTTATCTGTTAACAATGTATGCTATCTGTTAACAATGTATGCTATCTGTTAACAATGTATGCTATCTGTTAACAATGTATGCTATCTGTTAACAATGTATGCTATCTGTTAACAATGTTTGCTATCTGTTAACAATGTATTTTATCTGTTAACAATGTATTTTATCTGTTAACAATGTATGCTATCTGTTAACAATGTATGCTATCTGTTAACAATGTATTTTATCTGTTAACAATGTATGCTATCTGTTAACAATGTATGCTATCTGTTAACAATGTATGCTATCTGTTAACAATGTATGCTATCTGTTAACAATGTATGCTATCTGTTAACAATGTATGCTATCTGTTAACAATGTATGCTATCTGTTAACAATGTATTTTATCAGTTAACAATGTATTTTATCTGTTAACAATGTATGTTATCTGTTAACAATGTATGCTATCTGTTAACAATGTATGCTATCTGTTAACAATGTATTTTATCAGTTAACAATGTATGTTATCTGTTAACAATGTATGCTATCTGTTAACAATGTATGCTATCTGTTAACAATGTATTTTATCTGTTAACAATGTATGCTATCAGTTAACAATGTATGCTATCAATTAACAATGTATGCTATCTGTTAACAACGTATGCTATCTGTTAACAATGTATGCTATCTGTTAACAATGTATGCTATCTGTTAACAATGTATGCTATCTGTTAACAATGTATGCTATCTGTTAAAAAGTAATGCTATCTGTTAAAAATTAATGCTATCTGTTAAAAATTAATGCTATCTGTTAACAGATAGTAGTGACAATAACACCTATTGCATAACTAACCGCAGGTCTGTGTACATCCCAGAATGCCCTCTCTTGGCTATCCAATACCTTCCTCTCCAACTTATCCCTCTTTTTATCCACTCTGTACAAATAGATTTACATCATTGATTATGTGTATATATTAATAATAACAATTTTTAATAAATTAATTTTAAATTATTCATCTAATACATTGGGATAATATCTAACTTTTATAATATTAATTAAGTGATTATATAATTATTCTAACATATTATTATAATATAAAATAAATCCAAGTAAGCGCGTATTAATTATGACATCCAACAGTAGTATCAACGACATAAACATCGATGACATCATACTTATGAATGACGTAACAAGGATTAACTAATAACGTAATCATTAATGAAGGCACTAATGTAGGCCGCGGTACAGTGGATACTTACTTGGCCTGCGCTTCGGCCTGAAGGAAGATGAACTCCCACTTCCTGGAGAACATCTTCTGAAGCCGCGCCAGACTCTCTGCCTCGTAGTCGCAGAGCTCCAGTCGCTGTTTGTTCTGCATGGTTCTCTTGCACAGATACACCGCTGTGAGGATCGGTTCACAAACATATATTATTATTATTATTATCAGATTTAGGCATTGCCAGGGTAATTATAGAAGCAGTGTTGCTTATCGAGACAATTACCCCTATATACACGTATACACGCCACACGTATTCCTAATATGTTAACATAGTATATAACATAGTTATTTTAAATTATTTATTGTTAATATATTACTATAATATATATATATATGATTCCGTTATAAATATTTATTCCTAATATATTACTCTAGTATATTACATAATTATTTCATAATTATTTATTATTGATATATTACCATATATATATACAATTACTTGATCAATATGTATTGATAATACATGATTATTAGATGTATATAGATGCGTAAGATGAGTGTAACCGTATTCGGTGTTCTCTGGGTCACCTGACTTCGAAGGCCAGAAGCAAGGAGTCTGTGGGGATATTATAATGTACATATGTAGGTGTGTATTTATGTATGTGCGTGTGTGCGTGTGTGTGCGTGTGTGTGCGTGTGTGTGTGTGTGTGTGTGTGTGTGTGTGTGTGTGTGCGTGTGTGTGTGTGCGTGTGTGTGTGTGTGTGTGTGTGTGCGTGTGTGTGTGTGTGTGTGCGTGTGTGTGTGTGTGCGTGTGTGTGTGTGTGTGTGTGTGCGTGTGTGTGTGTGTGTGTGTGTGTGTGCGTGTGTGTATATGTGTGTGATGATATGTGTTTAGATTAGTTTTTATAAATGGCATCATAATAAAGTTTTCAATTACAATTTGAATAATACTAATGGTAATATCATTCGAGATAACGTGATACAAATGTGTTATACAAATTTTATTTAAACTTATTTAAATTATAATAGTAGAGTTATATATTCGTCAAGCGAATCTCTACATTCTCTATTTACCTAGTTCCCCTCCATAACACTCTCTATTTAGCAGATTCTATCTTCTACCTTATCTGATTACCTCCATCTTCCATAAAGTTCTATAAACATATATTCTTATATAGTGTACCATTATTATAGAATTCCCTTACTTTATAAAATATACCCCGCTTTATCCCCTCTTACAACTCCTTTACACATCCGCCATTACCCCTCTTACCCAATATTTACACCCTATCCTTCTTAAATGGACTAGTATATTCCAGACTAGACTCACCACTTCATTACTATAGTAATAGTCCTACTATAGTAATAGTCCTATAAGACTCGAACACTGACATGTTTACAACTCTAGTGTCTAGCATAGTACGAGGAGGAAATGATGATTTGAAGAAAGGAACAATGTTATTTTAAGATGCATATCTACCTAATATAAGGGTATTTTTTTGGTCAACCACATGCGTTACGCAGTTAGTAGAAACAAATATCAACTGATTTTGGTCAACCACAAGTATACTGGTTAAATCATGCTTCAATCACTAGTACAAGTATGTATGTATACATATTATTGAACCAGTACACTAGTGGTTGACCAAAAAAACTTGATATATGTTTCTATATACATATCTATATATGTATATATATATATATATATACATACATATTTTTATTTTATTATTCAAATCCCCACTATAATCTACTGACACGGCATGTTATATGACAGTCAACGTACAGTGGCAATACCTATACTTGTAGTGTGGTGTCGTGGTGTATGATAAGTTGGTGGAGGCGGCGGAATCAATGCAAGCAATGACACGTGACCACGATGCCGCCGATCACGTGATCAAGAAGCATCTGATCATGTGACCGGCGGGTGACGTAACCTAATCAAGCAAGTGAATGGAAGTCCGCGTGTGTATCGATTTCGCTATCAAATTTCAATTAAGTCAGCAAACACACACATCGTGTAAACAACCAGAGAGATAGAGATATATCTCTATAGAGAGAGAAAGAGGGAGAGAGAGAGAGAGAGATAAATAAAGAGAGAGTCGTGTATAGTTGTACAGGATTATAGGATTCAGCTAATCAAATATAAATCAAGGATCGCATGCCTGTAGTATGACATACACACATACGCACGCGTGTACCACGTGGGATTATTACATCCGTGTTCTATAATTAGAATTGTAAATTACTCGTTACTATCGGTTGCGCACTAAGTTCAATGTATCTACCAATCAAACCCTTGGGATTCTGTTTCTATTGTTGTCATCATATTAATGTGAATAACAAATGTATACACCTAATAATGAGTTAAGTCAACAAATATTGCCCTCAATTATAATAATTCAATAATTGTATTAAAATAGATTTGTTAAATATAAATTTACTTGATGTTTTTAAATCCCTTTAATCTCGACATTCGAATGATAGTTGTATTTCTAGTCTACTATAGCAACACGCTATGTATATATTATAGTGCCCCTGTATGCTATTCGTAACCCCTCCCCCCCCCCATTATCGTCGCTAGCATCACGCATGATCACACCCTACCCTGTATCACCATGCTAATACGATAAACGCTGATTAACTTATCTCCTTCGGTGTAGTAGTTTCACGCCCACCTCGCCCACTCGTCCGCCCACTCACCTGGAATCTGTAGTAGGTGTTGTCATTCTTGACGGTCAGTATGTGGTCATCGATAGGGAAGAAGTATCCGTAAGCCGACATTATGTGGGCCATGTGAACAGCTTCGGCTAGCGAGGGGAGGGGGAGGAGTTAGGGGCGTGGTGAAGGCACGAGTAATGGGGCGTGGTTTAAAACATCAACGTGTGACACACGTCGTGTGTTGATGTATAATGGTAATTAACACAATGATGATGCTGATGATGATGATGATGATGAAGTAAACGGGATGAGTAAATGGGCGTGGTTTAACATACCAACGCTTGAATGTATACTGGTAATGATGATGATGAAGAAGAATATTCTAGAATATTAGTTGTAATAGGAATATACAAATTGTATAATAACTACAAATTATATAATACCTATAGGTATATATATAGAAATATACGAATACATAATGTATTTACTAATTTATACTAATAGGATATAAATATAACATACACCGCAATATATATATATATATATATATATTATTAAATTTATTTGATCACATATTACTAATATGATATTATGTATATATATATATATATATATATATATATATATATATATATATACAATTACATATTACATATTATATATATAGCCTACGACGTAGGCCTACGTGCCGTATACGGCCTATATGTAATATAGCCATATGTTTTTCTATAGAACTATATATAGGTATATAGTATATAGTATATATATATATATATATATATATATATATATATATATATATATATATATATATATATACTATTACGTATACGATTATATGATATGTTCATCTATCAATGACATAATACACAAGTACATCGTATATTTGTATACGAATATAATACATTATCATATAGCAAATATTAGATTAACTAATAATTATAATTTTAGTGAAAAAATAACAAAGTTTTGATTTTTATAAACTACTAATTATAAAATAATGACTTAAATATATATATATATATATATATATATATATATATATATATATATATATATATATATATATATATATATATATATGTTTATAATTAATAATCTTAATAAGTCGCCACAAGTTATATATATATATAATGAATTTCTCAATTGTTTAAATAATAAGGTACCTATAGGTAGATACCTATATATAGATATATCGGCTATTTGAGGAACTATAGCCGATAGTCTATCTACAAAAACCTTTAATCTATAGATTGTCATATATATGACATATATGACAAACACACATATATATATATATATATATATATATGACAAACTACAGAAAGTAATATTTTTATTAGTACAACAAAACTACAAAAATATAGACTTTATCATAGATATATAATTGTTAAAATTATTTATTATTAGTATTAATATATTGATGGTTTAATAAGTACCAATTCGATAGCTAATTATCCCACACGTTACCATTTATAGGGGACGATATATATATATATATATATATATATATATATATATTGTTAAGTTTCAAATTATCTATTATGAATATATTCATAAGTATACTTAATAGAAGTATAATATACAAAATACCTCATAATACCTCGAATGTTATATATAACCTATAGGAGGGATATACATTTATATACATCACTTTTTAATGTATACATTAATACATTAATTATGGTATACCATTTATTTAATATTTATTAATTATGGTATATTTTATGTTTTCAATTTTCATATGATTTAATAATAATAATAATGATTCAAACTAATTAAATTATGATTATAACAATAAGGTATTGTAATGTATATATAATGTAATGTAAAATATAATGTAATGTATTACATAATGTACTGTATTATACATATATATACTTTACTTCTATATATTATAGCTATATTAAGGCTATAGCCAGTATACTGATAATACTTAATTATATGATTATTAGTAAAGTGTAGGTAATATTTTAATTTGTACGCTATTTACAAATATTTCTAATGCAAATACGTGTAGGTACCTACCTATATAAATATGATTACATGATAATTAAAATATACATCGTATAGTATACGTTATATAGAATACGTTGTATAGTATACATTGTATACAATTGTATACATTATATATATATATATATATAGTAGTTCTTGCCTTTAATATAAATATTAATAATAATGCAAAGTCTCCGATTACCGACACCTCTCGTATATCAGTAGCTAAAATATATATCAACACCTTATTTATATATACACACACATATATATATATATATATATATATATAATATTATTATTAATTCAAAGGAAAATATGAATAAGTATTTTTTTTCTTCAAAATATTCACTCCTACACTTGTTATTTGATCAAATGTAATATTCTGGTTTTATTTTTTTAATATTTTAAAAGTAAAATTTGTAAACCATGGAAATCATTAAATCATACTTTATTAATTAAAATAAAACGTAAGAATTTGCATAATAGTGTAGATCAATTAAATGTTTGTAAAGTTTATAACATAATTTAATTTGAATAAGTATTAACCAATATATATATATATATATATATATATATATATATATTAAGTATAGTTACCCATATTATTTTACAATTACCGACCCACTAAATTACCTTATTACCGAACGATATGATTTATAATATCCAATCAATATCCGTGTTTTACTTTGAGATGGTTTGTATTGAACGTGTGTATAATCGTAAAAGCACCATCAGCACATACATTATTTCTTTAGTTCACGTAAGTATACTGTATAATATACAGTGTATATATATAGTCGGTAATTTAAAGTTTAATATTTAAATATTAAATTTAATTATAAATGTAATATATTACTATTGTATACGATGTTAAAAATTAAGTAATATATATATATATATATATATATATATATATATATACAGTAAAACCTCTCTATAAGAAACCTCTTTATAAGAAAAACCTCTTTATAAGAACATTGTTCACACATTTGGTTGGAATTCAACCTTTTCCACATTAAAAAACCTCTTTATAAGAAAATCTTATAAGAAAAATATAAGAAAAACCTCTTTATAAGAAACTTATTGTATAAAATATATAAAAAATAATTATATATAAATAGAAGTATTGTATATTGATAACAATTATAGAAATTAATTATTATATAAGATATTTTGTTTTCTTACAAATATTTTATATTACATAAATAGCTTGAAATTAATTAAAATTAATAAATTATTGTTATTGTATATCCATAAATTTATTAAAATTTATTAAAATTAATTGATGTTATTTTTATCCATAAATTTATTAAAATGAATTAATAAATGTTATTGTATATCCATAAATTTATTAAAATTAATTAATAAATGTTATTATATCCTTAAATGTATTGATGATACAAATTATTATATTATACAATTAATTATTAAATAATAGATTATTATAATATTCATTATATTATATTCATCAATGATGATTCATAATTTATAATTGCTAATGTAAATCTAATACAAATTTCATTATGTATTAACATGTCTAAGCGCAAACAATACAGTATACATTTTAAATCTAATATAATTAAAGAAGTTGATGAAGTTTACTAAACAATAACTTTATTGAACAAGAATTATGTAAGATACATAATATTTGTCCATCTTTATTATCAAAATCATTGGAAAAGTAAAAACCTCTTTATAAGAAAACCTCTCTATAAGAAAAAAAGTACTGAAAAAAAGAGTTTCTTATAGAGAGGTTTTACTGTATATAAATTGCGTGCGATTCGTAAATTGCGTGCAAGCTTGTATAAATATATAAATATATATAATATACAAGTATACGTGTATATCGCCTATAGCCGAGATACTGCGCAGTATCACTAGCAAGTAAACTATGCACACAGTCCGTATGGCCTAACACTGAGCCAAGTCATTAGTGAATGCCTATAGGCGTATACGTATACGCAGTAGGGCGGCAGTGAATTAGCCGTATAGGTTACCGTAACATTAATGTTACCGTGTTACGGGGCGGCGGCGGCGAGTGTTACGTAATCATCACGTGATCACTACGACGTGATGACGTCATCATATCTCGGCTATCTTCGGGCACGTATCGTCTCGCGTGTGTGTGATATACGCGCGACGTATTAAACGATATCGTGCGACGCATTATATATTTAATATCGAATTAGCAATGGCAATTATTATTATTATATATAAACCGGTATACATACAAATATATATATATATATATATATATATATATATATATATATATATATATATATAACCTATATATATAGTACTTAATACAAATCTACGTTACATTTACTGTAGGTAACTTACGCTATATCGTATACTTCACAAACTCAATACCTGCTACGACCTCGCGAGGTAGGAGGTGTACCTTACATATGAAGTAGACCTTGTACGGCCGCGTATGCTTAACCATACATACATTATTTACCTATAATAGTATTGTTATATTTAAAATCATCGATCTAAAATAACAAATGTTTCGGTTCGGTTCAGTTATACATGCATAGGTATACACATTCGGCAGCTGCACTATGGAATGGTCTACCTTGAGATCTAAGACTTGTAACATACATTGAACGTTTCAAAAGTAATGTCAAAGTTTTTATTATTGGTCATTTTTAATATACATATATGTTTATTTTCTATTATTTTATTTTGTTTACGTTTATTAATCTAAAAATCCTATTTTGTTCTACTTATATATTATTTTATCGTTTATTTATTTATGTATTATTATTTTGCTAAAACACAAATTAGAACTATCTTTGTTATATTTGTGTATAAATAAATCATCATAAATCATCTATCTATATATCTAAATATCTATATATCTATACAATATTATATATATATCGTAGTATGATCCAGATTCAATATTCAGATACTAATATATTAATTATATCTACATAATACATCAATTAAGGCATCTAATTGAAATATCTATTTTTATAATAACTATATTATAATAAAGCGTATGACGTCACATCTTTGCTATTGTATTCATTATATAATATATATATATATCTAGGTTCGAAGTTACAAAATGACATTTTCATCAAATAAAGCTGCCTGTGTGGCTCAGTTGGCTAAGGTATCAAACACACAAGCAGTAGGACACGGGTTCAAGTCCCGTCCGGACCATTACAATATGTCTTAAAATTATATTTAGAATTGATCTTAAATAATTGTGTATAAATAAATGATTGGCTCTCGTTAAAACCACGGATGCCTTAACACGATATCGGTTTCGAAGGGATATTAGAGACATATATGGTAATAAGTGAAAACTTCATCTAAGTTCCTAGATGGGAAGAAATGAATCCACCAAAAAATAATAAAAAATACTGGTTATTTTTAAATACAATTCATGATAATCTATAGAATAATTCCTTTACGATGATGATGATGGTGACTTTATTTAATCACAGATAGCCGTATTTAAAATACGCTTAAACGTGAAAATATGAATCAAATTAAATAAAATAAATAAGTATAGTTATGATAATAAAAATATATTATAAAGTTATACATGCCAAATAGACTTATAGATATATTATATATATATAGTATTATTAATAAGTTATTAATAATAATCTATATATAGGTTAATATATGTTCTATATTTATTAATGTACTATATATATATAGATTAGCTATCATATATATTTCAATTAATGACAATCATAATAATTCCATTATATAATTATATATTGAAATACTTATTAGATCAAATAAGAGTTAGTACTATTAATATTATGATTTTAATAGTATTCATAATTATATCAAACTATATTTTTCAAAGTTTATAATTTTTGAAAATTTACTTTATACATATTAAATAGTACAAAATATATAAAATATTTCTACTTTTCTAAAAGTTTGACACAAAATTGCATTTTTGAATGTTACATAATTAAAAAAAATTATAGTTGCAACTTATAACATGCTATAGTTTTTTTTCCTTTTCTTGTCAAAACCGATAAACCTGTTTTGATTTGTGAAGGCCTTAAACAAGTAATAATAATAATAATAATAATAATAATAACAATAACAATAACATTAATAACAATAATAATGATAATTAACCTTCTTATGATTACATTTATAATCGGTACACGCGCTGAAGACACTACCAAATCTATAACAATAGATCTATTACGACACATTCATTATTACAGCCATTGTTTGAAGTGTTGGGAAGTTCATTATCGCGTGTCCTACACACTCTGGTGAGGTGTGCGTGACGCGTTCATGTACATTGGCCTACTATTCACGATGTAAACTAGCCTAATGTACACCATACATGTATACATGTAAACTAGAATAATGTACACCATATAACCTAGCATATATACATTATAATGTACACTGTACACTGTTCACAGGAGTACTGTACAGTGTACAGTGTACAGTGTAGAGTGTACAATACTGGCCTACAATAAACTGAACCACTCATATACATTGGTCCATCTAGTATATATTGGACGTAAACCGTGTTTTGGTATATTAATTATACACTGCCCACATACGTGCTACATGTAATATATAATATATATATATATATATATATATATTATGTATACATACCTGTATGACTTAAAGTGAGGTACCTAGATTTGGCAACAATTTTTATTATTTGAACTATAGCCTACAATAGATTGTTATTTTAGCGATCGTCGATATAATAATAGCGAACCCGTAAAATAAATATTTGCATTATCCGCCGTTACGAAAGGGGTCGTACACTGTTAAAAATAAGGGTATAACATTATTTATTTATTTATTTATTTGTTTAAAGACTTCATAAATGAAAATCATTTTTCGACGTCATAACAATAATAATAATAATAATAATAATATAATAATATAACATATAAACGAAGATAACAGTAATCGCAAAATATATATTCATTTCACTAAATAATGTTTAAAGAGTCTACTTTTGAATTGAGATCGAGAAGTTGTCGTACGAATAATATTCGGAAGTAAATTCCATAGAGTTGGTACCGCAACAGAAAAAGCAGAGTTACCAAAACATGAATTTGTATGAGGCAAAACAAGTTTCATTGCATGGCAATCCCGTCTTGGTCTGCTACTGGTAGCAATTGATAATAATTCAGCCAGATACTTAGGTTCACCCGTGTAGATAGCTTTATGAGCTAAACATAACAATTTTAGTTTACAAAGATCACGATATCTGAGCCAACCAAGGGTTAACATAATATGTGATATAGATATATAGTTACTACCCGTATTAGTATTTATATTATTTTTAATTTTATATAAAACACGAACAGCTCTCCTTTGAATTTTTTCGAATTTTATCATAATATTATCAGGGACAAAAACAAAAAGTGAATTGCAGTAGTCGAATCTACTAAAAACCAATGAATATATAAGTGATTTAGTGATATCAAAGGAGAGCTTAGCACGAGCCTTATGTATATTATATAAATAATAATTAGCAGTACGAATAACATTAAGAATGTGACTGTCATATTTCATAATAGAGTCAATTGTTATACCGAGTGTTGTGATTTTATTAGATAAAGGCAGCGTGGCAAGAAAACTATCAGTTATTTTAACAATTGAAGGTATTTTAGAGAATAAAATAGTATCAGTTTTTGAGACATTTAAGGATAATGAATTACTAGTGAACCAATTTTGTATATCAGTAATACAGTTTTTAATGTTGTATTGGATTATAGCGTGATCAGTAGATTGAGGAAAGGAAGTATAAAGCTGTAAATCATCAGCATATAGATGATAGTGAATGTAAGGATATTTTTTAAAAATAGAAGAAACAGGTAATATATAAATCAAGAAAAGTATTGGGCCCAGAACAGATCCTTGAGGAACACCATGAGTGTGCATAAATGATTTTGAAAAATTGTCATTAATCTTAATTGATGAAAAACGAGATGTTACAAAAGACATTAACCAATTGTGCACCTGTCCATGAATACCTATCTCTTTAAGCCGACATGATAAAATTGTATGATCCAGAGTGTCAAAAGCACTAGATAGATCAAGTAATATTAAGTAGCATGGCATTTTTTTGTCTAGCGACAGTATTATATCATTAAAAATCAAATTAAGCGCTGTTTCCGTTCCACGATTAGGAAGATAAGCACTTTGTAAAGGATCAGCTATCGAATTAGAAGTTATATAATGAACTAATTGTTTACTTACAATGCGCTCAAGAGTTTTAGAAAGGGATGATAGTTGAGAAATTGGACGATAATTAGATAGAATAGAGGAATCAAGAGTAGACTTCTTAATAATTGGAGTAATATATGCTTGTTTCATACTTGGAGGAACAACTGAGGAGATAAGCGATGAGCGAAATATATTAGTAATAGGAATTATCAAGTATGAAATAGAAGAACGTAGTAATGTAAGAGGAATAGGATCTAGAGGGGATGGAGATTTAATGGACATAATTAATGTTTGGATTTCAAGAGGATTAGGAAGCGAAAAGCAGGACCAGTGAAATGATGAAAAATGTTTACATAAAGATGGTTGGCAATTATTACTCATAGGAGGTAGATTATTTATGATATTTTTTGTTTTTTGTATGAAAAAACTAGAAAATGATAAGCAAAGTACATTTTCGGGTAAATCTGGAAGTTTTTTAATTTTATTCTTGCCAATTAGAGAAAAAGCTAGTTTAAAATACTGTTTAGAGTTGATTCCAAAATCACGAAATTTATTAATAAAAAATAAAGATTTTACATTAGATAATTTCCTACGATAAATGTTACGATACATTTTAAAGGACTGTAAATCATTCAGTGATTTCGATCGAGAAAACTTCAATTGATATGATCGTAATTTCCTTTTAAGAGTTGATAATTCAGAGCCAAACCATGACTGATGAAATATCTTTTTTGTTTTAGAAATTTTAACAGGGGCATGGAAGTCAAGGGATAACTTGAGTGAAGTATTGAGGTCATCGAATGAAGGTTCGATATATAGTGAGTGTGATGTGAGATAATTTAGCCGAATAAAAGTAGATTTCATGAATTCTTTAATATTAATGCTAGATATATTTCTATAATTTCTGATAAAAGATTGATCCAAGGGAACCGGGAAAGATAAAGTGAAATTAATGGCAAAATGGTCAGATATAAGTAGACTTTGATTAGTACTAGAGATTAAAGAAGAATCATTATGAATTATATGGTATAACATATGGAAATACGAGTTATACCATACAATTACGTTAAATGGTATAAGATCACATATTATATGGTATAACATTTGATTTTTTTAGTTATACCATATAGCTTAAGTGAAATGGTATAAGATCACACATTATATAGTATAACATTTGTTTTTTTTAGTTATACCATATAGCTTAATTTAAATGGTATAAGATTACGAATGATATGGTATAACATTCGTAATTTTTAGTTATACCATTATCTATTAAATATAATGGTATAACTTTATGAATTATATGGTATACAATATGGAAATACCAGTTATACCATAACATTTTAAAATTAAGTTTAAATTTGATTGAAAATAAAATGTATAAGAAATATAATTCATAATAGTATCCTTCATAATATCCTTAATATAACAGTTTACTTATTGTTGTGTTATATTATCATAGACATAGCATTTATTGCTTCTAATTGCAATTAAACTGGTTTTCAGAAACTATATAGATTCCCCATAGGGAAATATGTATACATATACATATTTCCTATATTTTATATACAAATACTTATAATTATTCGAGTATATATAGATATATATATAGATATATATATAGATATATATATATATATATATATATATATATATATATATATATATATATATATATATATATATATATATATATATATAGATATATATATATATAACTCAGAAGGGTGTTATTGAAAAATCAATTAAGCAAATATATTTGAGCTTATGACCTCTTCATCATAGTTAGTGATCCTAAAACTAAAACGGAGGTAAACGGTATAAAAATATCTATAATAATTAAACAAAATAAAAATTGATAAAATATGTAAATAGAATTTTGTGATAAAAACAGTTAAAAGTAGAGAATAAGATAATAAACTAAAGATACAATATAAAATGCTAAGTAAAATAATAAAACGCTTTAAAAACAGTTGAAGAATTTCGATAAAATTCTTCCCGAACCTTCTATTGATTCTTTAATACTGGCGGTCTTCAATATTTTCCAGGTATTTGTAGGAAAAGTCATCTCTGTCTTGAGAATTTGGTTTCCAGAGTACCAAGAGCCCAAAGAACCAACACAGAAGGGAATTACATATCCGAGGTGGCGATACTTTTCTATCTTCCTATTAGCGGCAGATTCCATATTTGTAATCGAGTCGTAGGGAATTGTGATGTCGACAAAATAACATGAGTTGTTATATTTGATAACAAAATCCGGTTTTAAGTTATCTAGTGAGATGTAGCTAGTATCGTACTCAATATCGCATTCATATAGGAACTTAGTTAGTACTCCAAGGACAGCATCATGTCTTTCTGTCATCATTTTTAGTGATGCAGTACACATATTCAATATGTGCATCGTCGTTTCATCCTTGGAGTAGCATTGCCTACATTTTTTATCTGTTGAGCCTGGAAAAGCTTTTACTGGAAGAGTCTGAGTTCTAGCCATGTGCTAATAGTTCCAGGATTTGAAAGATAGTGTCGATTCTTGTGATATTAGCTTAGTGATTACCTTAGAATTTGCATCCTGGGATAAACACTCAGCTACACTGCATTGTAACGGAAGTTCCATGAATTTTCTGCTCCATTGCTTTCTCAGCGCAAGTCGCATGCTTTTTACAACCTTAGCAGGAGTGGAGCAGATATCATCGATGGCTATGATTATGTTCCCATCGGATATATCAATGCGAGCTCCAAGGTGTGTTGCTGCATGTCGAGTGCGCGTCCAAAGATTAGCACCTTTTCTATAAAATCTATAACCATATAACCCATGCGTTTGGCTACCGGATAGAAATTCAGTGAGTGGTATTTCATGATCATGTCCGATAGCACAATTGAGGGTATTTGATAGTTGGCGATTAGCAATTGAGGATATCATATTATCCCTAGAAGATAGTAATTGCGTTGCTTTAGAGATTGTCCAAATATCTACTTCTTGGCTGATTTTACCAATCCCCAGGCCGCCAATATGTCTGTCAGCATAGAAGAATGGAGTAGCAACATTGTCAGGAGTATTAGTATTGTATCTTAGGAACTGCTTTATAGATTTATCCAGATCGTAGATACTTTCCTTCAAGACTCGTCCAGATGAGAGCTCATGGGATAGAGAGGGGATTAAGTGACTTCTTAAAACTTCTATTTTTTGCCATGGAGTTAGTCCAGAGTCTGAAAGTTGATTAAGTTGAGCAGGTATATCAGTAGTAACATTAAACAAGAACTTAGATCCAATTGGTATACCCAAGAATCTTTCAAATTCGCCAATATGAAGAGTTTTAATAAATTCTTGACCCAACATAAACTGTCGATCCTCAATAACCCCCTTGTTGAAAGAAATGCTAGTGCATTTTCTAGGATTGAACTTGAGGCCGATACTACTAGAAACTTCGAGTATTCCATCTAGTGTCGACATCATTTCCTCATGAGATCCAGTGATTATTGCTAAATCATCTGCGTAAGCTGTAAGTTTAGCTTTAGATCCGAATAGGTCATAACCGGCTATTTCAATTGCTTTTCTTATGATAGGTTCAGAAGCAAGATTAAAAATAATTGGTGATAAACAATCGCCCTGTCTTACTCCGGAAGTTGGTTGGACCATAAAATCATTGTATTCACATATTGTATTAGTATACATGTCTTTCAATATGGCCGAGGTATGAGCAGGCAAAGGAAGTGATTCAAATAACTTATTTAATGTCGAGTGTGGTAACGAACCAAATGCGTTAGCCAAATCAAGCCATACAATGTGTAGATCATCGTGCCTTTTCTTCGCTTCTGTAATAGCTGATTCTAGTAGGAAAGTATGTTCTTGTATCCCCTTCAATCCGGGTAAAAAGCCTTTTTGTTGAGAGGATATCCATTCATTTGACACAGCGACCTTAATTATTCGGTTGGATAGTATCCCAGAGTATATCTTATACATAGTAGGAAGTAGGCTGATGGGACGGAAATTAGAAGGTAAGTCAGTGCTACCTTTCTTATGTATAAGAATAGTCTTGCTGATTTTCCAACACGCAGGTATTCCAATTCTGTGCACAGCTTTGAATATTGTTTCAAGTAATAGTGCTTTTTTGTCCAGTAGTTTAAGGTGTAAATACTCAATTTTGTCTTTTCCTGGAGAGGTATGTTTAGCCTTCTTAAGCTTTTTCATTATTTCCGAAATTGTAGGAGGAGCGGATAACATATTAATTTCATCAATATCAAGCGTATTCCAATGGATATGTGTATATGGCTGAGAGCTGGAAGAATAATCTTGAGGATTTGTAAATTCTTTTAAGTCATTTATCGACCCAGTATATTCCTTAATATAACAGTTTACTTATTGTTGTGTTATATTATCATAGACATAGCATTTATTGCTTCTAATTGCAATTAAACTGGTTTTCAGAAACTATATAGATTCCCCATAGGGAAATATGTATACATATACATATTTCCTATATTTTATATACAAATACTTATAATTATTCGAGTATATATAGATATATATATAGATATATATATATATATATATATATATATATATATATATATATATATATATATATATATATAGATATATATATATATATATATATATATATATATATTATATATATATATATATATATATATATACATAATTCCATTTTATTTATTAACATATTCTATTTCCACTCTACAATCAACACGAGAAGCATCTATTTTTCAACACATTACAATATAAATAAGGTATTTATACTTATATTATATATATATATATATATATATATATATACAAATTATATCATATTATATATAATAATATAAAAGTTTATATAATATATAATTTCATAATATATTTATATATTATTTATAATATATAATTAAATTGTTAGAATATTATTATATAATTATATATATATATATATATATGTTATAAAGTCACAGTTGTAGATATATCGATTAATGTAATATACATTTAAATGCATTTAGCATTACGTAACAGAAATCGATATATCTACATGAAAACTTTAAACTAGATTTCGGTGTCTCGCTCTGTGTTAATTGTATAGCCATAGCCATGCATGGCCATAAATGTAAATGTTTGTATCGTCTGTCAAGTATATTTCGTTATTTTTCTATAGAATAAATTCCACTAGGTGAAATTGCCTCATTCTTCGTTATGCATATCATCAGGTATGTACTATTATTATTATTATTATTATTATTATTATTATAATTATTATTATGTTATATTATTATTATGTTCAACAGGTCTTTGCTTTGATTAATAAATTGTATTAGATCATTCACTTTATTACATATATATATATATTATAAAATTATGATAACTATATGCTATAGAATATAATATTGTATACATATTAATATGCAGGAAACTGAAGAATTATTTGCAGAATTTCAAATTCATTTAAAATATTAGAAAAACGGCCGGAAAGGGATGAAAAAGCATATAACGTATATACAAAAATATATAAACGAATATATTGATGTGCTAGGTAGCGTTAATACGCAAACTGATCAAACAGGTAATTTAGTTATCTAATTAATAACATTAGTTAAATATCTATATAAAATAAATATTCAATTATATTTTATTACTCCATATGGATAGTATACTATATATCCATATATGGTCAATTATTTATTTTATTTTTAGCTCACAATGTAATTAAATTTAATAATATTACTAATAGTTATATATATATATATATATATATATATATATAAATATGTTAAATGTTGTACAAATATTATCAATATCCTTCTATCCTTAATCAAATATAGATTATAAAGTCTATAATTAAATAAATAATATAATTTTTCCAAAAATAGATGCGGGAATCTTATATTTTATGATGGGAGTTTGCGAATTATTGAAAAATGAATTTACAATGAAAATAAAAATAAGGTTACTTAATAATTACTTAATAACTATAGATTTAATATTATAGTTATTTTATGATTTTTCGTATGCTAATTCAAAAGTATAGTATACTCTATTATATATATAACTGCTATTGGATTTTTCTAATTACAATGCTAACCTATACTTTATATAGTATTATCATATATGATATTAACTGTATAAAGTTTCTTATACGATACATATGTATACTATTATATAATATGCAATATTATTATATACTCGAGTATACTATATATATATAGATATATATAAATTATATAAATATTTTAATTTTAATTGCAGGAAATAATGACTCCATATATCAGAAAAGAGGATGCTTATTATGTGTGTCGATAATTGTTTGGTTTTCGTTCAAAATAATTTATTTCGTATAGAATAAAATATATTTTATTAAGTGGTATTGTTAATTTTATTTGTTTCATAACATGTCCTACAAACATTAATTGTTTATGTAATTGTGTATCACGTTATTTATTTTAAAATGTATCTGTTAATTAACAATATTGTTACACTAATATATATGTAGTTTTTAGAAAATAAATTATCATTATAAATGTCGATTCCATATATAAATTAATAATATAGAATATTCTATTATACTTACTATATAGTAAGTTATTATAAACACTGGTATACATTTAAATAAAATATAGTATAACTTTTAATAAATTATGATATAACTTTATATAATATATGGTATACATTTTAATAAATTATGGTATAAATTTAAATAAAATATAGTATAACTTTTAATAAATTATGATATAACTTTATATAATATATGGTATACATTTTAATAAATTATGGTATACATTTAAATAAAATATAGTATAACTTTTAATAAATTATGATATAACTTTATATAATATATGGTATACATTTTAATAAATTATGGTATACATTTAAATAAAATATAGTATAACTTTTAATAAATTATGATATAACTTTATATAATATATGGTATACATTTTAATAAATTATGGTATACATTTAAATAAAATATAGTATAACTTTTAATAAATTATGATATAACTTTATATAATATATGGTATACATTTTAATAAATTATGGTATAAATTTAAATAAAATATAGTATAACTTTTAATAAATTATGATATAACTTTATATAATATATGGTATACATTTTAATAAATTATGGTATACATTTAAATAAAATATAGTATAACTTTTAATAAATTATGATATAACTTTATATAATATATGGTATACATTTTAATAAATTATGGTATACATTTAAATAAAATATAGTATAACTTTTAATAAATTATGATATAACTTTATATAATATATGGTATACATTTTAATAAATTATGGTATAAATTTAAATAAAATATAGTATAACTTTTAATAAATTATGATATAACTTTATATAATATATGGTATACATTTTAATAAATTATGGTATAAATTTAAATAAAATATAGTATAACTTTTAATAAATTATGATATAACTTTATATAATATATGGTATACATTTTAATAAATTATGGTATAACTTTAAATAAAATATAGTATAACTTTTAATAAATTATGGTATAACTTTATATAATATATGGTATAAATGTTAATAAATTATGGTATAACTTTATATCAAATATGGTATAACTTTTTATAAAATATGGTATAACTTTATATAATATATGGTATAAATTATGGTATAACTTTATATAAAATATGGTATAACTTTTGATAAAATATGGTATAACTTTTTTAATTAGTTATACCGTAAATGGTATACCAGGGCGCCACGGGGTTATACCATTTTTTAATCAATGTTATACCATTTATTTCTAACAGTGTAACCTAGACAACATTCCCCTAGCGGCGGGCATGAATAGCATAACAGTTATACGCTAATCTTACGTAAGTTTCAACATTACTTAGTATTACGTAATATATTACAAAATGTATTAAGAAATTGAGTCGATATGTCAATATTATTAGAATATACAATCGTATTATCTATACAGAGGACCTATATATCAACTCGTGTATTAGCCTACTCAAATAATTCTTAATAATGCACGCGTATAAATTAACTTAATATATTAATATTGATTATATGTTATCGATGATGTTTAATGTGTGTATCATTAAGCAGTAAGCATTATGAGTCATACTTTATGACTAGACTTCCCTTAATTAGCTAATCTACATAGTATTATAGCTTTACTTTAATATACTAAAGTTAAGCTATAATACTGTGAAGTTCTATAAAATATTTCCATTCAAAATATATGTTTTTACGAATGGATATGTATACATATCCATAGAACCAATTGGTTCTTCATATCAAAAAGAATTAAAAATGTGTATTTAAATAATATTTTAATAACTATTTTAATGGTCCGGACTAGGCTTGAACCCACGTCGTGGGTCCCACATCCTATAGCAGTATACTGCTTGTGTATCTGATGTATTAGCCATGGCTAATACATTAGAAACACAAGCAACTGAGCAACACAGGAATTAAAACTTAAGTTTATATTTATATAATTGTACATATGTTATTTTAGACTTGACTTATATACATATTTGTTATTCTTTGCATTATAATTATTTATATTTACATTTGTATTACATATATTTACATGAGATTCTAACTTATCTAGAATATGATGATTGGGGAATTTCTCGCAAAAACAAATATATTTATTTATTAACTTCTCTATTTTGTCATATATATATATACGTATACGTAAATAATATTTAAAATAAACCGTAGTATTCTAGAAACACGCACACACACATACACACATACTCACACACATACTCACACATACAAACACACACACATACACACATACTCACACACATACTCACACATACAAACACACACACATACACACACATCATACACGCTAATGCACAGACTAACGCATGCCACACACGCGCGCCTGTGACCGACTACACACGCAAGCACGTCCACACATACTCGTGTACGCGGTGACAGACAGACACCACAGCGCGATGGTAACACGAGACGATGCGTGTACACATACATGGGCTAGAACACGATCTCTACATCATCGTCATCTTAGCTATTGGAAGCTGGGAGCTGGGCGCGCATGACAATGCATTAAGGGGCGCCACTGTAGGCGGTCACTGTTACGTAATACATGGGGGGGGGGGGTCAACGTATCGTTAGCACATCTATTGTTGTATTTATATATCTATATATTGGTATTTATATATATTTATATTTATATAAACTTATATATATATATATATTACGTATATACATGTGTTGAACATGCCTATGTATGTGTATATGTGGCTTCTATATATACGTATTTACGTATACATAAGCTTATCTATATTAGCCAACATACGTGTACACATACGTGTGCACATACACACATATGTTCGCATAAATATGTTGTTTGCGATGTAAATTCGTATCAAAGTATACACTATTGTAATTAAATCAAATGTTTTTTAATTATTATGGATATGATGAAATCTAAGTGTTCGTTAATAATATATAACAAAGCAAGAGGATAGTGTTGTTTTAAGTTCTTAAATTAAATTCTATACACATCTATGTGACGAGTGAAAGCTGACTTATATTGCATGTAATTTAATAGAACAATGAAAACATTGTAGTATGTCCTATTTTAGTGGTTCCCAACCTTTTTTCATCATAAACCTTTTTGATAAATCTTAATTATAAAATATACCTTGACCCAATAATAACATTTATTTTTTTATTATCAAACTTTATTCATAAATAATTAATATAAACTATAATATATATATATAAATATTTATAGAAATTGGCTCATGACCCAACAAAAAATCCTGAGGACCAAATGTGGGAACCACCATCCTATGCAAACTGCGTTAAACTCAAATCTATTTCAGTGATTTCAATACTATAGTATCTATACTATAGTATACTGCCAGAAGTGGGATAAATAAATATGAATTACGTTGGAAGATACGGAGTGTTATATATATCTTTAACTCGCTAAATCAAAATAACTCATCTAGAGATGTAAATAAATCTATTATGTTTATAATTCTCATGTGTGGATTATCATATGCCATGGTTCCGTTCAATAACCAACCATCATAGCATAGTTATACCTAGGGGTGCTAGAACGATTTTGTATGTAGGGGGATCAACCAATCAAAATGAATGTTGTGGTAAAAGTGAGGAGGACCAATACATAGGAGGTCCCCCTAGATTTTAAAGTGGGGGGGGGACATATCCCCTCGTCCACCCCTGTTGCAGCGCCCCTAGTTATACCTACTCATACTTATACATATACTATTGTAATATGTAGTGTATAATATAGGGCATATATAGTCTATAGTATAGATATTATAGTATTATAGATATTATATATATATATTATATATAATATCTATAGATATTATAGTATAGATAGTATTTATAATAACCTATATTATAGACTCTATACTATAGGTTATTATAAACATACTATAAACATACTATAAACGTAATGTAAGCTTACTAAACTATTGATCACATCGTATAGCGAATAATGTTACAAAAGTGTATATATTGTTATTGTTATTGTTATTTTTATTTGGTGGAGTCCTTTCATCCCATCCAGGAACTTAGATGAAGTTTTCACTTATAACCATATATGGCTCTAATGTCCCTTCGAAGCCGCTCTCATGTTAAGGCATCCATGGTTTTAACGAGAGCCGATCATTTATTTATACACAATTATATAAGATCACTTCTAAATAATATTTTAAGACCCATTTTATAAAATTAATTAATGGTCCGGACGAGGGTCGAACCCGTGTCCTACTGCTTGTGTGTCTGACGTCTTAGCCACTGAGCCACACAGACAGTTTTAAAAGTTTTTTTTATAAGTTTATGTATATATACATCTTATAAGATAACGATAAAATAATAATATTTCTGACATTATACATAGGTACATTTATGGTTGACATTATATATATAAATAAATAAATAATATATATATATATATATATATATATATAACTGCCTGTGTGGCTCAGTTGTCTAAGGCGTCATACATACAAGCAGTAGGACACTTGTTCAAGCCTCATCCGAACCAT
Source organism: Osedax fenrisi (assembly GCA_964019155.1). NCBI lineage: Eukaryota > Metazoa > Annelida > Polychaeta > Sabellida > Siboglinidae > Osedax > Osedax fenrisi. The sequence goes on along the minus strand of OZ025240.1, from coordinate 50,685,219 downwards.
TAAAATGAGTCTTAAAATAATATATATATATATATATATATATCAAGAATCAAGAGACTATATTCTAAAAGTTAGACAATCGCTATTGTATTGCGATCGTTATTTAATATATATAATATTATTTATATTATAATATTTGTATACTATGTCGTATGTCACCCTAGTTAAGCGAATGTATTACATATTGTTAACATATAATCGTGTAAAGCGACCTCTTATCATACCTTACACGTGTATACATTACGGCAAACTACGTGTATGTGATTACAGCCATTAACGTTGCCGATATACTCCCGCTTATATAAGTATGTTATGTAATATATATATATATATATATATATTTAATGTATTTACAATAACATATTCAGTAAACCCGGGAGAGAATTCGATTACCCTTAATGACCAATCTGACTTGGTCGTGATGAAATCTACAAATACTTCCTCCTCCTCTTACATAATACTTGAGAACAGAGACCAGATTTATATAACATTACATCAGATATGTGCTAGTCGCGTGTGTGCGTGTGTGCGTGTGTAACACACACACACATACACATACACACACACACACACACACACACACACACACACACACACACACACACACACACACACACACACTGTAATCATCGCTATTGTGTATATCGGTGAAGTGTGGCCGATACATATATATAGATATTGTATTCAGCATGAAAGTTTCATTAATATCGACATACACGAGAATATATATGACCTATGACCTAATGATTAGTAGTTGAGTCATAGCCTATGACTCATTGTCAGGGTTAATTAAAGTCGGCATTTTCGTCAATATTTTTATAAAAATATAATAAATTTCTTATTTACTTGTATTTCATTATTGATTTAAATACTATATTGATACCAATATATATTTTGATACTATAACTATTGTAATTCCATTATATATAATATATATTAGTTACATTAATTAACCATATAAAGATAACTATATTGATCAAATATAGAAAGGCAGAATTTAAGCCGAATATAAGGATTTCAAAAGGCCGAAAATAAGCTAAATTCGGCCTTTTTCATTAAATCAGGTAAAGGCCGAATAACTCACCCTGCCTATAGGTGATAAGTGTTTCACGATAAAGTAGTTTAAATACTTTGATAACTTCCCTTTCGACTGAGATAAAGTAGAGTAACTACTTAGTGAGAACTAAGAACCAGTCTGACGATATCGTATCCGGATATATAGATATATATATAGATATATATATATAGCAAACTTATCTATCGCACACACGTACACAACATATATCAGCACGTGTATGTGTGTATGTGCGCGTGTGTCTACGTGCGTGTATTTGTGAGGATATTACTATACACACTGTGTGCGTTAGCCCATAGGCGATATATATATATATATATATATATATATATATATATATATATATATATATTAATATAGTCTATTAATTATTCTGAACTGTATTAATCTACTGCATCAATCATCAATCACCAGCTGTACACACACACGCACAGTGTATACACTACACACACGCAGGTGCCTGCACACACACACACGAAGGTGCCTGCACACACAAACACATAACTGTAGTACGTTCATCAGCCCGTTATCAGCGTCATCACGATTGCGTATACATAATTAATGGGGCGCGCGTATGTCACGAGGTGTATGGGGCTGGGTTGTGATCGTGTTGTGGGGTTTGGGGGGGGGTAGTGATCGTGTTGTGGGGTTGGGGGGGGGTCGTGTATGGGGTGTGGGGCTGGGTAGTGATCGTGTTATGGGGTTTGGGGGGGGTAGTGATCGTGTTGTGGGGTTGGGGGGGGTCGTGTATGGGGTGTGGGGCTGGGTAGTGATCGTGTTATGGGGTTTAGGGGGGGTCGTGTTATGGGGTTTGGGGGGGGGGTAGTGCTCGTGTTATGGGGTTTGGGGGGGGTAGTGTGTGGGGTTACTTCGAGGGCCGGGTATGGGGTTTGGGGTCGTGTATGGGGTTTGGAGTCGTGTATAGGGTTTGGGGGGGTCATGTATTGGGTTACTTTGGGGGCGTATACACCCCAAAAGTACTCATACTATAGTATTGTGTTATTGGGATATGGCTAGCTAATCGTTGTTTTATGGGAATACAGGAATCAACTTTTTAGTATGGGGCTATGATGGGCTTTCCAGGGGCTAGTAGCCATGTCTGCTAGCTATGGTGGGGCTATATATGTATATATATATATATATATATATATATATATATATATATATATATATATGTATATACTTTATAATATAACAATTGTAACAATTTAATATATATAAAACATTTGAATATATTTATTTATATATAAATATAGTAAAGAAGCCTATCTCTTAATGTAACTTTGTCGGCTTTAGAATCCCCATTTCTCCACATTCTATGTATAATTAATTAACATATTAGTTATTCAAAAATAAGATATAATAAATATATTTTAATTATTTGTTGATCAAATACATTTTAAATAACTTGTATAAATATAGGTATATAATATATAAGTATATACTCTATACCTATATGCATATACAGTCAACTCTCGGTAAGTCGGACTACGGATAAGTCAGACTTCTCGATAAGTAAACTAAATACAACACATTTAGTTGGTTTGGTTGGATTTGTATCTAGTTCCATGTTAAACTAATCGGATAAGTCGGATACGTTGGATTGGATAAGTCGGACTTTTTTATAAGTCGGACACATATTATAGTCATTTTTATGATTTTTATACTGGATAAGTCGGAATTTTTATAAATTGTCAGAAATGTTTACTATAAATAATTAATATTATAATTTTAGTAAGTAATATTATTGAATATAACATTGTATGTTGTTGAATGTTGCATAATTCCATATTTCGGTAACAATTTAACTCGCGTTGCTCATTTCATCTCTTATTTGCATGATATTCTGAATCTCGGATAAGTCGGACATCTCGCTAAGTCGGACACTTTTCCCGGTCCCTTGCTAGTCCGACTTATAGGGAGTTGACTGTATATATATATATATATATATATATATATATATATATATATATATATATATATGCATATATAAATAAGGTATATCACCATATATGGGACGTTATTGGAATTACCATGGATTCAATTCAATATTTTCATATTTATTTGACTTATTCGACTCCTTACAAAAAACCCATGCAGTTCGGATAGTTTCCCCTATATATATCGTACACTATACGTAGATCATGCGCTGTATGCGGTGTATCGTAATGTACGACAGTTGCCGCAATACACGTAGTACGACGCGCTCAATGAATACTACGACATCGCATAACCAACCCTCCTACTATAGCTATACCCCCCATAGGTTTAGGAATTATCGTTATAACACACCTGCACGTCGTCCCCTACACTGAGAAAAATAAGCTTGTCAAATTTACTAGTTTGATAGTAATTTCAAAAAATGCCATAGCCATTCGCGATTTAGGTAAGAAATTGATATATGACTATAGTAGCTACTATAACTATATATAGTCAAAATAAATTGACTCGCAATTCTATTCATTATTTTTGTTATATTGGTCAAATTTACTAGTGTACTATAGTAATTTCAATTAATACCATATTCATTCTCGATTTAGATTAGTCATTGATATATAATTATAGTCAAAATAAATTGACTCATAATTCTAGTCATTATTTAACAAAAATACAGTCAAATTTACTAGTATACTAGTAATTTCAATAAATACCATTGTCTTAATGATTTATATTTTTCATTATATTCCTATATATATATATGTATATTTAACATTTGTTATATATATATATAGTGGTTTACTAATGAAGGTCAGCGATATAATTACATTACTTCAGAGTTTTATAGATAGATGTATACAGCTGTATATATATATATATATATATATATATATATATATATATATATATACTATTTTGTAGTATAAAGCTTACATATTATATATATAAATATATTTATCAAATTACCAATATGATAATCATGTACAATATATAGTTAACATAATATAAGTATTGTAGAGCACACGTTATTCTCACGCACACACGCACGCACGCACACACAAGTGCACACCTACCACTAGGTTGAACGCTTACAGTGGTACGCACGAGCATATCGTCATGCGCGCGTACAGTACGCCGCACGAGCTCGTCACTCCACCGTCGACTATACGGCCTCGCTTACACTCGCACACACACACACACATACACATACACATACACACACATACTAATAAACATGCGCGCACACACACGCGCTGAGAGAGGCGCCCACACGATTCTTAAGAAAAGGTCGACTTTCGTTATCGTTAAGTTATACATTACGTATTATAATTGATATTGTCACGTAAGTGGGTAGGCAGGCGAGCGCGCGCGGGGTGGTGGTGACGGTCTATTTATAGATATTGCGTAACCCGACCGAGCCGCACACACGAGAGCGCGCGCGCACGAGAAAGCGCGTCTTACCTTGGTCATCGGTGTTCAGCCATTTCAGTATCCACAAAATCAAATCAGCGCCTGTGAAATGTACCACGTATTATTAGTCAATAATCTATAAATAGAATAGCGCTATACAGTATACGACGAAGACGACGAGACGAGGAGTTCCTTACGTAATGCATTACGTCACGACCCCTGTAGGTGTTGCCTTCTGATGTACACGTATTCGCGCTTTACAGTGTATACATTATAATGTATACATTTATTATCTACTTTAATACGATATGATATATTCAAAATTAACTATATATATATATATATATATATATATATATATATATATATATTTATATGGGTGTACATAATTAACGATAGTAGTCATTTATAATTTATAAAGGGAAAATAAACCTTTGAATTATTCCCATATAGTAAACATATACAGCACATTATTGAAACCATACTTCGACATTATAATATAATTCAATATGTATATTGCATATGTCAATATATCAGGACACTAATATTTCACTGTATATATATATATAGTTGAAAGTCTATAATTGATAGTTATATGTACAATGTATACATCCCATATGTATCATATGTTCTATAGGTATGACATATTAGATAGATAGTATGTATGTAGTGTATGTCCGACATATATTATAAGTGCTATATGTATTACTAAATTAGTGTTACTAATTGGTTTCTTTTGTATCTACATATAATATAGATGTAATTAGTCATAATATAATACTTGGTAATTAGTTATGAATAGTGTTAGTTATACGCCTACATTTATACCACGTGGTTAATGTTATGTCTGAATCTCCCGCTGGAGGAAGCACCTAACCTCACTTAACAATACAACTATTAGATGTCCCCTATAGCTAGTGGTTAGCTAGCGTTACTATAGAAACACCTCAATGATACACTTCATAACAAGTATACATACATATAGGGGCGTCACAGGGTGATTAAAAGTGGGGGGGATATCTTAGACTCATCAATTATTACCATATACCCTTCCATGAAGATAAATCTATAATATCACTTTTATAGGGCTTAATATTATTGACTTGTATTGGGTTGCACAATACAAATCAATATTTGATATAATGATACTATAAAGACTATAAATAGCAGAAATATAATATCTATAAAGAATAAAATAATTTATAGATCATAAAAGTAGGGGGATATTAGATATTATATCCCACCTTCTTATAAAAGTGGGGGGACATTTCCTCCACACCCCCCCCCCTTTTACGACGCCCCCACATACATACCATACACACACGCGCGTATACCATACATACACACGCGCGTACACCTATATACGTGTATTACGTAAGTTATTAGCTAATAATGTATAAACAACTAATACACTTTAATAGATATTTACGATTGTATTGGTAAAAGTAATTCATGTTTTATAACGTAAATATATGACGTAACTCTATAGGTAAGTCTATCTAGTATCGTTATAGTGTAGTATACCCATATCTACTATAATAGATCTACTATATATAGTATTGCCGTACGTATGTAACTATAATTATGGGCATATCAACTATATTATAACAATTTCTAGATACGCCGATGAATCACTAGCATGTTTTATTTAACAACTATATAATTATTAAATATAATATATATATACATAATTTCTTCTACGGTTTAAAGTTAATATCATACCAGCGCCACGGCCTATATTTAATTATAATGCCGGTGTTGACGACACCGTATTATTAATTATGAAATAACATCACTGTTATACAATGTCGTAACACCTGGTGCAATAACAACAACAACAACATAACCACTAGTATACTAGTGTTCCCTATAGGTTGCCATGGTGATACGTATTCTCTATAGAGAGAGGCTGTATTATAATAGAGCGAGGTGAGAGAATCTATTCCGCGTAGTACTGATGTTACTATTCTCTTAATATAAGTGCATTCACTTCTTCTCAGTGTCGGGGTGTTACATTTGCATTACCATAGTAACGGGGGCAGATCTAAGGATACTATTTAGGGCATAGGGTAGCGAATCTTACTATAGCAACTACTTATATATAGTATACTATAGTCTATATATAGAATACTATAGTATACTATAGTATACTATAGTATACTATAGTATACTATAGTATATATATATATATATATATATATATATACTTCAGATATGTACGTAATGTATAATAATATGCAAGATTTGATGTAGCTATTTAAAATATAGCACTATATAAATATATTTATTTAAATTTAGCCCTTGACAAATTATCGAGAACGGCCCGAGTAAAAAAAGTTAATTTTAGATTTACAGATACGGAAAATAATAAATAACCAATTGCTGGTCAACCAATTCTATTGCTCTGTAATAATATCATTTAAATTTTCGTTTCAAATTATTTAAATATATTTAAATACTAATGTATTACTATATTATACAAATAGTATTATTATATATATTATACGAAGTATCTCAATAACAAGAATAACCTCACTTGGTAATGTCATTTGATGTATATTTCAATGACTCATAAGTAATATAACATTGTCCATTGGATTAATTTATAATTTGGAAACTTTAAATAACGATATTATTTCTTTAGAATCTAAAGTTTAGAACATATACTTTTAATCATATCCCTTGGGATAAAGAAAGTAATTTCCAAGAATATGGAGCGGAAATGGGCTAGACCCGAGATAACGTATGGATATTAATTTAGTAGAGGTGACTTGTAGTGGTATAACACTCTTGTATTATAATATAAGTTAGAAAATATTAAATCTAGGTCACATATATGTGATCAATATTAGTGGTCAATAAAGTATCAATAAAGCGGCATCATATATATATATATATACGTATACGTATATGTATATGTATAGACTATATGATATAGTAAGGTAAGAGTTTAAAGATTAAGACACTACGAGTTAATAGTTAGGCGATATGAAAATAAAGAGTTTATTATCAATACGATATACTATAGTATAATATACCTTATAAGATGTATATTCAGCGTGTGTGTATAATACACACTGTGTATGCACTGACATTCGTGGGAAGTAGAAAACTCTTTCAATACCGATATTACGTCATATATTTTATTTTAATAATAACTATGTTATCATATTTATCCGATAATAAGGATATTTATTGCGTGACACTTTTTGAAACTTTTAAGATATTCCTATATTTAATTTCCCGTCAATAACCCTAATAAATATAACGCCTTGAAAGCTCATTATATTCAGAATCAATATGTAAAATTGCAGACTTGAGAATATATTATTTAGTTGTGCTATTAAAAATAATAAAATATAGGATATAACCTTTGGGAAAGTAAGCTAATATGGACACTTTAACAATAAATGGTTTAACATTTTATGACTCAATAATTGTATTCAAAAATTACAATATATTAATATTATGTGATTATAGATATTATTGTGATTTTAAAATTGTATTTAATCTTTTAATTCCATAGATAACGAGGAGTGTCCGTATTCGGTATACCGAATTCCGAATACGGACACTCTATATACCATTAGATAAACTATATATTATTGATTAACCAATCAGATAAATTACAATTACATTATTTATAATTAATTTTATGAATAATTTAATCTAATTTAATTAGTAAATAATTTATTAATTTTTATTATTTTATTAATTAATAATACAATGTAAGTTACTAAATAATAACAATTTTAGATTTAGCTTTATTGGTGGTATTAATATTATAACGCACGCGATTTTTATGAAAATTAAAATAGTTCATACGCTGCGCGTTGATTGGTGTGTGATTCGCGGGTGTTCGTATTAAGACATTTATAGTGTCCGTATTAGGGACTTATATACTTATAACTTAATGAATATTTGATAACAAATATAGAAATTATAAATATAATTTTTAGAATGCTTTATTTTGTAATAATATATATATATATATATTATAGTGTTATATTTTATATCGATATATTTGTATATTCTTGAGAAGGTTTTAAGTTGACATTTTTTTTTCATAAATTTAAAAACGTAATAAAAAAATCAGTTTATTGGATATATCAGCAATATTTTGAATAATAAAAAAATAATAAAAAATACTCTTTTAGACTATTTATATAATTATGAATATGTTATTCATTAACATTTTTTGTGTGAGATTTATAGTTTATGAGATACCGAGAGTGTCCGTATTCGGATACTGTCCGTATTCGGTTACTTTCCCCTATAAGGTAAAATCATTTATATCAATATTATATAATACTTTAATATCATTCTTACATAATATATGATATATATTTTAGTATGTGTTACAAATTTATCTATTAAGATTTAATTGTATAGACTATATATATATAGAGAGAGAGTTTATAATATGTAATACTAATATATATTTATGAAACATATGTTCATATAATATATAATAATACATATGAACTTTATATATATATACTTATATAGCATGCATAGCTTATCGTATAAGTTAAACTTTAAGATTGTAATTTCAGGTCAATGTTATCGAGGGTCCTGGAGCAAGTCTCCTGGATACAGTTTAATCGTCACGTGCATTCTCCATCGATAATCTATCGACAACACTTTCGTTTACATTAACAACGGTGTGAACCAATCAAATCACTCCATTCAAGCTCGCCGATTACTTCATCAATAATTCATATAGGGAGTCGATATTTTTTGCGCGACGCTATAACGTCAGAATAATCTAGACTAAAATACCACACACACACTCTCGTGCTCTCTCGCACTCTCTCGAGCTCTCTATAATCTGTGCCTATTCGGATATGTGTCGCCATCGTGAGCGATTCTATTATTAGATGAAGCAGCATATTAGCTGTTATAACGTAATAACGCTATAGATGCGCAACTCTCGCCTTTATAAAATCGAGATTACAATATTATTTTTAATTATTAATATTAGTAGACGTGATATACTAGAATATACTATATATATATAATAATAATAATAATAATACTATTTACTAGAAGAATTACAGCAGTAAAATACTAATCTATGACTGATATTCACTGTTTACTAAATAGACAATCAGAAGTATCTTCAATATTAAACCTACTTACTACGATATATATATATATATATATATATATATTTGCTATATATATATATATATATATATATATAGCAAACTTAGATAATAACTATGTAATACCTAAACGGAATTACGCTTACGTCCAAGCAATTTATTATAAAACTATCCTACTAGTATACCTATACTTCTCAGCGGCACTGAACCTTATAGCGATACATTGTGGACTTCGATTTGCCTTCCTCCCTCTGCTCAAACTACACAATTATCAGTTTATATGTAAAAGAAACAATAGATAAATACGAATGTTGTATAAATATACTTATACTTATTGTGTGTGTATAGTACGATATGTCATCCGAGACATATCTGACACGTCGTCATATCTGACACGTTAGGTGATACTATTACATATATACATACTATTATGTAACATATTTAATTGTATTACTATATAAATAATGTTATTCGAGTAGTTCAGCCCCCTACATTAAAGTATCGGAAGGCAAACCGTAGAAATAGTATATTAATACGTTATTTCTTCTTTCGAATACGGAGCTCCTCAAAATTACATCTTTTCTTTTGTTATTTATATATTTACAATATAATATATACTATATAATATAATATATAATATACTATATTCGTATATAATATACTATATATATATACATATATATATATATATATATATATATATATATACATATATATATATATATATATATACATATATTTATATATACATATAAATCAAATGTGTAGTAAAGCTTTTAATATTCTTATTTATTATTCTTATTATATTTATATGCTTTATTATTAATGACTATTGTTACCTAACAAAAGCCTTTATAACATATGTTAGACCTTTATTAGAATATAATTCTTGTATTTGGAACCCTTCAAATATATATGTAGTCCTAAAAAATAAAATTGAAATAGTCCAAAGGACATTCACTAAAAGGCTTTTCTATAGATGTGGTATACCCAGGGCCGGCTTAAGCATACTATGGGCCCCGGGCAAAAAAAACGCATGGGCCCCATAATAATTTAATAACATATTAAATGGGCCATTTTGGCAAAAACTAATATTTATAACTCTTCAATTTTATCATATGTTATCATTATACTAATTATTTTGTAATTTATTTGTATACTTTAATCAACTCCTCATAATAATTTCTTTTCTCGCATATATATTAGGAGCAGTGGTTCCCAACCTTTTTTCACCGTGACCCTTTTTTTATAATTCTTAATTAAAAAATATACCATGACCCAATGACAAATTTTATTTTGTTATTATTATACTTTAATCATAAAATAATCATATAAAAATTAATATACATAAATTTAAATATATATTTCCATCTTAAATTGTTCTCGACCATAAATCCAATTTGCATATAAAAGCATTTATAGTATTTTTTAGAAATTGGATCAGGACCTACACAAAATACTCAATGACCAATAGGTTGAGAACCACTGATTTATAGAGTGCATCAATATTTTGTATTGCCGCTATTATCTCAATGTAATCTAATTGCAATACTTTTCTGATCGACTTTATTCTAGAAAGTAATTATCTCCACGGTTTTCATTATATCGAAGTCTCAAATTCTAAAATTGCATTTTATTGAATAAATACGTTGACTCTAGTAATGTAATTTAAGTTATATTTTAACATATATAATATCAGATATAAATTATGTAATTAGGTCCTATAAGAAGTCCTCAAGAGACTGCACTAACAGAATCTGCTTGCGATCACAATTTTATATTCGATAATGCTTTTAATAAAAAATATTATATTCTTCTTTAATCTAGATTTTAATATATTCTTTATATAGTTTTGCTAAATAAATAATATTGATTTGGGATGAAGGCAAATAATATTGCTACACTTGTCGAAGATTTAACGGCATTTTGCCCAACCAGATTTAAGGAATACACAGTGTAGATATGTGAATCCATATTGACAATGGACTATGGTTATTATAATATATTTCATGTCATTGAATCTTCCAGACATATGCTGGCATTTTCATAACTTTGAGCTCTATAATCTATAATAATTATATTATTATTGAAAAAATTCTAATAGAGCGGTAGCTAAATATTGACCAATGTGATAAATTCTAACTGATAAATTATCAGTGATAATGAATCTCAACGTACAATCGTACGTCGTAAATCAATAAATACCTATATAATAATAGTAGGCTATAATACCTACCTAACTTGATATAAATAACGATAATATATATCGATGTGATATATATGGAATTGAGTACACTGATATATAATATAATATTTTGAATTTTGTATTTCTTCAATTATGTAGTTATCAGTGATAACTTATCACCTATTCTCCAATAAGAATATCGCCATTGTGTATTTATTTGATGAGGGTGATGTCAATCTAAACATTCATTTGCAAGTAATAGGTGGATAATTGCAAAAATGCCTTTAGTATTATATGTATGTTATATATATATATATTTATAAATAATATCTGTTTCAATAAATATAATATCTTTCTGTAATGATAGTATGTTGAAAAAGATAATCATTGTATGTACATAATTCCCTTTCATCAATAGACATTATTAACAATACTATAGGAATAACCTAAAGCAGAATAATCCTATTTAAATTAAAACTATTATATATATTATGTGTACTAATACAACTATAATAATATATACACTATGAGAATATACACATTTGATTATTACGAGCATAAGATAGAGAAAGTTAATTATTTTGAGAAAAATTATTTTGAAAATATCTATTTTTTTAATTACTATAACAATTATAAATCTATACAGAATATCGTTTTTTTCGTAATTTATAATCAATATAATCCTTTACAAATATCAGAAATCATAGTTAAAATATATCTTATAAAATATATTTAATTTTAATAAAAAAAAGTATACTTTTTATTTTGTAAACTAATTATAGAATTATAAATTGTTAAGATTTAACTATGGTTAATAATACCTTAATACGTTTATCATTTATCACCTTCTAGTTTATCAAACAATTATTTATCAATCGGTTTCATACTATTTGATCTAACAATCAGAGATGTGTGAGAAGATCTATGTTATCACTATTAGCATGTTCTCCAAAATCTTCATGTAGCTGTTTCCACCATATCTTCGTGTCAATTTAGAAATTTTTGTAAAATTCACTCTTAAAATCGGCCTAAATGACTCATATTTAATTAATGTATTATATTATTTTTATTTTTTTAATTAGAATTAATAATATATAAGAAAAATAGTTAAGACAATTTTTTTTTTCATATAAATAGTAAAAAAAAAATGTCTCAAATAATTCATGGGCCCCCCAAAATTTGGGGCCCTGGGCAATTGCCCGATTTGCCCCCCCCTTAAGCCGGCCCTGGGTATACCATATACAAATTATGAAAATAGGTTATTATTTTTAAACTTAACTTCATTATCTCAACGCATGCGTTGTTACCTGCAGGTTACGGGCTGATCTGATTCTTGCCTATACAATTATTATTAGTCTAGTTGATGTTGATTGCTCGGGGCTACTTGAAACGTATTCATCAAGAAGTCGAAGTCCTTCCGTTAAAGTTCGAAAATACAAATGCAAGACTAATGTTACTCTGAATTATTTTAGTAATCGTATTTCAACTCCTTGGAATTTGCTATCTAATTATACGTGTTCAGCAACTTCGGTCAATCAATGTATTACAAGGATTGATAATTATAATTCATTGCATTAATATTTAAATTTTATTTTATTTTATTAATTTTTATTATTCAATTATTATATTATTTTATTTTTAGTTTTATGGAGTTAATTTATTCGGTTGCATTCTCTTTATCATTAGTTATCGGGTATTACGGGTGTCAGTGGACAAACTCTTGGGCCAAGTTTGTACCCCCAAGGCACAGGGATTGAGGACCCCTTTCCCTAAAGTTGATACGGTGATTAAGTGCTTGCATCTGAATAATTCCCCTTTTTATTATTATTCTTTTATTATATCATTTGTTAATTTTATATCTTACCCATATGTAACATGGCATTTATAAATCATTATATATATTCGTTTATATTCGTTATTAGTTTTTTATTATTATTATTGTTTTATGTCATTTTGTTTGTTTTAAACAATAAACTATATCTATCTATCTATCTATCTATCTATATGTATGCATACATTTAATATAAATAACATGTCCAGTGGTCTTCATTATATATAATGTTCAATGTATAAGGATGTATACGATGTTATGATATATATCATAACGAACATAGTAATGCAAACAGATTTTTAAAATAACGTAATAAAATATTATTGCAGAACTAAATTACTAACTATCGAATTACCAGAAGAATATTTATTAATTCATATATATTTCCTACAATTATCTTTATTTCAAAATTAGCAATGAAATATATTGAATTAAACATCAGTAGTTACACTTATTAATATGTTATCTTTAGCAAATTTAATTACAAATAAATAAATATAAATCTATCCTATATTAGGAAATATGGAATATATTACAGCTAAGTAAACTATTAACCTAATTATATCTATTATATTCCACATAATATAATACAGTAATAAATCTCTTTTATTATTATTCGCACTATTATTATTAGTATTATTATTATTAATGTATATTTTCGATATTAATATTATTGTATATATCTAGAAATCTCCCAAACACATCATTATTATAATATTTTCTTATTATATTATTATTATCATTATTATCATTATTATTATTATTATTATTATTATTATTATTATTATTATTATTATTATTATTATTATTATTATTATTATTATTATTATTATTATTATTATTATTATTATTATTATTATTATTATTATTATTATTATTATTATTATTATTATTATTATTATTATTATTATTATTATTATTATTATTATTATTATTATTATTATTATTATTATTATTATTATTATTATTATTATTATTATTATCATCATCATCATCATCATCATCATCATCATCATCATCATCATCATCATCATCATCATCATCATCATCATCATCATCATCATCATCATCATCATCATCATCATCATCATCATCATCATTATTATTATTATTATTATCATCATCATCATCATCATCATCCTCCTCCTCCTCCTCATCATCATCATAATCATCATCATCATCATCATCATCATCATCATCATCATCATCATCATCATCATCATCATCATCATCATCATCATCATCATCATCATCATCATCATCATTATTATTATTATTATTATTATTATTATTATTATTATTATTATTATTATTATTATTATTATTATTATTATTATTATTATTATTATTATTATTATTGTTGTCATCAATAGTTGATATTCTTAATATAAGTTAACGATATATCTTCTGAATATCATTCCGTATATTTTATTCAATATTCTGTGAAAATAAATATTCATGCATTCAAGTATTTACCTGCAAATCAATCTAATCAATCATTTCAAAGCACTGCTATCATCGTGTGTTATAATCTATTAGGATTACAATTAATTGAGAAACCATGACCATGATTTTATAACAAATATATTGTTATTTAACTCAGTTATATGTTATGTACACATATGTAGCAATTCAATACAACTTATAAGTTGTATACCCATGCATGTATACACATCTCTGACGTGTAACCTAATACTTTATTTATTAACCAATATGTGTGTGTGTTTATAAATGATAGCATAACAAATACGCAATAATAATCTATTCCAATACTAGTACGTTCAAATCTGGAACTATTAGATAAGTGCCTTTATGGTAATGTATTCTAATTACGTTAAGATTTCCATTAGATTTGTTAAATGGGATTTTTTATTATTTCATTATTTAGGGGAACATTTTATGTGCAAATTCAGTATATTTATATTTCAATGAATTCAATCTTGGAATCAAATAGGGGAAAGTAACCTAATACGAACAGTTCCCGAATACGGACACTTTCAGTATCTCAGAAACCATAAATCCTTCAAAAAAAATGTTTAATGAATAAAATAAACATAATTATATAAATAGATTAAATAAGTATTTTTTATTTTTTTATTATTCAAAATAGTGCTGATATATCCATTAAATTCATTTTTTGAATACGTTTTTAAATTTATAAAAAAAATGTCAACTTAAAACCTTAAGGTTTTCTCAAGAATATACAAATGTATCGATATAAACAATATATTATTAAAAACTAAATCATTCTAAATATTATATATATATAATTTCTATATTTGTTATCAAATAATAATTAGGTTATAAGCATATACCTATATAGAGGTCCTATAATTCCATTAATAATACGGACACTCTAGATGTCATAATATGGACACCCTATAACCAATCAGCGCGCAGCTTGTGAACTATTCCGATTTTCATAAAAAGCGCATGCATTATAATATTAACAACACCAATGAATCTAAATCTAAAAATGTTTAGATACTTAACTTGTATTATTAATTAATAAAATAATAATAATAATACAAAATTTATAAATTAATTACTAATTCAATTATATTAAATTATTCATAAGATTAATTATAAATATTGTAATTGTAATTTATCTGATTGGTTCATCAATAATAAATAGTTTATCTAGTGGTAAATTGTATATTATAACACAGGGTTTCCATATTCGGAAATGGGTCCCGAATGCGGACACCCCCGTTATCTATAATATCTATAATTATATAATATTAATATATTGTAATTTTTGAATACAAATATTGAGTCATCAAATGTTAAGACAATGTATTGTTAAAGTGTCCATATTAGGTTACTTTCCCCTCTCAGGGATATATATTTAATTATAAAATTAAAATTATTCATATTTTTCTTTATTTATTCATTAAATATTTAACAATATATTTAATGATATTAAAAATACGAATTTATTTATAAATTCGGTTTTTAATTTAAATTTATTTTTCTATTTTATTTATGTATCCATTCTAAATTATATAATTTGTATTAAAATATATTAAGATTTAAATATATTCGTATTGAAATAATTCATTTAAAATTAGTATTTGTAATTATTTGTATATGAAATTATAATATGTAATCCTGAACCATGATTATAAAATCACTCAAAAGTAATATTTAAATTTTGTAAAATATGCTTATGATATATTAAATTGTAATCATGAATTACAAAGACGTTAGATATTTCTATTAATTTATAAATTAAAAAATGTACTCTCATTCCAATACCACCAAATTGTATACTATGTTAATATATATATTATAGTATAGAATATATATAGAACAATCCCTATTTTATTTTTATTTAACATATTATTTTATATATTGAAAATATTTATTTTTTCAATTGATTATCATTAAAAAATATACTATCAAGATTATTTATGTATTATATATCAGATGATAAATAAAATAAATATCTATATATTTATTTATTATTAACCATCTATATAATATGTTTCTTCTTTATAATATTGTATTTATAAACTTCTAACAAATTATAAATATATAATTATCATAACCCATAGATTATGTATAGGGTTATGTATATGTATATGTAAGGGCGTCGGAACAGGGGGGGCGGGGGGTATCGGACCCCCCCATTCAAAAATATGGGGGGGGGGGCTAAGTATGTTTTGCCCCCCCCCCCCCATGAAATGTGTATTAATAAATT
Organism: Osedax fenrisi; assembly: GCA_964019155.1. Lineage (NCBI taxonomy): Eukaryota > Metazoa > Annelida > Polychaeta > Sabellida > Siboglinidae > Osedax > Osedax fenrisi. The sequence goes on along the minus strand of OZ025240.1, from coordinate 50,667,969 downwards.
TTATATATATTAAATCTAGTATATTGTCCTTGTTAATACACATTTTTTCTAAATAATTTTACCAAACATATGGGGGGGGGGCTAAGTATTGTTTGCCCCCCCCCCCCCACCCATGAAATATGATACTATTCATGAGAGAATCTCTGAGAGATACTTGTTATCTGGCGATATTAAGAATGAAATTATTCAACTATATAAATCTGAATTATTAAATTTTTGATTATAAGATATTAATGGAACTTTCTCAATTCAATGTGATGGAATTCAAGATATATCCGGAAGTGAACAGGATATTGTGGTGGTTCGATATTTGACATAAAAACTATAAATTAAAGAAAAATATGAATAGGAATATGCAATATGACTGAGGATACAACTTAGAAAATATTTCAAATTTAATGTTATCTGAACTTTAACATCTTAACTTGCCTATTTCTAAATTAAGAGGACAGTCATATGACGGTGCAGCTAATATGTCTGGTCAATATAATGGTGTAAAGACTATAATAATGAATAGACAGCCATTAACTTGTTATACACAATGTGGAGCTAATCGCATAAACTTAATAGCATAATCATTAGATAATAATATAAATATAAGAAAAGCCTTGAGAGTGGTTCATGATTTGGGATTATTACATGAACAAACGATCAAATTCCGGATTGTATATAATACTAATAATAACAAAGCAATGACTTTGAAACCATTATGCCCAACAAGATGGACTGCGAAATTCATGTATTAAAACAACATTAAATCAATATAATGGTATAATCGATGCACTGAAATAATATAAAGAATTAGATTATATTACCAACGACCACAAATATATTGCAAATTTATTATTAAAAAAATATGAATAAGTCAAATATTTTTTCTATGAATATTTTAAGTTTGATATTTGAAAGCTTGGATATGAAGGTGAAATCATTCATGATACCAACAAATACTATTGAAGGTAGTATTTATAAAAATATACTTGAAAGTATATATGATTATAATTATATATAATAATAATAAAAATCAATAATAAATAAATATAAAGGATCAGATAATAGTAAAGATGATTCTAATTAAATTTAATAATGATAGCAATAATTTGCACACATTCATTGAAGATATAGAAACAAACATATTTTATATTTTACATATACAAGTTTTTATATTGATTCAAGGTTAATAACCTACTTTTATAAACATATTATATAACAATTTTTATAAAATACAAAATAGCGTCTAATAAATGTTTATAATAAAATATTATAATAATTTATTTTTATTTTAAATATATCTAAATTAATTTTCTAAGTATATCTAATTCAGAGAATAATAATAAGACATATAATATAAATTATTATAAATATGTATGAGATGAATAGTAATGAAAGTTCAAAAGACTATGAAAGGTACCTCATCTAGATAAAATAATATAACATTGTTAATGTTATGTTAATATAAGAATGTGATTATACATGATCAGTTAATATGTTAATATACTTTATCATTAATATTTAAATAATACAATATACTGAGTTGTTTGATAACATAATGATGAAAATTAAAACCAAATGGTATACTAAGGAAACATTATTTATATATTCTTATAAATTAAAGGAATCATTATTACAAATAATATAATTCATGAAAAAAATGTTTGTTTTTTTAGATTAATCTTATTAATCCTATTAATTTTCTACAATAAACAGATGTTATTAAAAAATGTATGAAGAATTAACGATTGAAAGATCGAATTTCCATATGTTCAAATCAATCAATACGTTCAATACCATCTGATGAGGATAAACATATACATGATGGAACACTCTCCTAAAATTCAAAAAAATATTTTCCGGCATAATAGATTTGATCAAATTTTATTGGTTTGCCCCACAAGTTCTGTATCATGTTAGAATGGATTTAGTAAGCTACTAACAATAAGACGTGTTTACGATCTACTATGCTAGATAGTAGATTTTATGCATTAGTATTGGCAAATGTCAATCAAAAAATAATTCACCCAATTGAGATGGGTATATTTATAAATAAAAATCTATATTTATATAATAATAAATTATGTAATATTTATTATTTATTTTCTAATATATTTCTACTTATTGTTATAAAAATTAAATATTATTGATTGCATATTAAATGGTTAACATAGACTAAAGAGGTATACGATATTAATAAAATATAGTTAGTAAATATATTAGTAATAAATAATTGTATATATAATATAAAATAGAAATAAATAGCCCCCCCATAAAAAATATCGATCCGACGCCCCTATGTATATGTATATGTATATGTATATGTATATGTATATGTATATGTATATGTATATAGGTTATAATGTATACATATTATAAGTATAGTTATATTTCAAAATTTCGAATGAAAATTTTAAAATAAAGGAAACAAAATAAATTCAATTTCGATTATAATTGAAAATTCATAAACATTATAATCTATAGACTTATTAAAAGACTTATTCAGGTTATTAAACAAAATATATTAATTAAATAATATTCATTATAAACATGTCTATAATATACTTTTTATACATTTTATATTATGTATATTTTGTTATACACATATGTTCCTGTATATAATTTATAGATATTCAAAGAATTTTATAGAGTGATAACATAAGATCGGATATATATAACTACTATTATCATTACAATGTATTATTATATAACAGCTATTTCAATATACATATGATGTATTGTTTACAATAGTTCTGCAAAACAATCCAGTATAATAGAGAACATAGTATGAGAACATTGTATGACTATATTATTTTATAACTTGTACGTATTATTAAATTTATGAAACAATTTATAGTAAGATATATTAAGATATATGAAATGAAAAATATATATATACATTTTGTATTATCAAATATGATATATGATATACATATATATATATATATATATATATATATATATATATATATATATATATATATATATATATGAAATAGGTATTAATATATACATACTAAACTTATATATATATATATATATTTATAATTACATATAAACTATATTTATCACAGACGTGTGAATAAATAACCAATACTATAGTACTCATACATGAGTAAATATATATTTATATATATAGAATTTTCTAAACATATAATCCCTGATTAGGAGTGAATTATATATATATATATATATTATGGTTCTTTTCATAAATTTTATAAATTATTTTATTAATTAATTATAATGTGATTCATATTATATGACTCAATAATTAATCTCATAAAATGTATGAAAATATAGTATATGCATCTAATATACTATAGTATACTAGATGCATATAATATATTAATGAAACATATATTTATATAAACAAATAATGTATATGTTGATATTATATGCTATTCCATAAATATTATGATATTAATTATTGAGTCATATAATATAAATCATATCATAATTAATGTATAAAAGAATCCTATATATAAGATCCTAATTATTTTTATATAAATCATTTAATCCATGCATTTAATGGCATTTAAAGGCATTTAATCATATCATATTTTCTAATAATGTATCCATATTTATTATATTATTTTCTTCTATTCTTATTAATTTATTTATCTCCTTTCTAACAAAATCCATTGAAAAAAAATCATTTTCGTTTTTTTTTATCTTTATTCAAGTATTTTTGATATATTTTAACATTTACATGTATTATTTATCACTATTATTGCCTTTCACAATATACAAATTTTATAAATTACAAAATTTTAAATAAATTATATATATATATATCATTTTCTAGAATAAAAAATATCCATACGAGTAATCCTCTACATATATATTATTTGAAATTTAAATATATTGAAATTTAAAAAATGATTTACTAAATATTCTTTTGATATTTTATAATTTAAAGAGTTTATCTTATTAAAATTAATAATACTAATAGTACATAATAAGGAAACTAAAATACTGAAAATAAAATAATTAAATACAAAACTAAAAAATAATAAATTAAATATATGTTTTAAAACAATGTATTCCATATAATCCATTTAAAATAATATTTATTTATAGTTAAAAATAAAATTTATATTCAATAGAAATAAAAAAAATTAACATATACATTAAAAAATCGAATATTGAAATACAAGGAATATCAAAAAAAAATTTAAGTTCATAATGTATTGATATTATTTTGAATTTAAAAATGTACTAATATAAATATATATTATATAATGTGAAATAAACAAAAATTAAAATATATATTAAAATATAAAATATCATATTAATCATATTAAATATATAAAATAATATATATATATATATACATTAATAGATATAAGAGATATAGAATCAATATAAATGCCATATTACGTATGGTATACCATAGTATAAGTATAGAAAAAATAATGCTACTTATAAATAATTGTATTGGAATTATATATTTAATAAGTGTGAACAATAAATTGCATTCAATAAGTTTTTTAGTTCAATAAATATTGATATATAAGACACATGCTCAGGGTACCATACTGGGTTCCATTTGTGGTCCCTTATTTTTTATTTTATATATATAAATGAAATTCATATGGCCTACTTTAAAATAAATATTAATTTAATCTGATACTTTTTGCTGACGATACATAGGTTATCATCAGTGAATACAATAATAATAATAATCTATGTAATAGTTTAAATTTAGTTATTTTAAATATACATTAATGGTTCACAAATAATAGATTAATATTAAATATTGATAAAACAAAAGTATTACCTTATAAATATGCAAATATTATTACTGGTACATTACTTAATTCAGCTGAAATTAGTATAGCATTTAGTTATAATATTCTTGGAATTATTTTAGATAATAATTAAAATTTTAAATAACATATAAAATATACAATTTAATTTAATACATGTTATACATATATTAACAAAGCTAAGTTATTTACAAATATATATTTTAAAACTACTTTACAATTTCTTGTTTTTGACTCATATCATGAATTGTTTATAAATGTGGTGTAATAATTGTAATAATAATCTTCAATTTATTTCAACTCTACAAAAAAAAGTTCACACGAATTGTAAATAAAAATATTTTTCAATAGTATTTTTATTTTGACTAATACTAACAATTTATTTGTATCTTCTAATATATTAAAAAATTAAAGATTTAATAATTTATAAAAAATATCGTATTCATGCAAATTGTACATTTAAAGAAATGCCTAAACATTATATAATTTGTATTTACCATATTTAATAATATATACAAAAAATCGTTTAATAATTTCAAATTACATTGTATAAAAGTAAGACGTTATTACACATCATTAGCATTTGGGCCTACATCATAAAATAGTTTATGTCTAAATAGATTATTATTTTTTTTTAATTATATAAAAAAACTTTAAAAAATATATGTTATCAAAATATGAAACAACTAAAATCAATCAAATAATTGATTCCCTAATTATATTATGTTTACGAGTACTATTATTTTATCTTTTTGTTTGTTTTTTATTCTATTTATAGTTTTTCATTCAGAATTCATCTCGTTACTGTGGTTTTTTATATAAGTTTACATAATGTATTATTAAGCTTGACTTATTGATACATATTTTGTATTCTTTACATTTTAATTTATATATACATTTATCATATACATTTATTTATTTATATTTACATTTTTTTAATTCATGAGAATCTAACTTATCTATAATATGATAAATAGAGACATTCTGGCAAAAACAAATATTTGTTTAGTAACTTCTCCTTTATGTGATGCTTTATTATGATGCTTTACAACATGAAATAATAAATCTGATTTATTTATTTATACACATATATATAATTATATATTCATTTAACTGATATTAGTTATATATAATATTACCATAGTATTATAAAATAACATTATCTATATTGATTATTGGAATTATATTTAGTATGATGATACTAATATATATATATATATATATATATATATATATATATATATATATTTAATTGATCATATTCTATATGATACATATACATATTTACATATGTATATCTAATAATAAAAATACTTTCTTTCAAGTCTTTAAAAATGTCACATATAAAGAATACTATGAATATAATATTACCATAACATGATAAAATAACAATATATCTATAGATTATTGGAATATATATTGAGTATTATAATACTAATATATATATATATATATATATATATATATATATATATAATTGATCTTATCCTATTTATAGCTAATAATTATAATACTTTCTTTCTTTCACGTCTTTAACAATGTCACGTATAAAGAATACTATGCGAGAGCTTAACTATAATTAATGTAGTAATTATATTTCCATATGGATACTAGGTATATTTAATAACTGCATATATATATTATAAATTCAACAAAATAAATATATATATATATATATATATATATATATATATATATTATATATATACATAGGATATTTAGTAATGCATTACACTAGTGTCACACTTAACTGATTATTATGATTATATCAGAATGATTATATCAGTACTATACGCTTTTTTACAATCCAAATCTTATTATAATACTAATGACACATCATGATTTATTTTCAATGTTTTCAATACCGTAATTCACATGCATATGCACAATATCAATAACAATATTGTTATAGAAGGGTGATACATCCCTAGTTATAGTCATATTCACTTACGTACATATTGTATAGATATTGTATATCATAATAGATATTATATATATATATATATATATATTATTTATTATTTTTATAATTGTAAAAATAATGTATTCATTTTTATAAATCTATTTGAATATAAATTACACTTCCATTAAAAATAGCGAAATTGCAATTCCCAAAATGGCAGTGATACCCGTAATGGAATTTCCAATAAAAGGGACCAATAGAATTATACTTTATCTATTTTCTGACTTGGAAATAATATTTTACACCATTCTTTTCTCCCATCTAATATTTATTTATATCGCTGATTATGTACGGGAAAGTAACATAATACGGACACTTTAACAATAAATGGTCTTGACATTTTATGACTCAATATTTGTATTCACAAATTACAATGTATTAATAGTATATGATTATAGATATTATTGTGCTTATAAAATTGTATTTACTCTTTTTATTCAATAGATAACGGGGGTGTCCGTATTCGGTACCCATTTCCGAATACGGAAACCCTATATACCACTAGATAAACTATATGAATGATGATCTAATCAGATAAATTACAATTACTTTATTTATAATTAATTTTATGAATAATATAATATAATGTAATTAGTAATTCATTTATTAATTTTTAGTATTTTATTAATTAATAATATATGTTAATAATGTGTAAATAATAACATGTATCTAAATAACAACATCATTTCATCGGTAGTATTAATATTATAACGCACGCGATTTTTATGAAAATCAGAAAAGTTTACACGCTGCGCGATAATTGGTTATAGGGTGTCCGTATTAAGACATCGATAGATTGTCTCACACTCTAAAATGTGTCCGTATTAAGGATTTATATGACCTCTAGATATATGCTTATAACTATCTTAATTAATATTTGATAACAAATATAGTAATTATGTATATAATATTTAGAATTCTTTAGTTTTTAATAATATATTGTTGTTTTATATTGATACATTTGTATATTTTTGAGAAGGTTTTATGTTGACATTTGTATTCATAAATTTAATAACCTAATAACAAAATCAGTTTATTAGATATATTAGCAGTATTTTGAATAATTAAAAAATTAAAATACTTATTTAGATTATTTATATAATTATTATATAGATAATTAATTAATATAATTATTTATATAATTATAATAGATTTTAGTATATATTTATATTACATAATTGAAGACACGTGGAAACATATAATATATATATATGTGTGTGTGTGTGTATACTTCCAATAATATGTATACATATGATCTGCAGTAATCTATAGATTATATTTTACGACTTAGTTTTTATTTCATAGATATATCTCAGCATTGACCTCGCTATTTCTTTCTCATAAAGTCAAGGATATAATATCCTCTACATCAGTGTCCGAAATGTTATAAATCTCAAACATGCATAGTAATAACTTTATTAGTATTAATACTTATAAATAAATATAAATTTACTTTATATATATATATATGAAATATATACATATAGGTGTAATATATATATTTGTATATATATACATATATATATATATATATATATATATATATATATATATATATATTAGTAATTACTACTTATTATAATGGCACAATTATATGTATTGTAATAAATATTCTGATATATTCTGATATATACCTATATATTACAATGCAAGTTTAAAATATCGGTAATTACGAGTAAAACAAGCAGTCCTCGAGTATTTCTCACACCGGCACGTGTATTATCACATAGGCGTAACCTATGTATACGTATATGTATCGATGTATACGATACCCGTCGTAATAAGCATATACGGCGCAATGTGGGTGTAATGGTACACACGTTAATTACTAGGCAGTATACTAGTCGTATACAAAAATATAAAAAAATTAGAATACTGTGGTTTTAGGGGTCATGTAAATGTGTTTTTAAAAAATTATTTATTAGATAGAAAAGTTAAAACTCGAATAAATAATACTGTATCATCTGTTAGAAATGTACGTTTTGGTGTTCCTCAGGGATCAGTATTAGGTCCATTCTTTTTTATAATATTTATTAATGACATATCAAATATATTTAATAATGATGATAATATAAATTTAAATATATATGCAGATGACACATCACTCTCTATATTTGCAAATTCAAATGAAGAATTGAGTAGTAATATGCAATTATATTTAGATAGATTATGTCATTGGTTTAATATAAATAAATTAAAATTGAATATTGAAAAAACTAAAATACTTCCTTATTTTAATACAAAAATTATAAATAATATAAATTTAAATAATGCGAACATAGAAATAGTGATAGGTATACGTTTTTAGGTATTATATTAGATAGTCATTTAACATATTCGTTTCATATTATAAATTTGTGTAATAAATTATCAAAAATTGTATATCTTTTTCGGAAGCTAAAATTTCTTAACATACACAATTTAATTATATTATATAATTCACTATTTTTATCAAATATGTCATATGGAATAGAAATATGGGGTAATGTTTATGAAGATAGATTAAAAAAACTAGTATTAATACAAAAAAAAACAATTCGAATTATCAATAAAAATATGATAGACAAGTCTCAATTACCTCTGATTCGTTTATCACACACTAATAATATGTTTAAATATAATTCTATTTTAAAATTGAATGAACTCATATCTTTTAGAATAATATTATTTTTATATAACCTTTTACATAATAACTATAACATTAATCTAGATACATTTTTTATTTATAATAAAGACAAATCAAGATTTATTTTACCATTAATGAAAACAACGAAATTTCAAAACACAATTTTTTTTAAAGGCCCAAAATACTATAATAATATAATGAGTAATAATATATTAAAATCTGAAAATATACATAATATACACAAATTAAAAAAAGTATTAAAGAATTACTTTTTAAATAAATATTAGTTTTTATATTTTAGCATTTTAATAATTTTTAATATTTTTAATCTTCGTCAATTTTTAAAATTTTTATATTTAAAACTACTTGGGTCATATTTATGTTATTATATTTTTATAATTTTTTATTATTTTATTCGCACTTTTTTGTTATATAATTGTTTGCACAAGTTTTAAACATACTTTATTTTAATTTGTATATACTAAACCATTTGAATCATTTTATGTTATTACATTTCAATAATTTTTTATTATTTTATTCGCACTTTTTGTTTTATATTTGTTTGCACAAGTTTTAACACATTTTATTTTATTAGTTTATTTAATGGATTGATGAAACATGATGAAATACGCTGAGGGACATTATTTGTATTATTATTATTATTCTCTTTATATATATTTATTTACTCTTATTATATTGAATTCTAGTACACAAGTCTTATTATTATTGTATAAATGTCCCAAAGCTATTATATTCATATACTATGGAGGTATCGACTTAATAAAGCTACTTATAGCTTTCAATGATCCTCCTTAGACAATTGTCTATAAACTGATTTCATTCATTCATTCATACGATCTACAAGATAAGTAATGATGCATATCATTTATGTACGAAATATTGGAATAAGTTATAGGATTTATTTAAATGTTTAACATATAATATATATATATAAATTGTAACATATATTAGATATATTCAATAAAGTAATATAGTTACTATATATATATATATATATATATATATATATATATATATATATATATATACTTGCTCACATTACTATCGTTATTATTTCCAGTACTGTAGTAAGTGAACACACTGTAATATTGTTATTGTTGATATTAGTTTAGTAGTATACTACTTGTTCAATAGTATGTATACATTACATTATTTATAATAATATAACTGGTGTGTAGATATGTATATATATATATATATATATATATATATATATATAATATTATATAGCTAAATAATATATTATTTATTGTTAGATTATATATTTGTAACCTGTAAAAACGCTAGGAATTTTTGACATGAAACTTTTTACTGTCCTCACTGGTACTCCAATTGTTTCGTCTTGCATTCTTTCAACGATTGATTCCATCTGCCAAATATATATCTATATAATATATACTATTGTATGAGCACGTTTATATATATAATATCATAAATACTCACATATACAATATATATATATATATATATATATATATATATATATATATATATATATATATATATATATATATATATATATATTATACATATATTATATATGAATACATTATGATTATTAAATTATAAGTTTATAAGTTTTCTATTATTTAGCTTTAATAGATAGTATAAATATATAATTGAATCTTCAAATACAAAATTATACAAATATATTTGGTTAATAATTGTAATCAATTCATAATGATCGTATTTCGCATAGAACATTATACAAACATTATTATATGTAACATTAAAATATAATTTTTTTTTACAAACATACAACAACTATTGTTATTATAGTTATTTTATTTCTGGTGGAGTCCTTTCATCCCATCCAGGAACTTATCGGGCTTAGATTAATTTGTAAACATATAACTTATAACCCCTATAAGGGCCATATATGGCTCTAATATCCCTTCGAAGCCGCTCTCATGTCATGGCATCCATGGTTTTAACGAGATCCAATCATTTATGTTAACACAATTATATAAGATTACTTCTAAATATTATTCGAATACTTATTATATAGTTCCGGGGCTCGAATTCTCGTCTTCTTGTGTGTCGGGAGAATTATAAGTTGGCTATATCAAACTGGTTCATACAGTCACTATCAGCCAGTTATATATATATATATATATATATATATATATATATAAATGTACATAATTTTACTAAATATTAGCAATATCCCCTATACGATGTTATATCATATATTATGTTGGCCTTGCAGTCGTTTACTTCACGAACACGGTTAATTATAACACATTCAATTATAAATTATAATTGTAATTATAATTTATAATTCAACCTATAATTATAGGTAATTTATATATAATATTTAATTTTTAATTTTCAAATTAATTATATTATAGTAATATTAAATATATAATATTAGAAATAAAATAATATATATATATTTGTGTGAAACTTATACGATCGTGCTGTATTGCATGTATTGCATATAGCGCTGGAGGCATTCGTGAATAACATGTATAATCACGTATGACACGAGGGGTTGTAACAAGTGAGCCGCACTTCTATTATAACATCATTAATTAATGAACAATACATCTATATTGTATAGAACATATATGTTTTTATTATAGTAAAACACATATAAATTATATATAAATATATATAAATATATATATATATATATATATATATATATATATATATATATATATGTTATATTTATAGATGCGAGTATTTAATTAATATTTATTAATATTAAATAATAATTTGATTTTGCCCATATATTTTGCTATATATATATGATATATATATACGATGTATACTATAGTATACATCATATTTACATTATATTTATATATCTATATATTTTAATATATATATATATATATACAATTGTTGTATACAACATATAATTTGAATGTATTGTGGTATGTAACATAGGTAAACATAACCTACTTCGTAACGTGACGTAATAACTACATATGTGCTACTTATAAACAAACTATCTCAATGTGTTGTCGGAAAAATCAACGGAATAAGTAAAACAACAAACAGCACAATTCATTCTAAAAAGTGTATTATATTTTATTTGTATATATATACCACTACTTATTAAGTTGTTATATTATAAGAGAATATGATAAATATCTCGTTGTGGTAATTATTACGTAATTATTACTAATTAAATTGTATACGTGTTCCATTATAATACTGATGAAATATTGGTATACCAATCGTCCTATAGGACGATTTAACACGACTTTTTTGCACGGCATGCCTCGCAGAACTTTTTATGATTATTGCGATATTAAGATTGTATTGATAAGTCGGACATCTCGCTAATTCAGATTTCTTCGCTTTAATTTACTAGTATACATCTTATTGATTACATATACACATATATGTGTTTGCATATAAGTGCATGGTGAAGAACGTTTACCGCGCGAATGAAATCTGAAACATACTTGACTATACTTAATTTGTTTTATATAACATTTTATATAACCATAATTTATTGATTATGCATTTCGTAATAATCTTTTCGTATATATTAAAATATGGATGCTATGACGAGACTCGTCATATATGATCTCGAGTATCTATATATAGATATTATCTATAGGTAATCAACTATCTATATATAGATAATATATTCTTAATATTTAATTAAAAATGTAATACCAGATTGTGTACCTAATAGGTACTCGGTACTTCGTATATATGTTTATGTTAGAATACAATTGTATATATATATGCATATATATATATATATATATATATATAGTTATATAGTTATATAACTAAATATAGTTATACATCAATTTAGCGTGCTCTATTTCTGGTGACATGTATTTCAATTCATTTAAATAAATTCAAATATGACATTGATCTAACTAGACAGTATTTGTAGACATAAATAGATACACATATATATATATATATATATATATATATAATTTTTATCTGAACATTTTGTTCATCAATTATGTTCTCTACGCACGAGCGATATTCCGTGTACACAATGTGAGGAATATGTGTACACATTGTGTACTACAGTACATGTGTGTATACACATCATTTAGTATACGTCCTTCACTGTATTTAATATAGTGTATATTATATATGTTATATATGTTATATCGTTATATATACATACATATAGGAATACATTCCTATATTTATGTATATATAACGAAATAACAGGTATACTTCTCGAATTATTGTCTCGTACTACAATTCTCTCTGGCTACTTTAACTTTCACTTTAACTCTGATAAATACCCTACTCTGATTTCATTGACCTTTGCAATCATTTTAATCTCCGTCAACATATCTGCTTCCCAACACATACACACGGTCACACTCTTGACCTCACATTTACAACCCTCGACTCGTTATTAATTACTACCCCTCCTACTAACTCAACACTCATTACTTATCATTATGCCATAAATTCCACTAAAGTTATTAAAACAATTAATTCTTTTCGTAACCTTAAACACATTAACTTTATACAATTTTCGGTAGCATAAATGATTCCTCATATTCCACATTAACTTCAATATCACCCTTCCATAATGTACTTACCTTACTCCTTAATAAGCATGCACCACTAACTACTAAACTTCTACCAACACACACAACTACACCATGGTTGTCTACTGAACTCAAACTCCAAAACGACTTATTAGAAAGAAAAATATAATCTATAATAAATCTCCTACTGTATATAACCTCTCTTAATTATCCCTTAACCGTAATATCTAACGCAAACTTCTAAACAATTCCAAATCCAACTACTATAGTATAATGATAAATTATACATTAAAACTTATATATAATGAAAAATTCAACTGCTACAAACATGACTACAAACAACTCTATACAATAACCAATAAACTCCTTGGCAGAACTAAGAAGATGATCATACCTGATCTATCAGATATTCTCATATGCTCTACCATATCTGACGATTTTTGATAAAGAAAACCCCAACTCGACTGCAATACACTCTCTAAATACAGACCCATAATTCAATTTTAACTAAACCACTTGACAAGGTAATCTACAAACAATTAATCTTCTACCTCACTGAAAACAACATACTCGATCCTCAGTAAAGCGCCTTCAGAAAACTACAAAGTGCAGAACATACTATACTCTCATTACTCGACGACTTACTGAAATCACTCAACAACGACCTCCCAACACAACTACTACTTTTATACATCTTTTCAGCATTTTACACCATTAACCTAGACTTATTTATCTACAGACTAAAATTAATTGGACTTGAATATATGTATTAATTTGGTTTTCAAATTACATCACTAAAAGAACCTACATTACTAAAAGTAACAAACCACTATCACCCAAACGCATATATAACTATATTCATCTTCAAGGAGTACCTAAAGAATCGTGCCTCTCCCCTATACTTTTTTGTATTTACCTATAGGTATACTTCCTCTTGGAAAACTTATTAAATCCTTTCCTTTCGTCAAATACAATATTTATGCAGACAACATTGAAATTCACGCCGATTGTCACCGATCATCAAATATGCACCTTCAATCATGTCTCACTACTATCAATAAGGCATCCATATTAATAACAAATTAACTTTTGATAAACACATATCGACATTAAAAGCTTCCACAATAAACCATTTATTCAATATAAACAAAATAGTCCTTACATAACAACATCCACCGAACTGCACTACTGCAGGCCTATACTGCTTTCGTCTCACAATACATACTTTACAAACATCGAACGCTTAACTAATGATAACTTAGACTAATCTACCGACTAAAAAAACTGACTTAACTACAAGTATAACTGACCTACGAACACAACTTAAATGGCCTTCCGCAAAATATATTTCAACTTAAATTAATATCCATTCTATATTCCTCCCTACTGACTAAACAACCTGATTTCCTTTATCTACTAATTTCTCTCCATAATAAACCACGACACCTACGATCCTCTAACTATACGTTCCTGACTTAACCATATTTTCGCCATAAAAACTTGGGAAGCGTCGCTACTTTGTTTGCGCCAGCCTTCTCTGGAATTAACTCCCTCCATCCCTCAAAACCATTAATACATCAACGACAACCTTGACAAATAAACTAAAGAATTACTTCCTTGTTCACGATATCTGAACTTCTAATATATTCGTTTTCGCCACGTTGTACACTTGTCTGTACTCACTATTACATTTATTTATTGTTTTTTAAATAGTATTATCACACTATAAGAATTGTATAATTTAATTAGTATTTAAATAAAATAATCACCATCATCATCATCATCATATATATATATATATATATATATATATATATATATATAATTATAAATATAATTATTTAATAATAGCTAACATACTTAATGATAAATAACAAATAATATATCTCTATATAGATATATACTATATAATATATGGGTCATATATAATATAACATATTATAATATATTCTAAGTTTATATCCTACAGTACTATAGTACTGATATTGTATCGATAGTTCGATTTAATATCAATTTTCATATCGAATAAAATGTGCTGGAATATTATTATAAAATATTTAAATATACATATAATGTATATATTAAAAATTTTCTTCCAGCACACTTTATACAATATGTACATTTATATAAGATCGAACTATTTCTAGAATCACCATTCCTAAAGGTATTTCAATAGAAATATATCTATATATATATATATATTTATATATATATATAACTATAGTTATAATCGCGTGCGAAACAAGTACTTTATATATATATATATATATATATATATATATATATAAATATATATATATATATATATATATACATATATATATATATATATATATATATATATATATATATATATACACCCAACACACAAACACACACACATACATTTTATATTGAAATATGTGTACATTGAACATTGTACTTAAATAGTATTCGCGCGAATCTTGGATAGAATAGATAGATGACATGCGATGATGCAATTTAGTATACGCGCCACGCCCTGCATATTAATGAGTGTGTGAGTGTGTGTGTGTGTGTGTGTGTGCGCGTATGTGTGTGCGTATGTGAGTGTGAGTGTGTGTATGTGTATGTGTGTGCGTATGTGTATGAGTGTGGGTGTGTGTGCGTATGTGTGTGCGTGTGCGTATGCGCGTTTCGCTGCGTTGCACACAGCTCGTTTAGTATTCAGACGGCGTACTAAGATGCATTCATACGTGTGCGATTCGCTGTGCATGCCTACGTACGTGTGTATGTTAATATATATATATATATATATATGTATTTATTTACTTATTTACTTATTATTTACTCGCGTATTTCGGTGTATAATATTGTGTGCGAGTAAGTGTGTTTTCCGTGTAATGTAATATCGGAACGGGAAGCCTATAATCGTATTACTTTTTATCTTTTTATAAAATATATGGTTTTCAATATGTATATTTTATTACCATTTATTGGTATTCGTAAATTACGTAATAATATATGCAGAAATATATACACTTATTTATATACAATATCATATGTGTATATATAAGTATGTACACTTTTTGAGAATTACATTGTGAGCTTTTGTTAAATTATAGCTGATAATAAAATATTCAAATTATGAATATTTATCTGCTATAATAGCGATACGTTCTAATTGCAATTAGTTCTATATATATTCTAAATATATTTCGCGATAATCGTACGCAATCCTCGCAATAAACGAATGCCTTTGCGATTCTTTAGTTTGTTAATAAAGTTAGTAGTACAGTCAATTCCCGATAAGTCGGACTCGCAAGGGACCGGGAAAAGTGTCCGACTTAGCGAGATGTCCGACTTATCCTTGATTCATAATATCATGCAAATAATACCTGAGATGCGCAGCGTGAGTTAAATAATTACTTAAATGTGGAATTATGCAACAACCAACAACATAAAATGTTGTATTCAATATTAATTTAACATTGAACTATTGTTCAATGTTAAATTAATCGGATAAGTCGGATATATCTATAGATACAAATTCAACCAAACAAACTAAATGTGTCCAACTTATCCGTAGTTTGACTTACCGAGAGTTGACCTATATATAAGTTCAAACTTATTAAAAGAAAGCAATTATAAGATGGTTTCAAAAAGGAGAAGATTATACATACAGAAATTCTAAAATATTATAATAGATTAAACATGAATGTTTTAAACCCTATCTAAATAAATGTTCATAGATGTTACTAACTGCACAGTTACACATTTCTACTATTTAGTAATACATTAATTAATTAAATATAAGTAATATTCCCCATTCTAAATTATACATTATCTAATATATCCTATATACATATATATATATATATATATATATATATATATATATATATATATATAATTTTGTATAATTGTGTATTCATGTGAATAGATTTAAATTCATCGCGATATAATTTAATTTTTTAGAAATTTTTCTAATAATTTCACAAAATAATGACACATATATGAACAGCTCTATAAGCGCCCACATGTGTATGTAATTCACATTGAATACATCGCTCGCGCGTAATATGTATTATCATGTGATCATGTGGTCATGTGATCATGTGATCATGTGATATAGATGTATGAAATCGCTTATCTTTTAAAATAATAATGTATCGTTAACTTTCGCGTATACGCGTATATATATATATATATATATATATATATATATATATATATATATATATACAGTGTATACACTAAATATAACTATTACAATTGTAAGTCATCAATTGTAAAGATAAACGATCTTATTATTCGTCAATTCTGGTTGAATTTATTTAGTTTACAGTATGACTTACTAATTTACATATTTAGTTGATTTGTATTTTTTTTAAATATATATATACATTTATTATCAAATAAATCTATGTGTATAACGGGGTTGAAGTACAATTTCCTCGTTAAATGAAAATAAATATAAATAGTAAAACATCTCGTTATTTATAAATTCGCATGCAATAGAAGACATGTAACAATACGCTATAGAGTATTGTATACAATATATATATATATATATATATATATATATATATATATATTGTATCTATAGGTGCACACAGTAAACTTGAGTATACTGTCTATAGACACAATATCATTATTATAATATACAAATAAAGTCATAACGCTATAAAAATAGTGTATTAATTATCTTATATAGGTATATAATCGATAAGTAGTTATATACATTTCACACATATTGGTATACGTATATGATCAATAATTAATGACGGTTCTTTCTAAATATATATATATATATATAATATAAAATAATAAACAAATTAACAAATTTGTTAATATGTTATAAATATTTAGTAAATATATACTTATTGAATATATATACAGTCAACTCCCGATAAGTCGGACTCGCACGGGACCTGGAAAAGTGTCCGACTTAGCGAGATGTCCGATTTATCCAAGATTCAGAATATCATTCAAATAAGACATGAGATTCGCAGCGTGAGTTAAAGGGTTATCGAAATGTGGAATTATGTAACAATCAGCAACATAAAATGTTGTATTCAATAATATTACTTACTAAAATTATAATATTCATTTTTTAAAGTAAACATTTCTGAAAATTTATAAAAAGTCCGACTTATCCACTATAAAAATCATAAAATTGACTATAATATGTGTCCGACTTATAAAAAATTCCGACTTATCCAATCCAACTTATCCGATTTATCCGATTAATTTAACATGAACTAGATACAAATCCAACCAAACCAACTAAATGTGTCCGACTTATCAGTAGTCCGACCTACCCAGAGTTGACTGTATATATATATATATATATATATATAATTATAAATTAAATAATCATTTAAACTTTTATTTTGAAATCAAAATGTAATATAATATATAGATAAAATAGTATAATATATAGAGTAAACACTGATTACTAAACAGTAATAATACAATAATGTGACAAAGTTTCTCATGATTTATAATACAGTGTATAATATACATATACATCTAACTATATATAATTAATTGTATATATATATATATATATATATATATATATTAAATTCATTGAACACATAATTGGTCATATAAAACCTATAAATATATTCACCGTCGATGTACTTAAGCTCTGATAAATGTGCGACTCTAATTAAGTATATTTACGATTTAGAACTTTAAATCATAGTAATATTTTAAAAATTGCCCATTACATTTGAAATATTTGTTAATTTAGATCTTTATTTTACATATAAAACTATATGACTAAAATACTAAACTATATAATATTTATTAGTATAATAATTTCCTAATCCTAATAAGACACAAAATAATATTGATTGTGAATTATTAATGTGTATACACATTAGCTATAGCTAATTTTAACTTAAAATAGAACAATACATTTCCACTACGAAGATCTTTACCATATATGGTATACCATAAGGGACATTAGGGTAGAAGTAAATCCACGGGTATAACAATATATAGTAAATGGGTAGTAAACACATGTATTTGGTAGAAGTAAAAACTTCATTTAAGTTACCTGATGATTCCACACAAATAAACATAACAATATAAATATATATATATATATATATATATTACTTATCATATATTATTATTTATCTTTATTTATTGAATTCATTACGATACCGCCGCCTCGTTGATGACGTCATTACGGGACAGTGTCGTTAACTGGGTGATCATCGCGTGAGGGTACGTAACATAGATTATCACGTGACCTAGCCAGTAACGACATCGACGGTGGCGTTAACGAGTAGGCCTATTTAGTACAAGACCCCCGCCGCACACGGCTCGGACCCACAGTCCGCCGGCCGGCCGCTGCGTCGTGTATTATAAGTTTAACGCCGCGATATATCGATCTTTCCGCGCGAGCGTACGTATGCGCGCTTAAGCGTGCGTTTGTGTGCGCTTACGCGTGCGTTTAGGTGTGAGCGCCCTCCGCGAGTACGCGTTTAAGTGTACGAGCGCGTCTTATAGCGCGTGGGAGAGCGGGCGAGAAAAACCGACAGAAACCGACAGAAAACTAACCGTCGTGTGTGTGTGTACGACGACGAAATTTAATTAGTGCCCTTCTTCGCAATTACTAATAATAGCACACACATACGCACACACACACTCGTACTGGGCTGTATGTTTACTTTGTGAATCGTGGCTGCGAGATCTCGGTGTTTGTTTGTGCCTCGAAATCTCGTTGTCCACGAAATTCGTCGTATCCAATCTCATATTGTATACAATATTGATATATCAATAACAAATAAGTATATATATATATATATATATATATATATATGTATATATGTTATCAGCTATAGATATCAGCTATAGTGTATTACATATTTGGGTAAAATAATAATTCATTTAATAGAAAATATTAGCGCATGCGATTATTAGCTAATTAGAGGTTTGCCTAATCAAGATTCTACTATAGATTCCTATATATATATATACATGTATACATATACATATATATATATATATATATATATATATATATATATATATATATATATACATACATATATCATATATCGTTGATAACTATAAACCATTTTAAAATAGTTTATGAAGTCATTATATTTTATTATTAATTATTATAATTTGTAATATAATACTAAATAATACTAAATAAATTACATATAAGTATAGAATAATCACATGTATCACATGTATCACCCATAACATTATATATATATATATATATATATATGAATCTATAGTAGAATCTTGATTAGGAAAACCTCTAATTAGCTAATAATCGCACGCGCTAATATTTTCTTTTAAAATGAATTATTATTTTACTCAAATATGCAATACACTATATATAGTATATACCATACCTATATATACTATATCATCTATAGATGATATCTATAGCTGATAACATTGAAGATGTTCCCTAAATATGTCTTGGTTATTTAATTTAAATTTAATTTTATTATATATATATATATATATATATATAATATTGTCATTAATAATTTTAACCCTGCATTTTTTAGATATTAATTTTATATATCAATTACATGTAATTGAGTGCACTAATTCAATATCATCCTCTATAGACTTATACTATAGTATAGTATTATACTATATATAGTATAAATCCTTCAATGTTTTTTCCTATTTTTAAATCCGGTGATTATTTTAATAATTATCGTCCTATTTCACCGACTATTTTCAAAAATTTAGAATAATTATTTTCTGATAAACTTTTATCTTTTTGCAATGATTTTAATATTATTAGTGAATAAGAGTTTGGTTGCAGAAATAATATTAGTAGATATGTACTTTACAACATAACACTATAATGTATAGTATAACTGGCTTCTAATACATATTGTGTTTGTTTATTTGTTGACCTATGAAAGGCTATATACCAGAGGTTCCCAATCTTTTTTCACCATGACCCTTTTTTGTTGATATTATTTAATTAACAAATATATCATGACCCAATGACAAATTTTATTTTTTTATTATTAGACTTTAGTCATAATTGAATAATATAAACTATAATATATATATATATATAAATATTTTTTTAGAAATAGGCTCATAACCCAACTAAAAAACCCAATGACCCAAATTTGGGTCATGAGTGAGTGAGTTTTGACCAGTGTGAGTTAAATTCGGCCTTTACCTAATTTAAGGATAAAGGCCGAATTTAGCTTATTTTCAGCCTTTTTGAAAATCTTATATTCGGCTTAAATTCGGCCTTTCTATATTTGATCAATATAGTTCTCTATATATACTTAATATGGTTAATAAATGTAATTAATATATATTATATAGCATGGCATTACAAACATTTTAGTATCAACAAATATATTGGTAGCAATATAGTATTTAAATCAATAATGAAGTACAAGTAAATAAGAAATGTATTATATTTTTATATAAATTTTATAAAAATATTTTTATTTTTATTAAATAATTAAATTGGTTTGAGTTACATTGTACATTGTATATATACATTGTATATATACATCTTTCAAGTGCAATTTTTGAAATATGGGTCTTTCCTTCAGTTTTTATCGAATTTACTAATGAAAAATCTGATTTAACAGATGAAATTCCTGGATATACACAGCAGTCCAGTAATGAAATTATATACATTCTTACAATCATCATTAATACAAAGGAAACCTAATATTAATATGATATATTATAATATACATATTAGCATTTAGCATATTTTCGGCCTTTGAAAATCCTTATATTCAGCAAAATTCGTCCTTTTTACGAAAAGGCCATGTATACAGGTATACCCTATATGGTATATATTGGGATTATAGGATAACATATTATGTTTATATTATAATCATTATATTTCACTTCAGGTATGATTTTATAAGAATATTTAAATCTTATTTATAATGTTTTAATATTGATTTAGTAAGCTTAATAAACATATAACTGCCTGTGTGGCTCAGTGGCTAAGGCGTCAGACACACAAGCAGTAGGAAACGGGTTCGACCCTCGTCCGGACCATTAATTAATTTTATAAAATGGGTCTTAAAATATTATTATAAGTGATCTTATATAATTGTGTATAAATAAATGATCGGCTCTCGTTAAAACCATGGATGCCTTAACATGAGAGCGGCTTCGAAGGGACATTAGAGCCATATATGGTTATAAGTGAAAACTTCATCTAAGTTCCTGGATGGGATGAAAGGACTCCACCAAATAAAAATAACAATAACAATAACAATATAATATTTATTTATTTTATAAAGTAATAAGAATAAAAAATTAAATTTGACAACTAGTAATAATATTTTATATGGGTATCTACTTTTCATGTACAATTCTTGTAAATACATCTTTTACAAATCCTCGTGTAATATACATTTTTATATACCTTATATAATTTATGAAGTATGCATATATACCATATCTAAGTATACATTAATACAATAATATATATATATATATATATATATATATATATATATATATATATATACTCATATATCTTTGATCTACCACGTATAAATGAAATACATTACTTTTGTTTACCAAATATTACTTATACAATATTAGTTTATATTTATTAATATAATTAAATATATTATTTATATATATATATATATATATATATATATATATATATTTAACATATTATGTAATAAAATATATTATTATATAAGTATTATGATGTATATACATTAACAATTATCACTGACTAATTTATATATATATATATATATATATATATATTATATTTTATTATTATAAAATATAATATATTGTACAGATTAGAATATACATTCAAAGTATATTATGTAAAATACTGTCTTAACATGAATTCAATATTTATTACATGATTAATCCCTATGTAATAATAATGTATGTTTCTTGATGTAAATAAATCCAATTAGGACAATCAGCAGCCATAATGGTGTTGGACACATTCGTCGAATTACAGTTGTATGTTACTACATTACATTGGCATTAGTAGATTTATTTGTGACAAATGTGACAATAGTAATGTCTATTGCAGTATAGTAATAGTAGTAGTAGTAGTAGTAGTAGTAGTAGTAGTAGTAGTAGTAGTAGTAGTAGTAGTAGTAGTAGTAGTAGTAGTAGTAGTAGAAGTAGTAGTAGTAGTAGTAGTAGTAGTAGTAGTAGTAGTAGTAGTAGTAGTAGTAGTAGTAGTAGTAGTAGTAGTAGTAGTAGTAGTAGTAGTAGTAGTAGTAGTAGTAGTAGTAGTAGTAGTAGTAGTAGTAGTAGTAGTAGTAGTAGTAGTAGTAGTAGTAGTAGTAGTAGTAGTAGTAGTAGTAGTAGTAGTAGTAGTAGTAGTAGTAGTAGTAGTAGTAGTAGTAGTAGTAGTAGTAGTAGTAGTAGTAGTAGTAGTAGTAGTAGTAGTAGTAGTAGTAGTAGTAGTAGTAGTAGTAGTAGTAGTAGTAGTAGTAGTAGTAGTAGTAGTAGTAGTAGTAGTAGTAGTAGTAGTAGTAGTATTAGTAGTAGTAGTAGTAGTAGTAGTAGTAGTAGTAGTAGTAGTAGTAGTAGTAGTAGTAGTAGTAGTAGTAGTAGTAGTAGTAGTAGTAGTAGTAGTAGTAGTAGTAGTAGTAGTAGTAGTAGTAGTAGTAGTAGTAGTAGTAGTAGTAGTAGTAGTAGTAGTAGTAGTTGTAGTTGTAGTTGTAGTTGTAGTTGTAGTTGTAGTTGTAGTTGTAGTTGTAGTTGTAGTTGTAGTTGTAGTTGTAGTTGTAGTTGTAGTTGTAGTTGTAGTTGTAGTTGTAGTTGTAGTTGTAGTTGTAGTTGTAGTTGTAGTTGTAGTTGTAGTTGTAGTTGTAGTTGTAGTTGTAGTTGTAGTTGTAGTTGTAGTTGTAGTTGTAGTCGTAATAGTAGTAATTTATAATTTATAACGATATTATAATTTATAAAAATTGAAATGTATTCGAAGATAATTTTTTAAATTATTTTATATTAATTTAATTATATTTAGGCATATAAATAATAATATCATATTCTTTTCGGTATTCATATGCCTCCATTTTTATTTTATATATTAATTTCTCTTTTATTTCTCTTTCTTTTTTAGAGTTATTTTTAATGTTGGTATATATTTAATACCTGTAGGTACCTATAAATAAAATATATATATATTATTTATTATTTAAAATTTATTTTATGAGAATCTAGACCAGTGGTTACCAACCTTTTATAACCATGACCCATTTTTTTTTGATAATTATTAACTTAAAAATATACCATGACCTAATAAACGATTTAATTGTTGTATTATTATACTTTAATCATAAACGAATAATATAAACTATAGTATACATACATTAATAACAATTAAAATATATATTTACATCTTAAATTTACTCAACCATAAGGTTAATATGCTTATAAAAGCATTTATATTATTTTATATTATTTTTTAGAAATTGGCCCATGACTAATGATGTAAATGATGCCGAGATTTTGATACCGATGAGAGACTTTTGGTTTTTGATACCGAACCGATACTTTTCGATAAAGCCCGAGCCGAGCCGAGACTCTAGTCAAATGGTGCTCGAGCCGAGATGAGATTCTTACAAAATATAATCTAGCCGAAATGATGCTTTTTTGAAGTTACATTTAAACATAATTTTTATATATTTATCCATATGTTTATTAATGATTCCTATATTATTAATTATTTGTATCGATAGGTGGCTATTTTGTTTATAATATACTCATCACTATCACTATTACTATCAATAAACATATTTTTAAAATATTTTTAAATTACAAAATATAACAGTTTTCTCAATCTATAATCAATATAATTTCTATTATTATATTGATTATAGATTGAGAAAAACGTTATATTTTGTACTATAGTACCGGTAATTTATAAATAATGCGGCAATTAATTGGTAGTAGCCTACAAGTAGTAAGTATTTTTGTAGCATCAGTTCAGTTATACTGATCGTATCGCGTTTATGATATATTAAGAATCTTATCGATTGACATTCTTATAATGTTTTATATATCTGATAGTTTGTATTGTGTATTATGTATTGTAGAGCAATTACTTTCGTTGTATATACAAAACAATGATTCTGGTAACTGACACTGCAACTATATTGATCTTATGAAAACTGAGACTAACAATTAAATGATGCCTTTAATAAGTATGAGTTAATAGCAATGCATTGCATAGAGTCTGAGACTGCATCGACGGTTTAGGTAACCTATTCTGAGACTTAAACGGTGCTTTTGACATTGAGACTGCATCGATGATTTAAGTATTGAGACTGAGACTACATCGATGCTTTGGGTAACCGAGACAGAGACTGCATTTATGCTTTAGATTTGAGCATCATTTACATCACTACTAATGACCCACAAAACAAACTAAATGACCCAAGTGTTAGTCATGACTAATGACCCATAGATTGGGAACTACTGATCTAGACTATCCAAAATATGATGATAAGGCAAATTCAGGATACATATTGAGTTGTTTATTAATTTCCCCGGTATTCATTGCTTGTTGGCGATGAATGATAAATCGTATTTGTGTATTTATATATGTATATATGTATATATATATATATATATATATATATATATATATATATACATATATATATATATATCTTATAATACATATTCTGAAAAGATTAATACATTTACTTCTCCTTGATGTTTAACAATATAAATTGTCGTGATGTATCCTATATGTATACATTAATCATATACGAGTCTTAAACTATTCCTTTAT
Organism: Osedax fenrisi; assembly: GCA_964019155.1. Taxonomy (NCBI): domain Eukaryota; kingdom Metazoa; phylum Annelida; class Polychaeta; order Sabellida; family Siboglinidae; genus Osedax; species Osedax fenrisi. Next base: position 50,641,379 of record OZ025240.1, on the reverse strand, counting down.
TTTCATTTTATGTTTTATCTTTATTATAAATTGCTGAATTACATAATGTAAGTGCATTGATACTATTTATTATAAAGCGTACGAACGCATGTGACTTTGTATCGTTATCATATCGTGAAATTCTACTATTTATATATATATATATATATATATATATATATATATTAACAATTGGTATTCAGAGATAACGGTATGGTTAATAGGCTAACATGATTAGACATGTATGGTGACACGACTAAAGTTGATAATATTAACGAGCATTCTAAATACGTATCCACATTACTTTCCGTGACTATTAATAATATTATCATTGAACCGTCAACTTCAGTGTATTATCTTAGAGAATAGTTCACTATATTTTTCAATTCACTTACCATTTTTTTTTAAATCGTATAACTTCGATCTGTTTTAACTTATCTTACTAATAATATTATCAAGTTCTATTCGAAGCATGCGATGTAGTATGTAAACGATAATGTTCTATATACTCTATAGAGTGAAATATATTTCAGATATTATTTAGTATACATAAGTTTTTCTGAAAAGATGGAAAGGATCATTTGAGCTTCCATTAAAGTTATATATCTAATGTTATAATGATCATACAATAATAATAATACAATAGCTGTAGTGATATCTATTTATATAATATCTGAATCTTTCGTACGACCAACAATTATATTTCTACTGAAAATCTGATTATTTCAATTTGTCCCACCCATATCTCAACATATTGACTTTATGTAACTATCTATATCTATTCTATATATTTCACCTACTAATTTCAGGAATTATCTTTTACAACTAATATTTAATAGAATAAATACCATAGTAATATATATATATATATATATATATATTTATATATATATAAAATAGTACTAGATAGTATTTGCTATATATACACTGTTAAAAAGTATACTTTTATACCCTGTAGGGTACAGCGAATTCAATTTATAGGGTTCAGATCATTAAAATATCACAACTATTTACCATGTACCCTAGAGGGTACACGACTTTTAAACTCACTAGGGTACAATATATATATATATATATTTGTAGGGTACATATATGTTAAATATTAGGGTGCATGACTGTTAAATGCACTAGAGTTTACTCTATATATTTATTAGGTTACAGATATGTTAAATATTAGGGTACGTTATTATTATTTTACATATAATGCAATTCATTTATGGTACATGTCATACAATTGCATTAGGGTACACGGTATCATATAATTAGGGTACAACCAACTAAAATTATGTAGAGTACAGTTTGATCATTTGTATCATCATAGGATACTGGTCGTATTTATTCAAACTTTACCCTAATTAGGGTACGGCTATGGGGACACTACTTACACCCTACAAAATGCACTCGCTGTACACTAATTTTTAACAGTGTAGTGTCATACACATAATCTATACATATATGTATGTGTATATACTACAATTATTTAATTACAAATTATCTCCAAGTCTACTATTAATAAATCTGTAATTCACGAGTGTTTCACGTATAAGCTTATCAAATATGTTTATAATAATGAATCCACGAAGACTCGGTAACTATATCTCTGTTATTCGTATGTGTGTGTGTAAACTAATCTTACACATATCATATAACATATCATTGAATGCACACGCGATATATATATATATATATATATATATATATTAATTTATAGCGATTAAAAAAATACATATCGTAGTTATTAATGTATAATATACGGCTATAGCCGAACGCATCGACATACGCATCGACATACGCATCGACATACGCATCAACATACGCATCAACATACGCATAAACATAGCGCCGATACGGGGGGGAGCGACTGTGAAATAGTCTGCCGGAGTCTGCCCAGCTGGTCGCGGCTGAAAGCATTATCTACGCGCGGATATGTGTGTGTACGGATATCGCGTGTGGGGTGACGTCGCTAGGGGATACTCGGCGCTCTTGTATACACGGGTCACGTGACGAATGACTCTCGTGTGTGGGCGTGTTATCGATACCATGGTAACGCGGAGTGTAGTGAGATGCGCGTATACCTCTAGAGATATGCACGGCGCGGCGCACCTATGTGTGTGTGTGTGTTCGCTAAGCGCTTAGAAATAGCCGCGTAGATTCCGACAATGTATATATATCATATAAATGTATTTATATATAAATACACAATATATTTATACACATAACATTTATATATATATATATATATATATATATATATATATATATATATATATATACAGTAAATTATAAATGTACATGCATGTGTATAGGACCTATAATATAGGTTACGTGATGCATTATCGCGCGGGTAAAACCATCGATTATGAGTCACCTTATATTATGACTGTTCGATAATGATTCATTAGTACTAAGTTTAAGTCCGCGGCACATATGCCGTACCACTACGTAGTATATCTCGAGCTCATTGAGAATTAGTGATATTATAATGTTAGTCTACGTAAGATGTTACTAGCATCACTTTATAAGTTTATGTTGGACTTCAAAGTACAGGTACATTTATTCGATTCCACACACACACATATATATATATATATATATATATATATATATATATATATATATATATATATATTTAAATCATACATGAAATACAGAGTTCCATAGTATATAAACAAAATTATAAAATAATAAACTAAACTAAATAATTAATCTAATAATTAAAAGTTTGGTGTGAATCCGGCTTTAGGGGGGTTCAAAATATACGGCAAAATATGGCATATTAAGGAACGAAATTTAAAATACTATATAAATAATGAGTTATACCAATATGGTAAACATTGGTGATGCCATCCCTATCATCGTCATGGGAATACAATATTATATATATTTGAACAATTAGAGAATTACACGATAATTGTATTCATTTTTATAACGAATAATACGACATCCGTAATATAATGGTTTCATTATTAACATAATCATTTAAAAAAATTAATGATGCAATATGTATACATATGTAGTTCATCATGATACGATGTGAAACAAGCAACATCCGGATTGGTAAATGAGTACGGCAAGGATGCATCCTATCTCCATTGCTATTTAATATCTATGCAGAAAGAATAATGCGAGATTTCCTGGAAAAGTGGGATAAAGGCATTAGTATAGGTGGAAGGAAAGTAACAAACCTTAGATATTCTGACGACACTACATTGATAGCAGGAACAAAAGATGATCTCACAGAGCTAATTACAAAAGTAAAAAGAGCAAGCGAAGAAGCCGGATTATATTTAAATGTAAAGAAAACAAAGGTGATGACTATAGGTAAATTGGACCATAATAGTAAATGATAACAATATCGAAATCGTTGATACATTTATCTTACTGGGAGTTCTAATTACAAATGATGGAGTTACTGATACGGATCTATGAAGAAGGCTGGAAATGGAAAAATATGCCATGAGAAGTCTGAAACGTATATTCAAAGATAGAGGCATTAGACTAACGACAAAAATAATGATTGGTAAAACACTGCTATTTCCAATTATCCTTTATGGAGAAGAAACCTGGACTATTAAAAAGGCAGATAGGAAAACAATTGATGATTTTGAACTATGGTACTGGAGGAAACAGCTCGGAGTTACCTACTTAGATAGGAAGAGAAATACTGAGATAATTGACATAATACAACCTAAAGGAACGCTCGAATCCAGAATTGGCAAGGCTGCCCTATCTTTTTTCTGACATGTTGTTAAATCAGATATGATGGAATTGCAAATGATACTGAGAATAATGGAAGGTCGGCGAGGAAGAGGCAGACCACATTGCACTTGGCTAGATAATATAACAAATATCTCTCTACAGATATTATGAATCTCCGACTAGATGCTAGATACAGAGCGGGATGGAGAATAGCTATAGCTATTAGGTATACCATGGGGTCGGTTTCGACTCGACGGCACAGGGTAACAAGGTAATGATATACAAATTGATATTTTAAAATAATTTATTGTCTATTATAATTTTCTTATATTTTTTGAGTGTTTACACTATATCTGATTCTAAAATACATATATATATATATATATATATATATTCACAAAATAATATAGTAATTTTAATATAAGTTGATATTATTATAAATATTAATATATTTACTATTATTATTTGTGTTTTGTTTATTCATTTATTTTGGTGGTAATCTAATTAGTATTACTATTATTTTATATATATTATTATTGTAAATTTAAATACCAACAACTATTTAACTAATGATCAGTTTTAATATATAACACTCTTAACTAAAATCAAACTAAGAGTAACCACATTTGTATACATGTAATCACGCAAGAACTTATAAGTATATTATATATTGTATAAGTAAAAAACTATAGTGATATTACGTGCACGTATAAATGTATATGATATTTACACATATACAATGTATATTATATATAATACATTATATATGTATATATGTATATATATATATATATATATACATAAACTTACTGTAAATATTCTATATATGTATTGATATTAATCGTAATTATCAATTAAATTATTAAATATATATATTATAGATTGTAATGAATGCATATAATATATACAAGAATTACACGAATATATCCTAAACCTAAATACAAATATATAAATGTGTGTTTATAAAAATATATACGTATTAATTGATGTAAGCATTAATCATTATAAATAGAAATATTTAGGGCAACACAATATATTCCCGTATACATACATTCTATTTAATATATAAAAAAGTGATATACACTATTATATAATAGTATACCATACTTTATTATAGAAAATATTACACATATATTTTCGTATACGTTGTATATAGAAGTTCCATAATAGAACCGATGCGCCGCTTATAACGTCATGAATTGTTTCTGACGTCATATATGGAAGAGAGAGAGAGAGAGAGAGAGAGAGAGGGGGAGAGAGAGAGAGAGAGGGTATATCTACCTGATATAATACATGCATGTGTGTTATGATAGAATTAAGTGGCCCGGTAGCACCTAGATCGCATCACCAGCATCACCCCTCGGGGAACACGTTACTTATGCGAGCGTATGATTGCACGCGCGTGTGTGTCTGCGTGCGTGTGGCCGTGATACTATGGCTTGCTACGAGAGACAGGCATCAGAGAGATAGCGGTAATCGTATGGTTATGTAATTAAAGAAAATACATTACGTAATTAGTTATCTTGCATCATAAGCAACGCAGCGAAATAACAGTCTAACTAACTCGCCTATGGAGATGTATTATTATTATAGAATATATAAGAGTAATGCTAAATTTGTGTTGAGTTTGTATCGAAATCTATTTCGTTAGAAACATTATCAATATGCTGTAAATATATAACATTCCGGCGTAATTATAATAGATAAGGTATATAGTGCACTGACTTAACCTTTAACCTCGTGCATGTCAAGGGTAAGGTTATTCTTCATAATTTGCATCTTATAAAGAATATATAACAAATATTTATATTGACAATGATGTAGCTAAATAATCATATTTCTATGATGTCGTGTACAACTAGTATAACAAGTCCCATACTTTGACATTAATATTTCAGTATTTATTTTGTATAACATCATTCTACTATCAATGTGAGAACTATTTTATTATTATAAATAATTTATTGAAATTGGAAGTATATATATATATAGACAAAACTAAATGAATATTTCATTTATTCAATTTATTTATTTATGTTTATAAATTGTTATTATATATATATATATATAAATGTAGTCATATTTTTATAATATATTTATAATTTTTATGATGTGAAAAATAATTGAAATATAAAATATAAAATAAATATATTGTATATATGTACTTCAAATAGCAATAGATTAATTTATTAATATTGTATTTTTGAAAAAATTAAAAAAATGTATAATATATTAATATTGGAGAAGTTTAAAAATAGTTTATTTAGTCTATACTTTACATGTGCTTTCACACATGTAAATATCACCCTTATACATCGTTTTTAATTTTTACTTTGTGTTTAGTATTTTCATTTCTGTAAAAATGTATATTTCAATTTATATATATTTTTTCGTTATTTATACATATATTTTATAACTCTATAATTGTATTCATTTTTGTAACTATATGTGTATTTTATGTATCTAAATACGCATATTTATATGAACATTTTAATATTCTTTATCGAAAATTCAATCATCTTTATTAATATATTTCTTAACCAAAATATATACATATATAATACATTTCTCCGTTTCTTATTGTATTTAATTATCTCTTCGGTAGTGGTTTATCACTTCGGTGCCTGGATATACCTGGAGTGTATCTACACGTATTCCGTATACACTATAACAGTTGTATACACCGTATACAGTCTTTGCAGTATATACACTATATATACAGTGTTTAAACGGTATTCTAAAGTTTACATTACGATGTGAATAGTATACGCTGTACAATGTAGCAGAAGAACAATATTGCTGCATCAGCTGCCTTTACTTGATCGTGCGGTGCGATTCTAATTCGGTGTGCGGATATAGTCGAGGTGCGATTCGGGTATATCCGGTACTTATGTCGGAACATTCGTAGCAGTCGGACTTTAACGAACCCCCCCCCCTCCCTTGATATACTATAATATAATACATATAGGGCTTCTTACTATTCTAGTACAGTGTATACACTATAGTGTCTACACTGTAGGCAGTTGCTATGTATGTACTACATGAATATATCTATAGGTGATCCTATAGGATATATATCTTATAATATATATATCATATATATATATCCTATAAATATATATATATATATATATATATATATGTATATATATATATATATATACATATACACATACGCATGTTAACACACGCGTGTTATGAGTCATAATGTGCATCGCGTTTCATTGATTACGTAATATCATGATTTTTTCGTTTGAGCGTTTAATTACGCTTTATTGTTATCGCATTGTTCTAAGACGTATACGTATATATATATATATATATATATATGTTTGTGTGTATGTATGTGTGTATGTGTACATATGTTCACGTAGGTATATATGTTTACGTAGGTATATATGCTTAATATATTTAATATATAGCGTATACGCTGTATATATTAATTTCATAAAAATACGTATACCTAATACCTAGATGTGCCGTTATTGGTTAGACCGTATTCTTTCTATTTTATATATATATTTTCTATAAATATATATATATATATATATATTCTTCTCGGGTATGTGTGTGTGCGTTAACACACACACACACATATGATACACGAGTAGTATTAATTAATCTATTGAAATAACGTATATACGCATGCGTAATGTGACCAATGTTACGTAACATGTTACGTACGTTGATGATTGCATAACTATAGTTACGAGGATTACCTCAAGTTAACAAACTCAGCATAATGTCATCATAATATATTGACATATAGCAATATATATATAATTATATAATATATTTTTATAAGTCTGGGGTCGATGGCTCAGTGGGACAACCAACAACTAATAAGCTTATAAGCCAGAGGTCCCGGGTTCGACTCCAGGCAGTTCTTGTTTTTCTCTTGTGTTTATCAATAATTTAATACACGATAAATCAAAACATAAGAAAAAAAGGTTACTATTTGTTTTGTATTGTCCGGGGCCTCTCACTGTTATTTATAACATGTACAAGTCTATGACTTATTGAGGGGTCCATTTGTATCCGCTATTATCATATGTGTGATTCAATCCCCACATCCATCCGTACTACACCATCAACTCCCAACTTCAAGAAACTACTGAAAACCTACCTATTTAATATGAAACATTAACTTAATATATATATGGACGGCCGATTGCTTTATAAGCACAGTTTGCAGTCCGAAAACCGAAAAATGTATGTAATGTAATAAATAAACATTATTATATTATTATATGTGTGATTCAATCAATAAGCATTATTACATATAGCAATATATTTATATAGGTACTATACAAGTTCATATATGAAATTTATTATATTTTCAATATTTTTAAAATGTATCTTCATGCAAACAATACGAAATTAAATTATTTATTATTCATGAGTTATCATTGAGGTTATCAAAAAGATTAATGAGATTTAATTAAATAAAATGTTCACATTTTACAAAATGTATATATATATACTCTTTCACTTTTAGGGGAGTAATTAAATTACTAAAACATCCATGCATGACGCCTAATATGCACTTTGCAGTGTGTATACACACACTGCATATATGCTACAGTATACGATGTACAGTATACTGTATACCGTGTACACTATGTATGTATATATATACAGTGTATAATGTATACATACATTGTACACTGTATAATGTACAGTATACAATATAGGACGTAAACGTATATGTACACATTGTACATTGTATACACTCTGAGTGTTACAACACACACTATATATAGTGTGTGTATATTTATATATATATATATCAAACTGCATGTGCGGATCAGTGGCTAAGGCATCAGACACACAAGCAGTAGGACACGAGCCTCGTTCGGTTCGAGCCTCGTCCGGACCATTAATTAATTTTATAAAATTGGTCTTAAAATATTATTTAGAAGTGATCTTATATACTTGTGTATAAATAAAGGATTGTCTCTCGTTAAAACCATGGATGCCTTAACATGAGAGCGGCTTCGAAGGGACATTAGAGCCATATATGGTTATAAGTGAAGACTTCATCTAAGTTCCTGGATGGTATGAAAGGACTCCACTAAATGAAAATAACAATAACAATATATATATATATATATTATATAACATACCTACACTCACACACGTGCGCACACACACACACGCACACACACACACACACACACACACACACACACACACACACACATACACACATAACTCTATAGTCATACACGCGAATATATGTGATATTTGCATCATCAAATATTGATGATATTCTATAGAATAAAGTATACTGTGATCTATAACTGAACTATATTAATTATATTATCGAATATATGTGTTGGTATATACATATATATATATGCCAACACATATTTTATAATATAATTAATATAGTTATCAAAGGTATTTTGTTACTATTATTACTGGTATTATGATCTAATATATTACGTAATACTAATATCTGATTGATAGTGACGTGTAGTTATATCATTCTATAATATATATTGATATTAATGCATATTATACTGTATAAATACATAATTAATAAGGATCACTTTATTAATGTAATATCACGTATCGGTATCCAGCATGCGTACAGAGGTGTGCACGACATGCATTAGCACGCGTAGTGGTGGGAAGTAGTGGTGGTGGTGGGCAGTAGTGTTGGACAGTAGTGGTGGGCAGTAGTGGTGGGTAGTAGTGGTGGTGGTGAGCAGTAGTAGTGGTGGTGGGCAGTAGTGGTGGTGGGCAGTAGTGGTGGGCAGTAGTGGTGGGCAGTAGTAGTCAGTAGTGGGCAGTAGTAGTGGGCAGTAATAGTGGGCAGTAGTGGGCAGTAGTAGTAATAAGTATTGGTCAGTAGTAGTGTGTAGTAGTAGTATTCAGTAGTATTGGTCAGTATTACACTGTACATACTGTATACTATATACTGTATAGTACATGCACATCATCATAGTCGACTGTGTTTACCGTGCTACATGTAACGGTCAAGTAGTATCAACTTTACACGATAACTAACAATCAAAACAGGCGTATGCATAATTATCTAACAAAATCTATACACAGGAAAATTATATGGACTGGATAAAATCCCCATATAATATGTCCAACTCATATATGAATATACTTCTATAAATCTGTAAAAGGGTGTATTTTCAAGATTCACTGTAAAAGTTAACTGAAAGATTTCTAATACCTTTCATAAAACATGAAATGTATGCGTCATTATCAACTACCGTATAATAACATTGACCCATATCTCAGCGAATACTTACAATGGTACGCTCCTAAAAACGATACAAACGGAAGTTAATACCTCGCTACGAAAAAATCAAAACAGTTTCATAACAAATAGATCTACGACGGGCGACATGTCCACGATAACAAGACTACTAGAATGTGGACACGCTAAACGCTTGTTAACTACTCTCATTAACTTCTCCACAGCTGGTGGTTCCGTACTTCGAGGAACCGTGAAGAAATACATACAGTCTACGCAATACCAACGATAAGCGCTATTGAGGTAGTATATCGACATACATGTGTGTCGTCTAAAGTTACATCTGATGATGATTGCGTCATCGATGTCCTTTAACTTCACATGACTTCGCGGTAGGAATCCTCACTGATAAGAAAAGGCTAGTCATTTTATTGAAAAGCTAGTAATTTCAAGAATTTCTAAGCGGACCATGGTAATTTGAAAATTGACTATATTATCTAGTCACTAGATATGTACTAGTGATGTAAATAATACCGAGCTTTTTGATGCCGAGCAGAGACTTTTGGTTATTAGTGCCGAGCCGAGACTTTCATTTTCGGAAAAAAAAACGAGCCCGAGCCGAGCCGAGACTCTAGCCAAGCGAGCCCGAGCCGAGCCGAGACTCTAACAAAACGAGCTCGAGCCGAGTTGAGACTTTAGGTAAATGAGACTGAGACTGCATCATGCTTTAGATTTGAGCATCATTTACATCACTAATATGTACTATGTATATAGTCTTTATTGACTATTATACCTAGTCATTTATAAATGACCATGTTATTAAATATATATTCAACTTACTTTGTTAAATTATTATTGACTATGTTATATAGTCTTTATTGACTATAGTCAGGCATTATATATAATGACTAGTCATATATAGGAGCTCCAAAGCAAGACGAGTCTGTAGGGCGTATCTATAGATCGCCATCTTGATCACGTGATAATCGCCTGGTAAAAAGCACGTGATATCTGCATCACACTTGTCAATACCTCACCAGCCATTGATATAACTATTAACTGTTAACTATTCAAAATACCTGACGGGAGTCACAAGCGAACGACGATTCAAGACTGCTATATATATATATAGTAGATGAATTATACAGAGAGATCGGTCTCTAAATAAACGCTGGAAAAACATAAAAAATGAGTTTGAACCAACACACTTCAACAATAATAAAAAGTTTTTTTTACATCATTTTAAATAAATTATATTTATAAAAAGGCAATACTTTTATGTAGTATAATAATATCTATTGAATAACAAAAATTACTTCATTATCTTTATTAGTTTAGTATCATTAGCATTTTAGCTAGAACTAGAATTAACATGGTAAACCCAGGGCCGGCTTAAGCATACTATGGGCCCCGGGCAAAAAAAACGTATGGGCCCCATAGTAATTGAATAACATATTAAATAGGCCATTTTAGTACAAACTAATATTTATAACTCTTCAATTTTATCATATGTTATCATTATACTAATTATTTTGTAATTTGTTTGTATACTTTAATCAACTCCTCATAATAATTTATTTTCTCGCATATATATTTAGAGCAGTGGTTCCCAACCTTTTTTCACCGTGGCCCTTTTTTTATAATTCTTAATTAAAAAATATACCATGACCCAATGAACATTTTTATTTTGGTATTATTATACTTTAATCATAAAATAATAATATAAACATTAATATACATATATTTAAATATATATTTCCATCTTAAATTGTTCTCGTCCATAAATCCAATTTTCATATAAAAGCATTTATATTATTTTTTAGAAATTGGCCCATGACCTACAAAAAATACTCAATGACCCAATTAGGGGTCATGAGTCATGACTCATGACCCATAGGTTGGGAACCACTGATTTATAGAGTGCATACATATGTATTACCGTTATTATCTCAATGTAACCTAATTGCAATACTTTTCTGATCGACTTTATACTACAAAGTAATAAGCTCAACGGTTTTCGCGATATTGAAGTCTCAAATTGTTGCATTATATTGAATAAATACGTTGACTCTAGTAATGTAATTTACGTTATATTTTAACATATATAATATCAGATATAAATTATGTAATTATAAGAAGTCCACAAGAGAGTGCACTAACATAATCTGCTTGCGATCCCAATTTATATTCGATAATTATTTTAATAAAAAATATTATATTCTTCATTAATCTAGATGTTAATATATTCTTTATATAGTTTGGCTAAATAAATTATATTTATTTGGGATGAAGGCAAATAATATTGCTACACTTGTCGAAGATTTAACGGAATTTTGCCCAACCAGATTTAAGGAATACACAGTGTATATATGTGGATCCATATTGACAATGGACTATGGTATATTATAATATATTTCATGTCATTGAATCTTCCAGACATATTGCTGGCATTTTCATAACTTTGAGCTCTATAATCTATTATAATTATATTATTATTTAAAAAATTCGAATAGATCGGTAGCTAAATATTGACCGATGTGATAAATTATCACTGATACATTATCAGTGATAATGAATCTCAACGTACAATCGTACGTCATAAATCAATAAATACCTATATAATAATAGTACATAACTTGATACAAATAACGATAATTGTTACCTACCTACATGTGATATATCTGGAATTGAATACACTGATATATAATATAATATTTTTAATTTTGTATTTCTTCAATGATTTAGTTATCAGTGATAACTTATCACCTATTCTCCAATAAGAATATATCCATTGTGTTTATTTATTTGTAAATAGATAGATGAGGGTGATGTCAATCTAAACATTCATTTGTAAGTAATAGGTGGATAATTGCAAAAATGCCTTTAGTATTATATTTATGTTATATATATATTTATAAATAATATCTATTTCAATAAATATAATATCTTTCTGTAATAATAGTATGTTGAAAAAGATAATCATTTTATGTACAGAATTCCCTTTCATCAATAGACATTATTAAAAATACTATAGGAATAACCTAAAGCAGAATAATCCTATTTAAATAAAAACTATTATATATATATATATATATATTATGTGTACTAATACAACTATAATAATATATACACTATGAGAATATACACATTTTATTAATACGAGCATAAGATAGAGAAAATTAATTATTTTGAAAATATCTATTTTTTTAATTACTATACCAATTATAAATCTATATAGAATATCTTTTTTTCGTAATTCATAATCAATATAATCCTTTACAAATATCAAAAATCATAGTTAAAATATATCTTAATATATACATCATATTTAATTTTAATAAAAAAAAGTATACTTTTTGTTTTGTAAACTAATCATAGAATTATAAATTGTTAAGATTTAACTATGGTTAATAATCCCTAATAATACATTTATCATTTATCACCTTCTAGTTTATCAAACAATTATTTATCAATCCGTTTCATACTATTTTATCTAACAATCAGAGATATGTGAGAAGATCTATGTTATCACTATTATCATGTGCTCCAAAATCTTCATGTAGCTGTTTCCACCATATCTTCGTGTCAATTTAGAAATTTTTGTAAAATACACTCTTCAAATAGGTCTAAATGACTCATATTTAATTAATTTATTATATTATTTTTATTTTTTTAATTAGAATTAATAATATATAAGAAAAATAGTTTAGAACATTTTTTTTTCATATAAATAGTAAAAAAAACTAAGGAACATAGTCACGATAAAGTGGCTGACCTAGGAGACCGAATAGGACATGTATTTATCAATTAAAGTGTATCTGGTATTTGACAATACTATGTGCATACTAGCGATGTCAATTATAATTTAGCATATATTAGCACATATTTTGAGCATATATGCTCAAATCTAAAGCATGATGTAGTCTCAGTCTCAATTACCTAAAGTCTCAACTCGGCTCGGCTCGGGATCATTTTTTTTCCGAAAATGAACGTCTCGGCTCGGCATCAGTAACCAAAAGTCTCGGCTCCGCATCAAAAAGCTCGGTATTATTTATACCACTAGATGAAATGTACATTATTATTCACTGAATCGCGGAGTTGGCGATGATTATGTTTTTTTAAATTGATGTAAATGTGAAATATATAAAAATTAGTATTGAAATGTAATTTCAAAAAGCATCATTTTGGCTAGGTAATGTTTTATAAAAGTCTCAACTCAGCTCGGGCTCGTTTGGCTAGAGTCTCGACTCGGCTCGGGCTCATTTATCTAGAGTCTTGGCTTGGGTCGGGCTCGTTTTTTTTCCGAAAATGAAAGTCTCGGCTCGGCATCATCTACATTACTAGTTAATACCAAACATATTGTTAATTACGACGACTACATTGAGTAGACGTGTCATGGACGTGTCCCGTGTACTATAGTAATGTACTATAGTAATGTATCACCGTGGATATATTCGTGTGTACAGTTTAAGTGTATATACACATTACATCATAACCGTGTGTACATGTACCATGTACAATGTATACATATTACACCGTTCCCGCCATACAATGTTCGCATCATATACGTATACGTACACGTTAACGTGCGTCGTGAGCGCGTGTATGTGTGTGCGCACGTATTAACGCGCGCGTGGACACACACACACATGCGCACCAGCGCGTATATCCACGCGAGCTTAATCCGCGGTAATGCACACAAAAAGTTCACACATAACGAGATTAAGATATTATTCACGCTCGTGTGTGTATGTGTGTGCGTATGTGTGTGTGTGTGGGTGGGTGTGTGTGTGTGTTTAGTGAAGAGAAAGAAAGAGAGAGTGATGTCAGAGCGCATTTAGCGCTAGATATTTAGAGTGCAGCGAACACACACATGTCATTTATTTTATGGAATACATTATTAGTATATCTAATAACTAATGCAAATATTACACACACACACACACACACACACACACACACACACACACACACACATACACATACACATACATACATATATATATATATATATATATATATATATATATATATATATATAAGTTTATGTGCTATATAATGTTTACAATGTTCAGTGTATACATATGTGTACATATTTGTACGACGTATATTGTACATCGTACATTGTCCGTCCTTTTATACATGCATACATGCATGTACACTGCATGTACATTGTACACTGTACAATGTACAGTATACTGTACAATATATTATACAAATACAGTATACATATATACAACTAAATGTACATCATATACTCTGACTGTGGTGTGTATTGACTTGTAACATTGACCTCTGTATATTTATAAATTGTTCAACTTATATGTTCATCTCGTAACTTTAAACCCCGTATCATTATTATATAACATCACAGTATTAGTGATGTTGACATTGATGATACTTCCTCGGGATTGGCCATTTTTGGGTTTTTGTTTTAATATTTATGATTTTTCTATAATTAGTTGTATGTAGATTATTTTACACATTTTTGATAATAATTGTAATCAATAATTTATTTAAAAATGTATTATTATTATTATATAAATGTTAACGATGCATACTATAATAAATCATTATTACATTTAAAAGTGAGAATGAGAAATTCATTTTTCAAACAAATAGAATCACCCACATAAAACCGCAAAATAACTCAAAAACACAAAAAAAAAATCCACAATTTGTGAATGTTTTCCAACCCTGCTGGGTTATACTATATAAATTATACCTTACTTACCTTACCAGGTCGAGCTTGCTCGGCATTCATTAACACGTAACTTCCATTCATCTCTATCATTCATCGCATTCATCAGTTCGTCTACATTACATTCGGTATCGTCGATGAGTTGATCTACAAAAGTTTTTGCTGGACGTCCACGGGAGCGTTTACCATGTTTAGGTAACAAGATAAGAACGTCACAAATCAGCTCTTTTTTGCTCCTCCAACAATGTCTGGTGAATCTAAGTCTTTGTTCACGGATTGAAGAAGTTACTTTTGGAGTTTTGCCATAGAGTTCTTTATTGGTAAGATGTTCTTTCCATGATACGTTCAGAGCGGCCCGTAGCATGCGGGTGTAGGCTCCGTCGATTTTTTTTCTCCAATTTTGTTGTTAAAGTCCATGTAATTGCTCCATATACAAAAACAGATTCTACCGTTGCTCTGAAGAAGTTTCTTTTCAGATTTTTAGATAACTTTGAATTCCATATGTTGTTCATTTGGTTTAGTGCGGCCCAGGCTTTTCCTATTCTGACATTTATATCATGCTCTGTGGATGCTATAAAACTACCAAGGTATTTAAAGTCTTGGGTTTTCTTGATATTTTCTACATTCTGGGTTTTAATCATATCTGTTGAATTCTGATTGTATGCCATGTATTCTGTTTTAGCGACATTAATGTGAAGTCCGATTTCTTTTGCAGTTTTTTCTAGACTATTTAGTAAGATATTGGCTTCTTTTACCTTATTGGTAGTGATTGCAACATCATCTGCATAGTCTACATCTGTTATAGTGAATGCGGGGTATCTTGAGCTCTTTCTTTCTGTAAGAGTTAATCCATATTGTGAGTTATTATCAATCGATGTTCTCATTATGTAGTCTAAACAGATAATAAATAGATATGGTGCTAAGGTATCTCCTTGCAGAACTCCTGTGGTAATAT
This sequence comes from Osedax fenrisi, assembly GCA_964019155.1. Classification (NCBI taxonomy): domain Eukaryota; kingdom Metazoa; phylum Annelida; class Polychaeta; order Sabellida; family Siboglinidae; genus Osedax; species Osedax fenrisi. Next base: position 50,624,828 of record OZ025240.1, on the reverse strand, counting down.
CGAAGAAAGGGGTATCTCCATCTGGTGATCTGACCATTGCGCGAGTGTTTGTATATAGTATCATTATTGCGTTGATCGTTTCTTTTGGTATCCCATATGCTGATAGAATATATTTTAATTTTAATCTGTCGATTGAATCGAACGCTTTCGAAAAATCAATAAATAGAAGTATAGCAGGTACATTTTTCGATTTTACTCCTTCAATTAAACGACGAATGGTTAATATTTGCCAAGTTGTTGATCGATTTGTTCTAATTCCGTTTTGGTTTTGTTAAGGATATCTTCTATCTTGGGTCTTATTATATTTAATAACATCAGATTGTATATTTTCGAAGCTATTGATGTAAGAGTAATACCTCTATAATTCTTTGTCAAAGCTATAGATTTCCTTTTTTTGGAAATGGTAATAAACAACCTTCGTTCCATCTTTTTATTGGATCTTGATTGTATACACTATTGCAGAAGTGTAATAGAATTTCTTGGAATTCTCCTAAGTTCCAGACTTCTGCTGGGATTTCATCAAGTCCTACTGCTTTGCCATGTTGTATACTTCTTACAGCTATAATGATTTCGTCAGGTGTGCAGATCCTTTTTGTATATCTAATTCGCTATTTACAATTTGCGAAATTTCTTCTTCATTCTCATTGATCTTTGTGGGTTTACCAAGTAGATCTTGGAAATATTTTTGACAAAGTTTAACACGTTCCTCGTTATTTTTTGCCTTTATTTTTGATCTGCATGAGTTTTTCCTTCCGCTTACTTCGTTTACTATTTTCCAGGTTTTTGCTGATTTTTGATTTCTTACAGCATTTTGTATTTCATCAATCTTACTCTGGATGTATTCAGATTGTTCTTTATCATAAGAAAGTACAAGATTTGTTTGTGCTTTTTTAAATTTTCTGATATTTTCCATTGTCGGGAGTTTCGTTTTTCTGCGGTTTCTTGTAGAATAGTTCGTTTGTTGGATATCTCTAATGTTTCCCATGGTAGTCTTTTCTTTAACTTTGGTTTCAGTGGTATTATTTCTTTAGCTATTTCCTTGCATGATGTTTCAAAATGTGCAAAAGTCGAGTCAGCGGTTTTTGTGGATAGAGTATTCAGAAGAATTTCAAACCTGTTTTTGACCTTTGTGATGAATGATTTTCTTATTTCAGTATTCTTTTTCAGACAGCTCCATTCATATGGCTTGTTCTTACTCGTTTTTTTCTTATTTGCTCTAAGGCTTAATTTTATTTGAGCTGAGACGATTCTATGGTCAGAGGCGATACTAGCGAAGGAGTTGTATGCTCTACAATTTTAACTAGAATTCCGATTCCTCCATTTGATGCATTTATTGAGTTTTTCCAAGCAGAGCATGTCAGCAATATCCATTTTCCAAACGTTTGTTCTTTTATGGGTATATCCTCATGACTATGTCTATGTTCTTGGATGCATATTATATCATGTTTTGTAGATTCGGCTGAGGCTATCAGTTCACCTATTTTTTCTTGTTTTCGAAGAGTTTGAACATTAAGTGTTTCGATAGTTAATAACTGTTTAGTCTTTAGTAGTATATTTAATTTTGTAATTTTAATTTTTTTAGTTTTCTCTTTTTCTTTGGTTTTCTCCTTTTCTTTTTCTTTAGTTTTCTCTTTTTCTTTAGTTTTCTCAGTAGCTAACTTTTCGAGTGTACCCTGGGATGGTAATACAGAACGCGCTCCTTGATTGTCTGCGCGAAAAGCGATGCGGCATGAATGTTGGTGTTGTTGTTGTGTCATGTTGTGCTTTCAATGGCTGGTATAGCAGATGCGGTCGCCACTCCATAAAAAAAATTAATAATTATAAATTATATATATTATATATTACATGTATATACTATAGTATTCGCTATAGCGTATATATTGTTATTGTTGTTATTGTTATTGTTATTGTAATTTTGTGGAGTCCTTTCATCCCATCCAGGAACTTAGATGAAATGTTCACGTATAAACACATGGATATAATGTCCCTTCGAAGCCGCTCTCGTGTTAATGAATCCATGGTTTTAATGAGAGCCGATCATTTGTCTATACATATTTATATAAGACTACTTTTAGATATTATTTCAAGACCTATTTTAATGGTCCGGATGAGGATCGAACTCGCGTCCTACTGCTTGTGTGTCTGTTGTATCAAAAGAGCAACACATATTCCTGCAGGCATTTATATGAATGAATATATATATATATATATATATATATATATATATATATATATCACGTGTACGTGAGTACGTGTGTATGTGTGTATATATATATATATATATATATGTATATATACATATATCAACGCATGCGCATTAGTATCGAGGAGATATGAAAGCCGGCCCGGGTTAACTATAGCAGGATATAATTAGGTTCGGTGATGAATAATCACCGATGATTCATAATTAGGCAGCACAGTCATCCGTCATCAATACCACTCGGTCTCCTCTCTGTGTGTATCGTCTCGCATGCGTATGTGTGTGCGGCGCACGGCTAATATGTGTGCATTGCGTCATCGGTGAGTCATGATCTTTAACGCGAGCGTAACATCGCGCTGTATAATTGATGTACACATACTGTAGTATATGTGTGTGTGTGTATATATATATATATATATATATATATATATATATATATATATATATATATATATATATATATATATAGTTAACATTCATATATTATAATATTCTTTTTATTATATATATGTTATAAATTTAAAATGAATTCGGGTATATCTAAAATAATTAAATTGCTAATATCGCCGTGTATTGTGTGTGTACCTTTTAGTTATTGTATTACTGTGTAGACTGTGAATATAATTTGAAATTTGTTACGAATAGTTGTAAATAACTATAAATAAAACAACACTGATTATATATGATATATAAGTATATACCACTGTGGTCGATAGTGATATGTGTGTTATTGATCAAGTATTGCCGCATAGGACACATCTGTCCTCTATAGCGCAGGCATAGGACATATGTCCTATAGGTATACATAGCGGCCATCTAGCCGTCCGCTAACAACATCCGTATACATGCCTTCATGCTATAGCTCCTATAGGCAGCTATAGCTCATATAGGTTACCTGTAGTTAATACTTTGCGTGAAGTAACGCGTACGGGCATACGCTTATATATATATATATATATATATAACTATATAACTATATAACTATATAAAATGGTGACATCGGTGGGATAAACGCATCTCTCTCCGAAGTAGAAATAAATATGTTCGTTTTACTTCGGATGGGGGATGAAGGACAAAGATTGTACGAAGAATCCAGTTCTAAACAAGATGACAAGATGACAAGTACTTGGACGTTTTTTGAAGGAATTGTTGAGTCACACATCAACCCAAGAATCTTTCTGGATAAACGCCACACGATATTAAAGGAGAGACACGAGTCAATTGATCATGGCAGATACGTCGCTGCAGAAAACACATATTATTACGTAAGTACGATGACCCCGATGATGACCCCGTAGATCAGATCATATTCGGCCTAAGAGATAACCTCCTCAGAGAAAGGCTTTTAGACACGAAACCTCTCAACCTTAGAGATCGCAACGAAACGTGTCGATCCCATGAGATCTCATTTCGGGCGAAAGATCGTATCATGTTACTGCTGACTACAATAAAGTCTACGACATCACGACTTGCAATATGAATACACCTTCCCCGAGTATATACCGTGGACTAACGCATGACATCTCCCCTGCCCTTGGAGACCTATACAACGCATGCGTGCGGCAAGAAGAACCACTGGTCGTCAGTATGCAGACAGCGAAGACCACACACACGCCATAGCTACGGGAACACGGGTATCATCTAATGATACCCGTGTTCAGGTTTTTATATCCTTATATATTCATAATGATAATATTGTAATAAAAGATAAAGTAGATATATCCGGTATACCGGAGCTCAAACTAATGTGCTACCCTATAATATATTTGTCACATTAAAGAATACCCCTAAGGTACCCAGTATACGCTCCACCTCGAATTCTCCTAGCATATGGTAATATAGAAATAAAAAATACATGTCATAACAACTATACCATGTGGTATTAGTAACAATGCATTAGCTATAATATATTCAATATTACATAACATATACGAACAGTTACACTATATGCCTCCCTGTAGGGACGTATACCGTATACATGTTTACATATCTCTATATAGAACTATCTCTAACAACCTTACATTTCGCTATAACTAAAACTGACCGTACTGGCAGTACTAGTATAACCCAGACTCATACACAACACGCAATAAACAGACCAATTCAACCCATACCATTACTAAATTACCATCCCAGACGACAATCATACATGACCCTAATTTACATACTAAAATCGTACCAGACTCATACATTAAAATTACTAAGTTCTAACATTATTACATTCTATACTACAATTCCAAACCACACATCCACGACAACCAATCAACGCCCACCTTTAACCCCTATACTATACGACTAACAACAGCTCCTCTACATAGACTCTAGCTCCTTTACGACGGAGCCTACGGATTAAGAGAACACCAGTCTGCTATGTTGCATGATATCTGGCTAACTCGACGGACAGGGGGCCGAATGGCACAAGCACCACAAGTAAGCTCTGGTCGTCGGAATAATGGCTCTACCACTGATTTTCCATGCGAGAGAAGGAGGAATGTTATAAACATATATATAATATGAAAACCCGTGTTCGCTAAATATAATAAATTGACTCGCCCATTTATTCATGTCATGTTGACTACTTCACTATATATAGTCCTATAGGACGAGTTTCTATATACAGACACGATTTCTATAGATATATATATATATAGAGAGAGAGAAGAATAATATAATATCTAAGATAAATAAATATACATAAGCATTGACGTTTTATTATACATATACAGTAGAAGCTCGGTAACTCAGCATGCCGATAACTCAACATTGCCGATAACACAACATCCAAAAAATATTTGGTTGGATTCGTATCTTTTACATGTTAACAAAAACCCTATTACTCAACAAATATAACTCAACATCGTTTTTATAATCCTAGCCTATACATTACATGTAAATATACATCCGATAACTCAACATTTATGAAAAATCAAAATATCACAAACATATGTTGTTGGATTCGTATCTTTTACATTGCTCAACAAATATAATTCAACATACACTATTCAACATGGTTTTATTTAATAATATATGGATATAAATATATAAACGTAAAAATACAATTACAATTATTATATTATCATACGAGTACTATTTTGAATGCATTTATGTGAACAAAACATTAATTAAGTCATTAATTTATACATCCGATAACTCAACATACTCGCTAACTCAACATAAAAACTCCGTCCCGTCAATGTTGAGTTATCGAGCTTTGACTGTATATATATATATATATATATATATAAACGTAAATGATATAAATATTTTGTTTATTTGTAATTCCATTTAATATCATTGTTCTCGTTATTATGTATTGTTCTAGTTTTCGTTCTTTACTATTATTTTTTGTTTATTTTTATTTTATTATATATGACGCCGATAAACATATAATGTTTTGTTAGTCAATAAACTATTTAATAATAATAATAATATATATATATATATATATATATATATATATATATATATATATATATATATATTAAATTAGTATATAAATATAAATTCAAAACATATTCTATTATACAAATAATTGTATAATCTAATATATTTTCTATATATTTATCCAGGTTTTTAACAGTATTAAGATTATATTGTACATAACAATAACAGGTTCACTAATTACACTGGTAGTACACCTTTCTGTCTACAATGTACCCAGACAATGTACTATAGTACACATTTCTGTCTACAATGTACCCAGGTAATGTACTATATAACACCTGTTTGTCTATAAATGTATACATAACAGTAATACGGAGATCAGAGTATGTTGTGAATTTATTTATAAATTGATGATCTATTAAATGTATTTATTTTATATAGTAAAGTATATATACTCATATAATATTATTTAGTTTCTGTTAATAGAATATTTTAGGTTTCTATATTTCCTAAATTATAATCAAGATAAATAATAATTTATAATTATTTTTAATTTATATATTTAGATAATACATGTCTAGATGTATTATATTATAGTTTAAATTACTATTCATAAATAATTTATTATTTGTATTTTATATATTACATTCTATTTTATAAATATTTAATTTCAATATTCTAAAATAATAGTATTGACGAAACTCTTAGAAACTATAAGTAATCAACATTTCTATAGAACTCATCATATATGATGGTGCTAATGATGGAGATGATGCTAATGGTTAGATGGTGATAATGCATGTGGCGATGATTAATAGATGATGATGATGATGATGATGATGCTGATGATGATGATGCTTATGATGATGATGATGATGATGATGATAATGATGTTGATGATGATGATGATGATGATGATGATGATGATGATGATGATGATGATAATGATAGTAATCATTATTGATGATTATCATAATTATAATAATAATAGTTATTATTATTATTTTTGCAATTATACATATATTTAGTATATATTTGTATATCTAAATTCTTCTAATAAATATTATTATTATTATATCTAACAGTTAATTATCAGAAAAAAGTTTTTTCCATAAGCAAATTACAGATGATTTTATATATATATATATATATATATATATATATGTGAACTATATAGCAGTGTATGTGCGAAGCAAATAGTCGGTGATATGGATTATGTATATATTTAGGTACGTTATACATATATATGCATGTGTACAATGTGTGAAGTGTGTGTTATCGACGTACGCTATAGCACACACATACGCACACCCGCACCCGCACCCTGGATCACGCGCACGTATACACGACACGCGTGCATGCGGTGTACGGTGTATATAGATTACTAAATAGGACTATAGTCCGACCCGATATAGTATTACATCACGTGTGCCGCTGCTAGCTGATCACGTGCGCTGCGATCTGATCACGTGCGCTTCGAGCTGATCACGTGCGCTGCGAGCTGATCACGTGCGTTGCGAGAGATGATCACGTGATACACGCACACACCACGTGACCGTACTGAAGAGCACTCCACCAGCGAAACCAGCAGCAGCACCGTCGCTGTAGCCACCGCCACAACTATTGCGCTACATCTAATAAAGAACAATGGAGCGCCGCCGGTCCACCTACGCCGAGTGCTATTGTCCTCGCCGTGACGTAATAGTGAATCAGCGCGTGTGCCCGGCGTTACGTCATACATCTACAGCTAATACTAATACCAAGGCCATGTCCTCGCTACTACTAGTGCCGCGATAAGGTATATTGTTAGTAATCTATACGGCACACAGTGTACGTGTGTGTGTATTAGTGTGTGTATGCGCACTGCACAACGTGTGTATACATACGATGTACAGTATACGGTTCCGAGATGTATAATAACGAGTGCATTCCGAGTGAACACGAGAATAACGAAACGAAACATTCGTAATGCATCTCTATCGTAGATTTGTATTCTTCCCGGTAAATTATAAAGCTATGATAACTATAGGGAGCCAGAGAGAAGCAGAGCTAGTTCTATGAAATTCGTACGATTACAACAACTATATATAGTATACTATATTATACTATAGTATACTAATATAAGGGTTTACGTTGCCGAGGAGAATTATACAATAATACAACGACCGCCGTAGAAATAGTATACCTATATATCTATAGATATTACTAAATGTATAACATCGTGTGTATGTATGTGTATATATGTGTTTGTGTGTGTTTGTGTGTGTGTATACACACACATATATGTATGTGTATGTGTAACACGAATTAGTGTTATATGCATAAATAAACAATTGCCATGGTTACGGTCAACTAGAACAGCGTTCCAGTTGTTTATATCCGTGTCAAGTTAGTATGTCACGATGTATGCGCTTTTCTAGGCATGTAAGATGATGTCCTTATTGCGTGTCCTTAATGCATTTTAGAATTCTATACTACACACCCATATACGGGCATATATGCAGAATGTGCAGTATAGGAGTGTTATGCTCTCAGAAAACAAGCAGTGGACAATATAAGGCATTACTATATAGATAGCATATACTATAATATATATATATATATATAGTAGGATATTATTGTTGCTTCTCTGATAGTGTATATTGTTGGCACGCGTTTATTGCGATCCACAATATCGATATTATTAATTATTAGGTTATGTAATATATATATATATATATATATATATATATATATATATATATATTTGTTAAATTTGATAAACTATCTAATAGGTTTTATTTACATTATTTCAATTGTCTAATATTCAATAAGAAAGTATGGTAAGGACCGGGGAAACAGATGATTTTTAAAATTAATTATTTATTAAAAATAATATTATATAAAATCAGATAATTTTATTTATTTCCTTTAAAATGATGCATATTATATAATGCATACAATTAAGTATAAGTGCCATAAATAAGCTTGCATAAAGAAGCAGGATTATATCTGTAAAACTACCTCTGCTTATATATACTATAGTGCTATAGAAATAATAAAAATATACATATTTACAGGGTAAATATGTATATTTGTATTATATCTATTATCATAGCTTTATTATTTTTTGAATATCCTATTTATCTTTTATTATATACAAATTTAAAAATTTAATTTAATTTTTATTTTAATTTAAAAACAAGGTTAATATATATGTAATTAATATATCGGTTATATTTTTTAAATTAATGTTGTATATTTGAAGCTCCATAACTTAAGAACTACTTGATAAAACTATATGAAACTTTCACAATTTATTTATATTATAATACTCTTCAGATATATGAAACAACCTAAAATAGTATAAGGGAGAGAACGGAGTAGTGGCCGATAATTTATATGCCTCAGCATACTTCTAATATATCGATAAATACCGAATTTTAAGATCTTATTTTTTTTGAACTAGCTATAAATCATATACCTATAGATCTAGAATAATGTGATTTCACTTTTATATAACGATTTATTATGTATTCAAAGGGCATAAAAAAACATTAAATAAGGCAAGTCCGGGGTAGTGGCCGCTATTATCAGAATATGCAACAGGTGTCTCGTAATGTATTACATTTTTTTTAAATATGTAATAATAAATAATTATATTTATGATACGCACCTTATTCAATTCAATGATTTAATTATATATATATACACACACATACACACACACATTCATACACATAAATAATTATAAATATATATAATCATGTTTTTGTTAAAATTTGACAAACAATTATTATGTAATAAATTAGAGTAATGAATTAATTATTTAAAAAAAAAATTTACTTTATATTATAGACATTTTGATTATCTAAATATTGTGAACGTACAACGAAATTTATATTCTATTTAGCACCATTTAAGCGTTAATTAAAACGACCACTACTCCGTTCTCGGCCACTATATATATAGTGGGGTATACCCCGTGCCGTCCCCTATAGGGTATAATGTATACCTCATTATACTCACCAATTTTTAAAATAATAAATGTTCCAGAAATCCCCACTAATTTTATAATATATTATATTTAATTTATTACTTTACAGATTTGTGAAATATATCTCATTCTCCCTATAGGGCAGCTGTCGTATACTTATCATACACTTTAAAATGTTCCTTATATATAGCCTGATAGGATATACAGTTCTAAATGTATTCTAAAATATACTAAAACAAATTGGTTATTTTTATGTATTTCTAAAGTTATCATCATAAACAATAATTATAGATAAATCTCTAAGTTCACAATTTCAATAAATCCCAACTTTCTCAAAAAGTATTGGTTATTCTACTACGAAGGAAAAGTTAAATGTTATCGAATTATCAAAGAAACATAATATATTGTACATTTATATTCTTAAATTTAAAAATAGATATAAAACATGTGTATATCTTTATGTACTTTATGTAATAATCTATTAAATATGTATATATATATATATATATATATATATATATATATATATATATAATTATAGTTTATATCATTACAGTCGTATATATTACATATATGTAATTTTATATAAATCCATATATGATAAACCTAATATATTTTTTTATATACATATTGATGTGATTTCTAAATAAAATATGTAAATATATATATATATATATATATATATATATATATATATATATATTCGTATATTATTACATTATATATAATATTAGTTATAATTTTGGTGTGTTTTTCATTCATAAGTATAAACTATACTGCGTTGTCAATACGCTATTGATTTTGTTACGCCGAGACCTACACATATTTATTACCGCACGACGTGTTCGTATAAGCATGTCCACTCTAGAGCAGTCGTTCTGGGACATATCAATATTGGCACCCGTGACAACAAAATAACACAAATAACACACACGCGCACACTCTCTCTCTCTCTCTCTCTCTCCGGCTAATACGAGCACACACACACACGCACCCCTACGTATACACACACGCACGCGTACACATGCACACACACGCACACACTAACACGTACACGCCGCGTACAATGCTCGTTTCGAACGTGTGGTAAATCCATACTAGACGCGCGAGAAAGCTCGAGAAAGCTCGAGAATTAAGCTCCTACATCGAGTATTACGTCATACCGGGCGGCGCGCGCGTTCCGTACGTCTATAGGCTAGGGGAACTTTGCGTGCGTGTGTGTGTGAGCGCGTGTGTTGATGGGTAGGTTGTATGTGTATACAGTCATTTAAAGTATGCAATGTACACTTCATATAACAATATATATATATAACAATATATATATATATATATATATATATATATATATAATATACACTATATAATCTACAACGTATATCAATTACAGCTCGAATATTTAACTGGTTATATTCAGCGTGTATGGATATATATATATATATAGTTGTATACAAGTAGTATGGGTATGTGGATAACTGAATGAAATAATCCGCGAAATAAATGTTGTATGTGTAATTGTGTATGTGTGTATGCGTATATACATATATGTGTATGTATGTGTGTACATATGTACAGTGAGTGTGTATGTGTATGTGCATGTGTCTAGTATTCACAGTGCAATACTATGAACTATATATAGTTCCTTCCGTCTATATTATAGTTACTTCTGTCGAGCGTTACAAGTAAGTATACGGAATTCGTGTTCCTCGATGATTGTTTACAATAGGTAATGAACGCGTATGTGTGTGTGTGTGTGTGTGAGAGTGTGAGAGAGTGTGTGCGAGTGTGCGAGTGTATGTTGTTGTTCACTCCGTTAATTGTGTATACAATAGTGTACACGCGTGATTAGTGCCGGGCCCCCGTATGTACACAACCTCCGTATGCACGGGCGAGGTTATGTCCATTAGGAGTGTCCTTACGCACTTCGCGAAGCCTGATTGCATCTTACATTATTGTACACTATAGTACCCGTTGATATCGGCACCCGTACCCCTACCCGTGGGTACAGTGTCAGCTGATGTTAGTACTTCCTATACACACACGCGCACACACACACCTATAGGTGCGTACAAACGTGCGCACCCATGTAGTGTTCACGGGGGTTATTAATTGCCCGCATCGCATAGGGGTGGGGTATACAGGGGGGAGTGGCTCGCTAGCATTCCTAGAAAAAGTGAACAATTCCCGGCTCAAACTATATCGTTACCTACTGACTCCAGCATAGGGCTGTAGAGCTGCATTGTATAGGGTAACACACAAAAAGTGTAACCGTTCGGAAATACACTGTACAATGTTAGCTGTAGAGTCGTGTGTGTTATACAAGGTTTATTATACAATGGTGGCTGTAGTTTAGTCAAAGCTACACTGTAATGTATAGGACCTGAAGTAGTAGAGTCTATATATTGTATATATATATATATATATATATATATATATTTATATATTTATATATATATATATCGTATACGATATACACAATAGTGTATGTGTATAAACTATAGTGAACACAGCTTACATTAACTATAGTATGTAGTAATTACTATGTATACATCCTATAGTATACACTATAGTACACGCGTATACGTGGATATCGATGCTAACTCAGGCTCTATTGTAGCCTGCCCCAGGCTGTGTTGAGGCTGTGTTGAGGCTGTGTTGAGGCTATGCCACAGGCTGCGTACACTGTACAGTATAACTATGTGTGTAACTTGATAATGTGTGTGTGTATGGGTGAGTGTGTGTGTGCGGGTGAGTGTGTGTGGGTTATGTGGGTGTGGGTGTGGGTGGGTGTGGGTGTGGGTGTAGGTGTGGGTGTGTGTGTTTATATAGGTATACATATGTAGGTATACCTATGTTTATGTAGGTATATATATACCCACATAAAGACATATATGTATGTAATTGCATGTGTGTATGTGTATGTGTGGGTGTGTGAATGCATGTAAATGTGTGATAGTACCTAGTGTATATGTACTAGATATTCTATTAATTATTTTAACATAAATCGATGACCATTTGAGTTATAACTAGTGATGTAAATGATGCCGAGCCGATACTTTTATTTTCGGAAAAAAAACGAGCCCGATCCGAGCCGAGACTCTAGCCAAACAAGCCCGAGCCGACTTGAGACTTTAGGTATACCCTTTAGTTATAACTGAGACTGAGACTGCATCATGCTTTAGATTTTAGCATCATTTACTAGTTATAACTATAGTTATAATTACTGCATTATTGTTCTCCACCCCTCCCCCTATAGAAATAATAATACTAGTCGGTGCAATTCAAACTATTATTATATGCCTTATTATCTTTCTGCTTCCTCCATTAAACAGAATCAGCATATCACCCATACGATATATTTTCAATATTGAACTATCTGACCTTTCCTCTACTGTCTCCTTCAACTTCTACTAAACTGGTTCCCCTATAAAAAACTTTCCCTAATTCGACTCATTTCTATTATCCATAAATCTATATATTCCTTCACTCCTTCACTCCTTCACTCCTATATTTGACCTACTCGTAATTCGTTCTACCACCCACGATACACGTTACACTTACAGTATACATATCGTTATCTCACATCTAGCCTCCCTTAAATTTCAGAAATGTTCATTCTTATACATTATACCATCTCTCTGGAATGTCCTCCCTTCATCTATAAGCTCTATTCAATCTCCCACCTCCTTAAATACCGATCTTAAATCATATATTTCCTCTATCTAATTTCATTATATTATTATCTTTTCTATTTCGTTATTATTAGTTCCACCTCCATCCGGTAGGTTTGTTGTTGTTGTGTTTTCCTATTTATTTAACGTGCACTTACGAGGAATGTTATCACTTTGTAACGGTGCCTAATAAACCATACTTCATACATACATACAGACAGACAGACAAGTAATTCACGATTACTGCAGTTACTATAGTATATATTCTAGTAATATTGAACTTATATCACCCTTCAGCTTACACCAATCATCGCTAACTCTCCTTGTTAAACTCAACAAACAAGTGTATCTTACTAGTTATATGGTAGAGCTATACTTAGTATATATATATATATATATATATATATTATTAATATTATTTATTATAGGTTGTATTGTTCATATTAAATACGTTCCTATAGATAATTCATCATATTTTATAATAACTTTAATATATATATATTGATATATCATCTTTAATCTGGATATTTATAACTCTATTGAATCTCATATATGAGGATCAATAAATAAAAAATATAATCAATAAAAATCGAATATATCCTATATATATATAATATATATATTTATATATAGCTGTATACTTATAATATAAATATATACACCTAAACACTGCAGTATATTTCCCACATCGCAGAATCGGATACTCGGCCCGCTGTATTGATTTGCTCTCACGTTATTTCTATAGCCTGGCTAATCATTAATATACATTAGATGACCATTGTGTGTATGTGTGATGTAACATGTACACGCGTTGATTATATAACACATCGTGCACGACAGTTCTCACAATATGTGTCACTATCCCTATGTCCCTCTGTCCCCTTCCCTCTCCACCTCCATCTCTCTGTGTACGTGTATCTTCCCTTCCACGTCCCTATCCTTATATGTCTCATGCCCTCTATGTCCTGTCTGTCTCTATCCCTTTCCCTATCTACCTCCATGTCTATCTGTGACATATCCCTTTCCCTACCATGTCTATATCCCCATATATATATCGTTCCTTCTAACTCTCCCTCCTCATTTTCCTCCCTTTCTCTTTATCTCAAATGCTATACCGTACATTGTACGGCGTACAAGCAAGGTGAATATGTACCTCCACAGGCCTCGTTATACAGTTGCTATACATACACACATTATTGTTATCCCGGTTGCCATGACAACTACGCGACAACAACTCGACGCGCGTTGTTAATAGAATGCTCTAGAAGCTTTCGTGCGTTCTCTTGACCTCGCCAGCACCAAGCTGACCACTGGAATCACGTTTATCCGCAGGTATATAATTAGGTACGTGTACGTAGGTATCCGTGCGTGTGTGTGTGCGTGTGTGTGCGAGTTTAGCTCGGCGCTACCGGTAACACGTGACTACGGACATATGTCCTATTCTAAAGCAACGCGAGTATACTCTCATTGCTAGACTTGTATATATACAAGTGTGGTATGGTTGTAAGGCCTAAACCCCACCACAGTGTAAGGCCTACCCGGTAGATGTAGGTTAACACTCGGGATAGAGGTAGGTTAACACTGTAAGGTATAGGTCCTATACCTACAGGTATATATGTACCGTTAGTCTATATAAAGGTTACGGATAACGGATGCAGTTGAGGCCGCGAATGAATGTTAATTAATATTTGTTTATATGAACTTATGTTTATACTATAAACATAAGTTCATATAAACAAATATTAATTAACATTCATTCGCGGCCTCAACTGCAACCGTTATCCGTAACCTTTATATAAACTTTATAGTGATTGGATATTTACTATGTGTATTTATAGAAGTAATCTATGAATATATATATATGAGTGTTTGCATATATATATATATACATATATATATATATATATATATATATATATATATATATATATTGTAATATACAATAATAATACTAATAATAAATCAGCAGCAATAATCCTATGTTTTATTTCGTTATTAGAAGGGATTTATTGTTATGTTCACATCTCTCATGAACTTCTAATCAGTATGTTGGAGTGTGTATGTGTTTACACATATATGTATGTGTGTATTGGCGTGTGTATGTATGTGTTTGTGTGTGTGTATGTGTGGGTGTATGCGCGCGTTTTTATGAGTGCGTATGCGTATGTGTTTGTATGTGTGTATGTATATGTGTATGTGCATGCTCGTATGTATATATATATATATATATACACACGTGATCACAGAACACTGTTCATATCACACTACCTGCATAGTGTATCGTACAGTGTACGTCATACACTATATACGTAGTACAGGTATGAATCTCGTGATATCCAGGTATATCTGTATACATGAATAAATTATAACTGCAGGTACAAATAGAATATCATTACAAAAAGTGGCTCCAGTATAATAAAATAGTCGAACAATAGTATTATAGGTACCTATAATACCTGTTTATTTATTCATTAATTAGTCATTTATTTTTTAATATAATGTAATATGATATCAATTAGTATGTCCTATATAGTATATAGTATATATATATAGTATGTAATATATAACCTATATATTATAGTATTCTATTAGGTTATATATTGTGTAATATATATATATATATATTTTTATATAATATTACAATAATTCGGCATATTCCATCTAATATTAATTAAATATAAAAATAAATATAAACATAATGGTCACAAATGTATGTATATAAATAAAATAAATATGTTAAATTCGTATTAATTTATATATTCATTAGCTATGTCGTTAAATCAGTATTATTGCACTTGTATTATACACTTATTAGAGTATATTTGTCTGCTGCGGTGTTACCTTTAGTTACCATATTTAAATCAATAAATTCAATAATACTGTATATATATATATATATATATATATATATATATTTATTAATATAGGTATAATACCCAATAATCATATAGTAAGTATACTTACTTATATATACATAATCAAAAAATGTATATATGAATACAGTTTTAATATGGCTTCGCCCCTAGATCTCTATAGTTATAAGATATAACTATATAGTTATAATAGCTAGCAATATGTACCTACACTGTAACTATACGATTACTAGCATAACTATCATGCAGTGGTCAAACCTTTTTGTAGATGAAGTAGTTGGGGTTGTCGTCTTCTTCGTTAGCGATGACCGACACGTGACCGCAAGGTTTTGATGACGACGAACTGACAGATGAACTGTCACCTCCACCTCCGCAGCGGAACGTCGTCTGTTGTATGGCGTCCGAACGCTTCGAGAAGTTTCGTTTCGCCATCTACTGACCACTATGACGGTGAGCGGACACTGTCCAGTAGTAAGGTGGTGGTAGTGGTAGTGGTGGTAGGGTGGTAGTGGTGGTCGTGGTGGTAGTGGTAGTGGTGCTAGTGGCGGTAGTGGTGGTGGTAGTGGTGGTAGTGGTGGTGGTGGTGGTGGTGGAGGTAGTGGTGGTGGTGGTAGTGGTAGTGGTGGTGGTGGTAGTGGTAGTGGTGGTAGAGGTGTTCTGTCCCTAGGTATGCGCTACTGGTAGATATCGCCTCCGCGGAAACTGTCTACTAGTTCAATACAGTAATACAGGATATGGTGTGCTAGTAGTCTCTCTATCTTGTGGTGTGCTACTGGTCACTCTTGACTCCGGACACTGTCCAGTAGTACGATACCAGGGTGGTGGTGTTGGTGGTGGTGTTATCTATCCGTGTGTGTGTGTGTGTGTGGTACTGGTCGATGTCGTAAGCGTCTACGTGTGCGCGCTTGTGCCCCCTCTCTCTCCTCTCTCCTCTCTCCTACTACTATCGGCTAGGCTGACATGCTCGGTACGCGCTGGACGTGACCTGCTGCATGTTTCACGATTAGTACGTTGCCGAAGTCGAGTTTAAGCGTGCAGTTATACGGTGCGAACGCATTTCGTTGGGGCGTATTCTAGGCCGGGCGTATTGTGAACATGTTCGTCGAATGTAGTACGATAATTTTACGAAATGAGCATATAATAACGAATTAAGCCTACTGAATATGTCACTACGGGTTTGACAGCTGTGAGATGGACATGATAACCAATCATCATCTTAGATTGAAAATGTAAACAATAATATAAAATACTCCGATATGATTGGATGTTGTATTTAATATATTACTCGACGGTAGGTGGCATTACAATACGTCAATACGATTTGATATACATATTCTCATATATTGTAATGATATTGAGTCGAGTATATATAATTATTACCATACATCTAGCAAGGACATATTTGCATCTATTATACTCGAGTTATACACGCCACTTTTTATTAACAAACTCTATATCCATGATATAAATATAAATATATATATATATATATAATACAACCAGTAATATTTATACAATATTGAATATATTAAAAACCTCCTTACTTATATCTAATATATCGATATATCGAACGAGTAAATTTAACAATAAAATATATTAATTTTATCATTATTTCGGACCTTTTTAAGAACTATAAGATAAATATTATGTATATATATATATATATATATATGTTATAACTATTTAAGATTATATGTAATATACCAAAAAATATAGCCTAGTGTTATACCATAGTATATTCATTAACCATATACGTATACGATGTAATTATAAGTGTACTAATAGGCTAAGCTGGCCATGTATAACCATTCTAGTATGCAGGGCAATCCCACCTATATGTATACTACATATACTACTATACCTACAGCCTATAGGTATACTATCATATTAACCCCATTTAACTTCATTTGATAATCTATAAATACAAATTACAATTGTTCATGTCATATGATGTATATACAGGTAAGTATACTATCGCTTAATTCTGAATGTCTATGGCCTAATGTTTATGGTTGTATTATTATTATATTGTATTTGTATGATATGAAGACTAACTGTATATTATAGGATATGTATATATATAATATAATATTATCTATAGATTACCCTATAGGGTATTAATATACACTCGATATTCACTTGGATTCGAATCTACTACTATATTATACGAATATCCTGAGTTAAAGTAAATGATACTGGCCACTGTCCAGGATGATGATCCGTTGCCTGGTTTGCTTTGGTTATCGGTTACCCGGGTTAAACCTTCGTGGCCTTAAGTTTAGAAGAGTATACATCAAGCTAGTTTACATTTATTTGTATATGTATATGTGTATGTATGCATTGTATACACATGTAATATTATATTATCTAGGGTATTAACATATTAACATTAACCGTTATATATATATATATATATTGATTTTTAATTTAGTTAATACAATAATAGTTAAAACCATTCTATTAATTAGTACTAAATCATAAAATATATAACAATACAATAAGAAAAATAATCATAGAAAATAATCACAATGTTGACAAAAATAAATCATTAATATTATATAATGTAAAAACGGATAAAGATGACAATTACGTAATAAGAAAACAGAAATAATTTAAAAAAATTAATGATATACTTAAAAATACTGAAATAAATTATAAAATTACCAATTATTATAAAATAGGAAAATATGATGATAACATTAACACTATAAGACCAATAAAAATAATATTAAATACTGAAAATGAAAAACAAGAACTAATAAATAATGAGTATAAATTAAAAAATACCCAATATAAAAATATAAGCATATCTTATGAATATTCCAAATATCAATTATTAGAAATTAAAAACTTTCCGAAGAGGTTAAGTAAAAGTCTAATAAAGAACACAAGTGTGTAGTAAGAAAATATCGTACAACAAATATTTTCAAAATAATAGAATTACAAAAAAAGGATGACTAATAATGATATTATCAATGAATATATAACTATCAATAACTGTAATAAAATACATTATAAAACAGATGAATATAATTTAACAATTATACATATTAATATTAGAAGCTTAAAACATAATTTTGAAAATGTAATTGAATTCCTAAGTACTCTTACTATAAAACCACATATAGTATGCCTTTCAGAAACCTGGCTTAATAATATAAACAATTATAATTTAAATATGTCAAATTATAAACATGTTATAAATAATAGACATTTTAAATTAAAATGATGAGGAGGGGGAGTTTGCATATATATATAATAAATACTGTAACCTATAAAATAGTAAATGAACTTACTTTTAATATAGATGAGTATCTAGAAACAATATCTATAGTAATAAGTCAAGAAAAACAATAATATAATAATATCTTGTATAGATTGTACATTGTATATAACAGTCCATTTAATCAAATAAAAAAAATCATTAATATGTGTAGGTATGTGTGTAGCTAATGCAGTTCTACATATTAAATGTATGCATTCTGTTGGCATTATTAAAAACTCTTGGATCAATAGTAATAAACCAACAGCCTATGCATTATCTATACTTAATTCTGGTTATATTCTTTATGTATACCATTCATGTAAACCTACATTTTCAATTAATAATGTCGCACCTATACCAATACTAATATAAATATTAAATCACTCGCTGATGCTTTGAAACAATCTATTAAGCCTGAGCTTAGTATTATTACTTATAAAATTAATAAAATAGATTAGATGATAAACGTTAATGTACTATTGAACATATATATGTACAAAATTGTAATAATTAATATATAAAATCTTTATTCGTAGTACTTGATCTAAATTTAACTTCAATTACAATTGTAATTACAAAAGTACAGTTAACTGTACTTTTACGTAATAATAATGCTTATATGTATATATTTCACTAATTCTCCAAATTAGAATTTTTAAATTATATACATACTGCGCATACATATAATTTTATAAGTTAGTTGTAAAAAGAGGGCACGTGTATTATCGTGCAATTAAATATTATTTAATATCTAGTTATAAATGTATCATCAATAATAAGATTAGAGATTATGCACTACGCCCATTGATAATGGTGTTGATAAAATTGATTGGAAATATAGGTGAAAGTAACCGAATACGGACAGTACCCGAATACGGACACTCCCGGTATCTCAGAAACCATAATTCCTACAATAAAATGTTTATAGAATAAAATATTCATAATTATATAAATAGTCTAAATAAGTATTTTTTATTTTTAAATTATTCAAAATATTGCTGATATATCCAATACACTGATTTTTGTATTATATTTTTTAATTTATGAAAACAAATTTCAACTTAAAACCTTCTCAAGAATATACAAATGTATCGATATAAAATATAACACTATATTATTAAAAATTAAATCATTCTAAAACTATATATATATATATATAATTTCTATATTTGTTATCAAATATTCATTAAGTTATAAGCATATATCTAGAGGTCATATAAGTCCATAATATGGACACTCTAGATGTATTAATACGGACACCCTATAACCAATCAGAGCGCAGCGTATGAACTATTATGATTTTCATAAAATTCGCGTGCGTTATTATAATAATACTACCAATAAAACTATATCTAACAAATGTATTGTTTAGATACTTAAATTGTATTATTAATTAAAAAATAATAAAAAATAAATTATTAACTAATTAAATTAGAATAAATTTTCATAAAATTAATTATAAATACTGTAATTGTAATTTGTCTGATTTATTCATCAATACTATATAGTTTATCTAGTGGTATATAGGGTGTCCGTATTATAACACAGGGTGTCCGTATTCCGACATGGGTACCGAATACAAACACCGCCGTTATCTATGGAATTAAAAGATTAAATAAATTTGTAAAATCACAATAATATCTATAATCATATAATATCAATATATTTTAATTTTGAAATAATAGTCATATAATATTAAGAACATTATTTGTTAAAGTGTCCGTATTAGGTTACTTTCCCCTAATCCATTAACACATTCCGTCGATCAATTGAAAGAATGGAATTCTTCATTTGATAAATTTATTGCATCGAAGAATTCAAATGATTCCGATAATATTGAAATTCAATGACCTTATGTCAGATATACCAATAATGTTTGTAATGAATTATTTTCAGATAATATTAAAACAAATGTTGAGAATAAAATACCTAATACGTTAATTACGTTAATACATTCTATGTTAATAACAATCTTATATATATAACTGAAAATTAAATTCATATTGCTGCATTTACAGAAACATGACTAAATTATGATGATCACCATATATTATCTCTATTAAATCAGTTCTCATTTTCTGGTTATAGTTATTCTTATTTTGCATTAAATAGAATATCATCTAATATACTTTCTTCTTCTCATGGTAGTGGTGTTTGTTTGTTAATTCGTAAAACGTTTAAAATGACTTCTTATAAATGCATTCCCCTTTCTCTTAGTGATAGTCTGATTGTTTCCATAAAAAAATGATAATTATGGAATGAATTTATTATTTATCTTCCTCCTATTAATGACTCCTGTACTATTTTATTGATGAGTTTTCTAAGTTTCTTATTGATATATAAAATTCTACTATTTTAGGTGATTATAATTTTCATTGTTTATCATCTTTATTTCCTCATACATAATTCAAATATCTTATATATACTTCATCATTGAAGCAGCATGTTGACTTTCCTACGCATATTCATGGTAATTATTTAGATTTAATTCTAACGCATGAAAACAGTTCCATAATCAAATCTACTATTCCCTCATTACGGATCATTTTTCAATTATATGTAAGTTAAAAATGTTTTAAGTGAATACAGATATATCTGTAGTTCTATTGTTTACTATAGAAATATTAAATCAATTGATTTAGATTTATTTTCTTCAGTTATATCCTAATATATCAATTAATAATATATATTTAAGTTATGTTAATGATACCTACCTTATCAAAGGTTTTAAATACTTTTGCTCCTTTAAAAAAACAAAATTGGCCCCTCATCCATCTTCTCTTTGGTATAATTCTACATTATCTAATTTGAAAAGAAATCTAAGAAAACTGGAGAAAAGATATCTACATTGACCGAATTCTATAAATGTTCGTGAATTTAAGAATATGCGATTTAGTTATAGGAAATCACTGTTATCTGCTAAAACCAGTTTATTTCAGGATACAATATTAAATTGCGGAAACGATACTAAAATAATTTTTATTTGTTAATTCTCTGTGTAATAATGTTTCTCCTAAATATTTACCAACATATACTGATAAGGATCTGCAATATTTTTTCTGATTTTTATATCAATAAGTTATCTGATATCTTCTCTATCATTTCCAATAAGTTATAGTATTAGATACATTATATTATCTAACTTCCGAGAATTATTCTTCCGATAACTATTTTCATTCTTTTTGTTCAGCTTAAATTTTTGTTTTTAAGGGTTAAAATGTTAAAATGTTGACATATATAATGTAATCATCACTTTAAAATATTCATCTCCTCTTGATCCTCTTCCTATTTCCTTATTTTATAATATGGCTTCTTTTCTAACACCTTTTATATCCACGGTTGTTAACAGTTCTCTTAGAACTGGGAAAAAACCTGATATTTTTAAGCATGCAGTAGTTATACCACTTCTTAAGAAAAAGCATAATCGCGATAAAGAAACATTAACCAATTATATAGGTACCTACTAATATCAAAATTATCCTTTTTTAGTACAATTATAGAAAAAAATGTGGCCAAGCAATTTAATAATTATTTTTTACATTATAATATTTTTCATCCCAAACAGAGTGGGTTTAGACAATTTCATAGTACAGAAATTACTTTAATTTCTCTAACTGATGATATTTTATGGACTTTAGATCATAACAAATATATACAATTATTACTTCTCGATATATCATCAGCTTTTGATACAATTAAGCATTATTTAATATTATATCGCTTAAAAATTATTGGGTTATCTGATACTGTTTTATTATGGTTTATATCGTATCTTCAAAATAGATATTTTTCTATACAAATTAATAAAAAATATTCATCTAAAAAATGACTTACTCATGGTACTCTGTCCTATATTATTCTCAATTTATCTGTTAACTTTGATTGTAATTTTTCACCAGTTTTCTGATATTAATTATCATCTTTATGCGGATGATTTACAAATTGATATCCAACTGCCTTTATATGCTCTTCCTTCTAATAATTATTATTTATTGAATTGTTTTAATATTTTTAAATAATTGGTTTTTACAAAATAATCTAGTGTTAAATATGTCTAAAACCTCTCTTATTATTTTTTCTCGTGTTAATTCCGTTTTCCTCCAGTACTTGTTGATGGACAAATTATTTCACCAACAGATTCTGTTAAAAAACTTGGTTTTATTTTTGATAGTAAGCTAAGTTTTATGGATCAAATCTCAAGTGTATGTCTTTTTAATTTACACAAAATAAAAAATATTAGAAATGTTGTACCTGATAAAATTGGTAAGATCCTTATTGAATATACAGTCCTGTCTCTTATTGAGTACTGTAATTCTTTATACCACGGACTTTATATTATATACATTTCATAAATACGGTCTTCAGTACGCTTATTATTTCGCATACAATTATTGATCACTCTTGAATTTCCGAAAAAGTATATGGCATACAATGGTTTTATCTATATTAAACAGCGATCAATATATACAATTAGTATTATTGTTTATAAATGTATTTACCTTAAATCACCTAAATATTTGAAGAAATTGCTTACGAACCGGATTGTGTCGAGAACCTATAGATCGTCTAAGAGCAAAATACTTCGTTACCATAAGTTCAGGCTGGCTATATACATGACAAAAGATCATTTCTGAATTCGGCAGCTTCACTATAGAATGGTCTACCTCGAGAGCTAAGACTTGTGAAATCCATAGAACGTTTCAAAATTAATGTAAAAGATTTTATTATTGGTAATTTTTAATATTCGTTATTTTTATTTTATATTATATTATTTTGTTCACGTTTATTAATCTAACAATCCTATTCGTTTTACTTACATATTATGTTATCGTTTATTTATGTATGTATTATTATTTTTCTAAAATGAGAACTATCTTTGTTATATTTGTGTATAAATAAATCATCTATCTATCTATCTGTCATATAATAATAATTCGTTTATAATATCATCATTATATTGATGTTAATTAGTATACGAGTATAAACATACTCTTTATAACGTAACCTATAAGTGTATACATCCGGTTATCATTTGTAGACATCCTGTTATCATTATGTATATCTTATTGTAATTCAGCAATGTATTCCTAAGATGAACACATACGTTGAACATATGCTTGTATTGTGAATATGTATTCTCGTGGGGGTGCGTTCCCCAATGTATACATCCCCAATGTAGCTATTTGTTGCGTACAACCTCTAGTAGGATCGAACAGTTATCCCTCCTTAATCCTGCATTGCTCATGGGTATCCCGTTATCTAATTACGTAGCTAATAATCAGCATCGCATCTATTGTTCATACATATACTGTATACAGTTACTTCTATAGGAAAGTGTATATATATATATGTATTGTGATAAACAAGTTGTTTAAATCTACCATTATACATATGTTATATACTCAAGTGCCTATAGGCATATATGTATCTAAGTGGCTAAAGCGTCAGACACACAAGCAGTAGGACACGGATTCGAGCCTCGTCCGCCGGACCATTAATTAATTTGATAAAATGGGTCTTAAAATATATGTATACAAAATTGTGTATAAATAAATTATCGGCTCTCGTTAAAACGATGGATGCCTTAACATAAGAGCGGCTCCTAAGGGACATTAGAGCCATGGTTTTAAGTATGGTTATAAGTAAAAATTGCATCAAGTTCCTGGATGGGATGAAAACACTCCACCAAATAAAAATAACAATGATATATAAGAATACATGTATATGTATATCTACTCTCGTATTTATAATATTAGTTGACCACACAGGTATATACACACAGGTATATACACACAGGTAGGTGTTCCTATACCTAGTCGTATACGAATTATTTAATAGTAAATGAAATATTACTAAATGTGTTCATAAAGAATTATCCATGTCTATAGACATTAGTAGTATACTAATAAAAGTTCTCCCTGCGTAGAACTCGGTACACGGGTGTTTCCTTTACGTCTTGAATATTTCTAATCGTGTAGGTATTATATAATAGTTAAGATATAGACCAAGGTTAAGTTAAAACATAACACGTACGTGTAACTTAGCCGAACTCTCAACGCGTGTTCAGTTGTTATCCGTTTATAATAGAAAGGTTTATTGACTCAGTTGAAAACGATGTACGTTTATATGCGTCAAGTTGAAATAATAAAACAAATAAATAGTTACACAAATAATAATAAATTTAAAAAGAAGAAATTATAATGATAACCTATATGAATGTAGTCGACATTTAAAAGTAATACAATATTATAGGGTCCGTAATTCATCGGGAAGACTATTCCAGTACTTCGGAGCAGCAACAGTGAAAGCAGCATATGCATATATAGATGAGACAAACGGCACAGAGAGTTTCATAAGCTCAGTTTAGTCGTCAAACGAACTAATCATGTTCGCTGCCATTATCGATACCTCCTATAACCACCGTGGTTCTAGTAAGTCGTACAGCCATTACAATACGATCGTAGGTACACGTGTACTTAGAGTTATGTTCAATATGATACAGTAAGTTATACTCGTACGACTATCGTTTGCTAACACTTTCCATGTCCTCTAGGGGACACCTCTTCTTGCTAGTATCCTACTAAATAGAACGTAGTATACAATATAGGTTGTATATATATCTAATATAAGAGTCATGTGATAAATAACTCATTAATTACATTTACTTATAAAATATCATAAATATATTTAGGATATTTTATAAGTATACGTCCATAGAGGTAATGAATGAGGTATTTATCAACACGTCTATCGTAGTACATTAGTATCTACATTTTATAATAAACTATGTTCTGTTTAGTGTATACACATATGTCCTACAAACGCGCATACCTTACATGCAAACATACTACGCATACATGTAAATCGTAGCTACTACTGCATTCATGGACTCTACTGTCTCTGTTTCTGCAGCAGATATGCATATCTCAATCTCCATATATGGTGATTATTCAACTATAGTTGGAACCTATAGGTTTACCTGTGAAATCTTCATAAATTCCGTTATAAATAGCTAGATACATAGGTAATAGTAGGGAGGTAATGGTAATGCCTGGTAATGCCTGATAGTAGGTAAGGCTAATAGTGTGGATACGGCTTTGAGGAATGTTGTTTAGTATTTCGTTAAACATTGCATAAACATGCGTATATATATATTTATGTATTACATTTAATTTTGTTTAATGGTGTATTTATTAATATTAATATGTATAGTTAATTTGACTAATATTTGAAAATATATATTGTTATCATTAGAAATATTAATTTGTATAAGAAGTCTATAGAACTAATTAAATCATGTTATATCCCGTAGGAGCTAGTATATTGTACATAATGTGTGTATATTCCACGGAAGTCATTTGTCAAGTAAGTAGGAATATATAACATAATGTAGTGTACTGTATATAGTATATATTACAATAACAGGATCTCCTATAACCTCGGTTATAGGAGGTCTTGACAATAATCAGTTTAAATCATACACTGAATATATATATATATATATATATATATATATATATATATATATATATATATATATATATATATATTATACAGTGTACAGTGTACACTATATTGTTATAATATATATATTATATATGTTATTGTAAAAAATAAACATGTATATATGTCCTATATTTATATATTAGAGGCGTAAAATATAACTTCCTACATACATCAAGGATACAGTTGAATTAAAAGTTGTAAAAGTTGTAAATAACTTGAGTTCCTCAAATAATACCCCACTAAAACACAACCCATTAACTAACTAGTGAGCAATACACTCCACAAGAATATGACTAACTAGAAACTCGTAAATAAATTTAAAAATAACTTACACGGATTGGTGTAGGTAAGTAGGTAGTAAATAGTAGTACACATAAATAGTAGTACACCTACCCTTACATAGATAGGTTTAATTCTTACTCTATTACTTAAACATAGAATATTAATGTAGGTACTACAGTATTAAATGTAATAAGTAGGTATATATATATATATAATACATTTATATTCAATAACTCGTTTAAAAATACTTTTGTTAAATACATCTTCACCTAATTTATCTTTTCATTAATTGCAAATAGACATAACATAATCATATATATATATATATATATATATATATATATATATATATATATATATATATTTATTTATTATATACCTATGTATGTCATTTTAAAATAAATATACTTAATCAACGTTTATAATTATTTTCTATACTAAATACATTGATTACTAACACAGAAAGAGATTTATCAATTAAATTGGTTGATAGAAATGAACAACAGCATTCCTGATTATTATTTCGCGAATCTACGAGAAATTACGAAAACAACACTCAAATATGGCGGTATAAATTGTAGTGATATTTATTTATACACTATTGGACCTAAGACATTTTACAATACAAAGAATATTTACGTAATGAGTAATATTAGTTATGTAGATTTGTCTTATAATAATCTGAATAAATTACCGTTAACAATATTCTACGACCTACGTAATCTAGATTGTATTCGTATTAACAATAACAAAATATCTTTAATACGAGAATTCCTATTGAAACAGTCACCATATCTGACGTCATTTAATGCCGAGTGGAATTCAATTTACTTGATTAAAGAGCGAACGTTCTCCGCTTGCCCATTACTATTAATCATCCATCTTTCGCACAATCGTATATCATCGATAGAATGCGACTTCGGGAGAATGAGTCATCTACACACGTTGACGTTACGACAGAACCGCGTTAAAACCATAAGCGAGTCGGCGTTCCGTGGATATATCGTAGAACGGCCACGGTTTCAGTTGATAGACGACGTTCCGAGATCTTTGGCGATCGGACAGAATTCACTCGTCTGCGATTGCGATCTCGTCTGGATATTTAACGTAAGTTTAACTATACCCGAGATAGTATACTCTCAGCTGGTCACGGATTTGTACTGTTCTAGCGGACGAGCAGGAACGCAGTACCCGTTCATTTGTTTCTTGAACCGGAAGCATAGGTTGTGTAAGACTGCCGCGTGGGTAACGTACGAAAATGAAACTGAACTTCTGAAATTAGTGTGTCCAGTTTTATTCAAAAGTATAGGTTTTATAATAATATATATATATATATATATATATATATATATATATATGTGTATGTGTGTGTGTGTGTAAGTTTATATTAATATATATATATATGTATGTAAGTGTGTGTGTGTGTATGTGTGTACATTTGTGTGTTGGTGGTATATGTTTATGTGTGTGTGTGTGTGTATTATTGTATGTAGGTTTGCTAGAGGAAAGTAACCGAATACGGACAATCTCGGTATCTCAGAAACCATACATCCTACAAAAAAATGTTTAAGTTAAAAGTTAACCGAATAATATATTTATAATTATATAAATAGTCTAAATAAGTATTTTTATTTTATAATTATTCAAAATAGTGCTGATATATCCAATAAACTGATTTTTTTTATTACGTTTTTAAATTTATAAAAAAAATTTCAACTTAAAACCTTCTCAAGAATATACAAATGTATCAATATAAAACATAATAATATATTATTAAAAACTAAAGAATTCTTAACATTATATACATAGTTTCTATAAAATGTATCGAATAATAATTAAGATATAAGCATATATCTAGAGGTATTATAATTCCCTAAATTCCCTGCGGACACTCTAGATGTCTTAATACGGACACCCTATAACCAATCAGCGTAGCGTGAGAATTATTCTGATTTTAATAAAAATCGCTTGCGTTATAATATTATTACCAACAATGAAACTAAATCTAAAAATGTTATTATTTAGATACTTAACCTGTATTATTAATTAATAAAATAATAAAAATGAATAAATTATTAACTAATTAAATTAGAATAAATTATTCATAAAATTAATTATAAATAATGTAATTGTAATTTGTCTGATTGATTCATCAATAATATATAGTTTATCTAGTGGTAGGGGAAAGTCTCAGATTACCGACCCCTAAATGATTATTTGTAATAACTTATTCAATATTAAATATATTTATTTGAAATTTTGTAAAATAGGGTAATATTATGGCAATGAATAATGTGGCTGTTTTAAATTTGTGATATAATTATATTTACAAGAATAAACAGCAGGGTCGGTAATCGGATATATGTTCATAATACCGACCCCCTTCTTTTATTACCGACCCCCTAAAATAATCGTGGTATAAATAATTTTAGTATTATAATATCCAATCAACATAGTAGATATTCATAAATATAATTAATTATAACATGCACGCAATTATTTTTTATTTAATTTATGTTTTAATAGTAATATTAAATTTAAATTTAAACTTTATAGTAATTATATTAAAATAGTGTATATTATTATTTAATATTTAGTTATTAATCAGTATGTATATAATATAATGGAATCATGAATCCTTAATCTATATCAATGATACACAAACAACTTATGACATATTTTAAAGTAAAATACTGATCTATTTTGATTGGATATTATAAATCACATGGGGTCGGTATTAGGGTAATTTAGGGGGTTGGTATTAGGAAAATCATATGTGTTGCTATAATTAAGATATTTTGGTTAATAGTTATTCAAATTGAATTATTTTTATAATAATTATAAACATTTTATAGACCTACAATATTATTTTCAGAATTAAGTTTTATTTTAATTAATAAAGTATATATAATGATTTAAAAAAAGTTATTATTCAAATATTTAAAAAGTAAAAACAGAATATTACATTTTATCAAATAACAATTATAGGATTGAATATTTTGTAAAACAATATACTTATTCATATTTATCATTAAATTGCTAACAGTTATGTATATATAATTTTTTGATATCTCTTATAGTTACTGAGATACGAGAGGGGGTCGGTATTAGGAGGGAATCGGTAATCAGAGACTTTCCCCTATATAGGGTGTCAGTATTATAACACAAGGGTATCCGTATTCGGACATGGGTACCGAATACGGATACCCCCATTATCTATGGAATTAAAATATCAAATACAATTTTAAAATCACAATAATATTTATAATCATATAATATTAATATATTGTAATTTTTTATTAAAAATATTGAGTCATAAAATTTTAAGACCATTTATTGTTAAAGTTTCCGTATAAATTGTCCGTGAGGTTACTTTCCCCTGTGTGTGTATATATTTGAATTAGTGTAATACACAATATATATAGAAAAATTTTCAAATTTATCAAGATATCAACTATAATTAAATATTATAAGTCTATAAATTATAAAATAAATATTAAAATAAGATATATATATCAATATGTTATCATGTATTAATAGTATATTTGAAAATGTAATATTAATAAAATATAATTCTAATGTAAATTAAGAAAAAGAAATTGAAAAAGAACATATAGGTATGTAGCCACTTATATATCACACACTTTAGATTAATGTATATACATAATATAATCGTATATTTTTATATTTTAAATTAATCATATATCATTTCTACATCTATAGGTTATTTTGATAAAGTGGATAAGTTTATTATTGCACATTTCTGGATATTTGTTTGTTTGATTATAATTCTATTGTTCACGAATCTCCTATTGTTATGTGCCTGCATCAAAGCTTACATGTTCAACAGTGGTTAGTACTATTATTCATCAGTACACTCATACCATATGGTATAGGAATAGAAGTCTAGTCAATGAGATATAGTATATCGTATTCAATGGAATGGGCCTAAATAGTAGATCTATAGGCTATATTAATTTAAGATTTATTTTATTCGGTTCAATTTATTATAATTCGATATACAATTATTTTCACGTTAGATATTAGTGTATCAATTTGTATTATTAGATTTGAATGATACCAATGACAGGACACAGTATGATAACGCTCATTTTGATAATTTGTATTTTTCCACTTGAGTTATTGTATCGTATCGAATAATGTTTCAGGAACACACATTTTAATTTGATGTAAACACTAGATTTCAATATAAACATAAATAATATAAAAAAATATCGTTCAATTTGAACCTAATAAATAAATTTGTATTTTTAATAAATATTTATATAGAAATACAATTAAAATATGAATGAATTTATATTTAACAAATAAATAAATATCCAAATTTCTTTGATACAAATATTTAAATCATTGAAATATAATTAAATATACAACTGAAAATTTGATCCCAGTAAACCAATATTTGAAAAATTTTCTAAAATGTTTGTAATTTATTTACAAATTTTGAAAATTATTTTAAATAATTTACAAATTTTGCAACTTTATGTACATTTTTTGAAAATAAAACACAAAGTTTATAAAATATTTAAAAATAATATACGCCGATAATACGAAAATGATTTTCAAAAGAATAACGAAAATAATTTCGCAGAAAATTAGAGAAAAATAACAGAGTATAGGTCTGAAAACACAAACTAATAAACCAATGTTTAGTTTCAGTTAAACTAATTTTTAAATAATCAATTAAAACAAAAAATAATTATTTTATATACTAGTTTATTTATTCTAGGCCAATATATATTTTTTATATAAATATTTTTTTATTATTATATTCTCCAGATCATTTATTTTTGATTTTAAAATATGTTGATTGTTGACTAAATATTTATTAAATTGGGAACATTATGGGTAATAATTTTCGAAAAATTTACGAAAACTTTTGCAAATTATTTTCAAATTTGTTTTTACTGGGATAGCTCGGAAAAGTACGAAAAAGAAACCATTGCAGAGATAGCGAGCACATGTCCTGTCCTTGATGATACCATATTTAGCATCGCGCTAGATTAAAACATTTAATAACAATTAATCATATATTAAATATATTAATCAAATATTTTATAAACATTATTTCGTGAAAATAATAGAAATCAAATAATTAGAATTACATATTCACAATGTCAGTGATTGCAAGTGTGATTCATACGTGTATACATCTATATTATGTATATGTGTATACTATACATTGTATATATAGGACAACATACATATATACCTACACATCCATGTTATAACAACTCTATCCGGTAAATAGGTATATCTACATGTAGTATCCTTGAGTTATCTCAGAGTTGCCCAAAATAGATAATGATATCACATGTTATTATTGATCATAAACAGGGTAAGGTCCTATACTATAGGATCATATTCGATGACGTCATAATGAAACACATGCGTACGCAAACAGGTGCGCGTAACTCTAATACTGAACACGTATACAATGTATACCTAGACGCCTTATATGGTCATTAGGCTATAAGATACGATAACCGTATAGGTTATAAGGACATTATAGTCCGGCTTTATTAGGTTATCTCGTCAACGTGTAGATAACGTATTAATTAATTTACATTATTTAAATTATTCCTACTTGAAATAAATATAAATTGTGTAAAATGATGTAAAACATTATAGAATATAAACAGGGAGTTGTCCTTGATATAAGAGTTAACGTGGCAACACTTTCAATGTTAATGATGTAAATGAAATGAAAATAATAATATTCGCATAGATTGGATATGTATTATATAATCACTCGAGTGTATTACATTAGTTTGTGGTCAACATTATATATATTTGTGCGGCATAAATTGTACTTATATATATATATGTATGTATGTGTGTGTGTATGCATGTTAATAAATAATAATTTGTTATAATACTTTAGATTGGATATTTTTTATTAAAAAGATGTAAAATTAAAAGAAAGAATATAATTGGAAAAATATAATAATAAATTGGCATGAATAAATTGTTAATAATTAAATAGAGTTCACTATTTCCTATACGCATGGCATAGCTAGTTATTAAAAGAAAGAAATTATCCATTTATAATTATATAAATTAATTCGTATATAAAAATATAATTTATAATACACAGTAATTAAAATATCACTATCCAATAACAAGTTTCCATATATGCAGGCTGTCATACATTAGTGTAAATATACCTACTCCACATCTTTCTCACTATACACTATGCCTTTCTATCTCTCTCACTCTCTCACTCTATATATTTCTCTTTCTATCGATATCTATCTCATAATTGTGTACGAGTGACCTGATCATGTTGCTTGGGTTACAGAGGTCTGGCACATCTGCATCATTCACTGGGTATCTACTTATCTAGGCTTAACATTAGAAGAGTGTATCTATAATGATATATATGTTCATTTTAAATAAATTAGAATGATTTTTCGATTACTTCAAATTATAAAGCAATTATGAAATGAACTGATAAAATTATTTATTATATTTAAAAAATAATTACTATATAAAAGGGAAACAAAATAGATGTAAAAATATATATATAAATATTTCTTGAAATTATAACAAAACTATAAATAACTATTTGATACGGCATTCCGTACGGTAGCGGGGCTGCTCAGGTTATTCATCCTCGAGTTCGGTGGCTCCGACGCTGGGTTCGAAACAGAGTTGCGTCTTCATAGAGTTCTGCATGTGGACGATGCTGGCGTCGAGTCTCTTGATGCCGGCCTGGAAGATCTCGTGGTCGAGCGAGAGGTCAGACTCGGGTAAGGTCATGTCCCCGCAGCGGAGCGCGGATACCGGAGTCGTCCGACTACTGGTGGAGCTAGCGGCGGTGGTGGTGGTGGTGCCCTCTAGGGAGAGGGTGGTCAACGTCGATAGGTCGGTGGCGGTACTGCTGGCGGCGGTGCTATCGGCCAATGAGTGAACACCCTTCACGGTGCTGTGCGACATGGACGAAAGCGTGATCTTCGAAAGTATGTCCTTCTCGATATCCTGTGCGATCGAGGAATATAAATATTATTGTAGTGTGGGTGGCGATAGTAATTGTGGTAGTGGTCTAGGTAATAGTAGTGGTATAGGTAATGGTAGTGGTCTAGGTAGTGGTAGCGGTGAATGTAGTAATAATGATAGGAATAGTAGTAGTAAATTGTGATAATCGTAGTATATATGGTATTGGTAGTGATGGAAATGAGAGTGATAGTAATGCTAGAAATTGATAACGGTAGCGAAAGTGAGTGGTAGTAATTATTGTGCTATATTTAAATATATAGATTTAAAATATTCATAAGAAATAGAAAGTAAACCAAATTAAATTAATAACTCGATATAATAATCTATTCGTTAGTATTCTATAAACACGTATGTAAACATAAATCAGATACTAGCTGTTTTGTATGTTTTATAGTAATCGGATACGCTGTATCTAGTATCGTTGATAATAGTGTCGTGTTTCACGCTACGATCCATGATGCTATCTTCTTCTGTGACCTCTACGACCTCTAATTCATCCTTTTCTCCTTGCTCTTGAACTTTTGACTGCGTACTTTCCATTGTGTCTATTGTTTATTGTACTTTAGAATGTGATATTAAACAACAGTGATAATATTAATCTTCTATAGTTGACAATAAATATCACCTTTCTGTAACTTCTCATTTATTATCTAATGTCACATTATTTTGTATTTATCATTATTAAATTTTATTTAGTTCATGTAAATATAGTTTAGTTTTAAATAAATATGAATTAGCATTAGCATCATCATTATCAAGCTATTTTACTATCGTTGTTCATAATAGTGGAACCTGAAATAAATGAATCTTCTACGTTCAGTTTAACAGGTGATTCGGCTGAATTGATGTGTAACTTTCTGAAATATGTTTACAATGTGATAAACAAAAAATTATATGAATTCCATCATTATTTATTATTGATTTTATAGTAGATAAAATCAAAATAAATATCAGTTATATATTAGGAAATTTAATAATTAAATATTTAAACATAAATTTGATATCATTGAAATATAAAATGTTTTTGAATTTAATGTTTGATTCTAGTTCATTAACATTTTAATAAAATTAATTTAATTATGATTTTTAATAGATAAATTAATAAGATTAAGTAGGATTAAATTAGAGAATAATTTATAAATACATATATATTTATAAAATTCTATTTGATTTCAAAAACTAATGGCATATCTATGATTACGCATTATTCAGAATGAACTCTTTATTTGTTATTTTTATCCCATCCAGGAACTTAGATGAAGTTTTCACTTATAACCAAATGGCTATAGTA
This sequence comes from Osedax fenrisi, assembly GCA_964019155.1. Taxonomy (NCBI): domain Eukaryota; kingdom Metazoa; phylum Annelida; class Polychaeta; order Sabellida; family Siboglinidae; genus Osedax; species Osedax fenrisi. Next base: position 50,589,363 of record OZ025240.1, on the reverse strand, counting down.
ATATTCGTGTTTTTATCACAATAATATAAAATCATTAAATATTATTTTCAGACCTATTTTAATGGTCCGGACAGTGAACCTACTACATATATATCCGATGCCTTAGCCAGTTAATAATGTTTGTAGATGACTCATAATAATATCAATGACAATATCATGACGTGCATACTAACTGGAACATACTGATCAGACATCTGTTCTGTTCGTCGAGTGATTCATACTTCCTGCGTAAGTCGTGTAATTCATCTTGCGAGGTCAGCATATTTCTACGTTCTGTGTCCTCCTATGTTATGTGATGAGTAAAGTTAATGAATCATTACCACTATACCTTTATCACTATATTTTATTTATTATTTTTAAATATTAATACATTTTAATTTTATACACCGGTATAAGAAATCTATAACTTCTGAAATTTTTAAATTATTATTCTGATTTTATGTTATCGAAAAACTATATATTATAGTATAATAATTTAAAATATAAGTTAATATATTTATTTATAAATATTTTAATATTTCGTTTAATTGGTATTATTTGAAATAATGTTAATATTCAACCGATTTAACCAATTTAAAACTATATTATTTAGTAGGTATTTTTATTTAATATGATTATAATATCTGAGTATACAATGGTTGTACATCCAATGAAAGTATGATATAGAATCGTTATCTATCATATGATAAATTCACATTTATTTGTATAATGTTATTACTTCACAGTTTATATAAGTATAATATAATAAACTTATATTTAATATATTTATATAATTTAAATATATATATATAATGTTCATTCTAGAGATACCCTAATTGGGAAGTGCTCTAATTTTGTGGGTAGCTTCCCTAAATATATGATTATATGGATTAAGTTTAATTAACAAGTTCTTATACATATAATTGTAATATGATATATTATATTGATTCATGAATTAAAATTGTTATATCTCTAATTACATAAATTTATTATGTATGTGTTAAATGACAGTTTTCCAATGAATATTTATAAAATGACGATTAAATGTGTTATTATTATTCTATTATTATTTAAGTATTCAAATAATGGAGAATTTTGTATTTACTAAGCATAGATTTGTATTTAACTATAATAGTCTATGTTACTAAGTGACATATTTTCAATAAATATTTATAAAATGGCGATAAAATGTATTATTATTATTCTATTATTATTTAATTAACAAAATAATGGAGAATATGAATAACTTCTGTAATAAAATTAGGATAAATTCATAATTTTTCAAAATAATGGCGAATATATACTATTTGCCCTTTGCTATATCTGGTTGATATTTGATATTAACAAATAATTTAGATACAAATACAAATGAAATATGATATTAAACTGCTTGAACTATATTTAGAATAATCTATTTTAAGATTCGGTAGCAAATTCACTACCCAAAATGAAAATTGGGAAGCATACTTTAAATATTAGGTAGTAATATATCTGCTATCAATTTATATTTATAATGATATATGAAAATTAATTCAATAATTATTTTTATTCCAATTCTTTTTCTCCCAATATATGAAATCACGTGATTGTTTTATTTAAAATTCGTAATTTTAATATATTTATTCAAAATCCTATTTTAAAACGTAATATTAAAGTGATATTAGATATATTAAAAACCATGAAAATATAAAAATAATGAATATTTAATCACCAATATTATTAATAAGTTCACTGTTTTTTATATTCATAATAATTAAACAGTATACTTTTTATATTTATTATAATTTAATTATTAAATTTAAATTAATTATTAAATTAATATTATTATATTAATTATCATACTTATCATAATTATTATTTCTATATATAATATATAATGTTTAAAAGATGAAGTCATAAATATCATGTATTATACTTAGTGTTGTGAGTTAATAAAAAACACGTTTTAAACAGACGTTTTAAACGCGTTTTAAACCGTTTTAAACATAGAATAAAAAATGAAAAAAACAGAAAAAAACAAGAATCATACATTTATACATATATGTATTTAATTTTTAATATTTAAATTTAAATTTAAATTTAATTTGACAAATAATAATTTATCTGCTCTTTTTTTTTGATATAATAAATTGTATAATAATTGAAAAATTAATGATTATTTAAAAAAGTATAAAATAAATGTATACATTACATTTTACATTTTTCGGACTGCGAACTGTGCTTATAAAGCAATCGGCCATCCATATATATTTTAAGTTAATGTTTCATAGTAAATAGGTAGGTTTTCAGTAGTTTCTTGAAGTTGGGAATTGATGGTGTAGTACGGATGGATGTGGGGAGAGTGTTCCACGATTATGGGACGGATATTGCCCATGCGCGAGTGTTGGTTGAATGTAAGTTGTGTTAAGGAGGAAATTGAAGTAGAAATAATTTATAAATTTATTATTCTCCATGTCTATAACATTAAATAATACAGAAATACTCAGTGTTATATTGTAACAAAATAAATATTATAATTATTATAATTGTCATACTAATGTAGAGTTTGACAATATGATTTAATGATGCTAATAATACAGATAATATATTATTTTAATTGATTATTCATATAATATGTACTTATTTTATTATTATTTTATTATTTAACAATATATCAACTTTATTTAAATAATTTTAATTTTTGTAAAGAAAAATCGGATAAAAAACGAATAAAACGTATTAAAAACGAAAAAAACCGTTTAAAACATATTTTAAACAAACATTAATAAAAAACGCGTTTTTTAACAACACTAATTATACTACTTATTAGTTATTATATAAATGGAATTTAAAAGCAGCCATACAACATACGGAGTACGAGTATGATAAAATTTTTATCACTGGAAATCTTATTAAATTTTATAGTACAATTCATAATTTTTAAATTCATATTTAAACAAAAGTTATTATCAAAAATGTGCAAACAAATTATTCCATTTTAATAATTGATAAAATTAAATGTTTGAATATAAAAATAATTATTTGATATCAATGTATTTGAATTACAATTTTTAAATAATTTAATTTTTAATTGTAAACGAATAATTATTAAAAATAAACAAATAATAAGTAATCGAATCGAATACTTAATTTGCTATTTATTTACATCTCTAATTCAAAAATCCACTTTAGTAGCTTTTGTAAGTAACAATTGTTACAGGTTTAAATTGCCTCAGGGTATAAGCGTCCATCTAATATATCATTTATCGAATTTATAAATAGATGGCGAAATTACTTATATATTTCATCTTATATTTTACTTAGTAAAATATATTTAAATGCCCTATAATAAATTTTTTTTGGTAGCTGACCTGAAACCTAGAATGAACACTGATATATATATATATATATATATAAAATATTACATTTATATAACTAATAATATAATAGTTCTATATATATATATATATATATATATATAACTATTATATTATTATTATATATTATATAATATTACTATAAATCGTGTATTATACAGTAACATATCGATAAGCTAACTACAGGGTTAGCCTACAATCGTGATTAGCTAAAGTGTATAGCTTGCCTGTTCGTAATACTATCTTTTTAATGTTCGCAAATCCTCTTAGCCAAACAAAATAAGCTAATATAGTCGTCAGGTTACAATGACCCTTAAACCTATTCTACGTAAACCTTTGTACCTCAATAAAACCAGTTAAACGCAAACCTTATCCTAAACCAATTGTAGCCGCGCATCAGGTTACCGTGGTTACGCCCTTATAACCTTGGCGGCGACGTGTTTCATGAACTGAAGCTTCTGTTTCGTGAGATTGTCCACTTCACAGGTGGCGCTAGCGAGCTGGCGATCGGCTGTCTCCAGTTGACGAGTCCGCTCGCACAGTTCAATCTTCAGCCGGATCAGTTCGGCTAGAGGCGGGTAGCGGGTTTAGCGTTAACGTAACGTGTGACTGTTTATCCGCTACATTCGATGCCGATTATAGAATAGAGTACCGGTGATTTCGCGTGGATCGGTGATCTCGTGCGCAATCATAATACATATAGACAGCATAGAAAAGATATAGATCTTTATCTGAAGCACTTTAGGGGAAATAACCCATATAATTAATTTAAATACATCATACGAAAAAAATGTACAACTTTCTTCTGATAAATATTTATTATTATTATTATTTATTTTATTATATTAATGTAAATAATGTTGTATAAATGGTATAGTTTACCTATAGGCACGAACTCCACCGATGCATACGAGATCACTACTCGCGGAATCACTTCGCACACGAGATCATCGGTTACCCATGAATATATACGCGTTTCAGTGGTGTATTTATTTGTTCAATGATTCGTTACAATCGGCTATACGTATTGATTTATAAATAAAAAATAAGAACTGGATTAACAGAGATACCAAGGGATATGGATACAGCTTATATTCAATGGGGGGTGTATTGGGGTAAATAACGGCCACAATTTGGATGAATAAACTGGCAAATGTAAGCTTATGTACTTCCATATGTATTGTATTAATGTAATATTTTTAAATTAAATTTATTCGCATATAAACTAACTAAATAATATGTCCCTAAAATCAGGGGGTGCCATTTATCCGTAGTGATTATAATATGAAGTTTCTTTGAACTGCATACCGTACAGTTAGTATGATGAAATAATGTATTTAAAATATTATAAAAGATAGACTATAGTACAATAATTAAAAAATGTGAATATTTTTTTAATATTGACTATTTTTAAAAAAAAATCAACAATTATTTAAAATTAAAATAAAGATACAAGTTATATTTATATAAAATATTAGCTGATTATTTGTATATAACTTTAATATCACAGATAAAATAGACTTAAATATTTAATCATAAATAATTTTAAAATATTATACATTATATATAACTGTAATTCAAATTATTTATTTGTGTTTATTAATTTACTATTAATTATGATAAACCATATTTTGATATGAATATAAATATATAATTAATTAGATTATAATACATTAATAAGTGTATAAAACTGTAATTTAATCTTAAGTTAACGTCAATTTAATAAAGAAATACTTATTAATAATGTTTCATCACCTAAATATACAAAAACTGTTAATTACAATATTTAACATAAATATATTCCTATTAATTGCGATGCCATACATTATATACTTTATTTAAATTATTATCATTTATATTTTTAGATCGGTATAATCTAATTTGTTGACATATAATTTATAACATTTACTTATTATGTTATAAAACTGTACAGAGCAGACCTCCCCTCAATATGCATGTTACACAATTTAAATATCTTAAGAATTTTTAATTTACGAATACTTATTAAAACTTATTTCAAACTATTGACATTTAAAAAAAATCTTTTTACATTGTATTTTCAAAATTGTTCAAAACAAACCGTAACCTCTCCCCTAACTTGCACACTAACAGTTTTTATTCAATTTTTCAAAATATAATGAAAATAATATAATTCGCCGACGCAATATAAATAACGCAAACATTAATTAACATTTATAGTATCACTTCCAATACTATGATACAGGCCCTGATTAATTACTCTATCATCACTGATTACTAGAATGGTACAGATCATTAACAAACTTGTGAGTGATTCTCTATCAATTTTCTCCCTCAATGCCTCACTCAATATATTCCTGTAATGTTACGATACATTGAGTAATGTTATATATATAAATATAGAATTGAAAATATTTCGCACGCTGCGCTAGTTAAGATATTAATTTATTATAAGATATATATTATTAAAATCTATTTTATTTAAATTATATGGATATATAATGATAACGGGATTTAAAAATGAATATGTTGTTAAATCAAAGGTAAATATAATTTATATTTAACGATAAAAACTAATATAATTATAAATATCAGTTTTATATAATAAATTTATGAAATTAGTTAGATAAATTATAGACAGTGATGGGCACAGTCCTTTTTTCCTGTATCAGCGATCCCGATCCTGTATTTATTCTCTTATGCGATCCTTTTCCCGATCCCGATCCTCCATTCGTTACCCGATCCCGATATTATTTATATATTCAATAAAATGTAAAATATTGTAATCAAATCACAATCGTAGAGGTAATTTTAAGATTGTAAAGGTTCTTCGAGAACCTTCTTAGCGCGGTGTTCTCCTTCTTTAGCGGCAACAGGGCGAGTTCAATGTCCACGTGAGATGGCAGTTCAGCGTGAGGAGGAGCTACGTCAGAGAGCCACGTGTCAGATGTATCTACGTTATGTATCACTCGTTTATCATATATATCATATATATCGTATTATTTATTAGAAGAATTTAGTTTATTTTCAATATTTATTTTATGTCTATAATAGGGGCAAAGATTGGAACGAAGGAAAGATATAACACTTACGCGAAATCGTGTAATTCGAATTTGTATACAAAATACCCCAGTGCCACCTATATCGGGTTAATTTTAGGAACTGTGTTGTTTATAATGTAAATTCGTATCAAACTATACACTCTTAAAATGTTAAATAATATGCTTTAAATTAGTATTTATATGATGAAAACTAAGTGTTCATTACTAAAATATAACAAACAAATATGATATATATGTTTTAAATGCTATAATTTTATATTTGGTGAGAAAAAGCTAATTTATATTGCATGTAATTTAATAGAGCAATGAAAACATTGGTGTATGAAAACAGAGCCGAACCTAAATATATTTCAGTGATTCGATACTACTGCTAGCAGCGGCATTGGGTATTACTAAATTACGTTGCATGCATAGGGAGAGTTATATCTTTGCTTCGCAAAATCTTTGATAGGGGTGTGTTTTTTCCTACTAAAGTGGTTCTATATATTATTGCTTATTTTCTATTTTTATCACCCATTATATATATATGCAAATAAACATTATAGAGTAAACAAAATAGCTTAATAATTTTATTACATGCTCGCGAATAATATCAAATTCTTAAATAGGTTCAAAATAAATATTTATTTATTTCCTAGGACATAATACAAAAATATGCGACCAACTTAATTTTTATTTTAAAAATATCTTTAATTAATAAATTAAATTCTAATATTAAATGTATATTTGTTTAGTATTTTCCAATTAAATTCAATAGTTGATAATTCTAATAATCAATCTATTATAATATATATATATATATATATATATATATATATATATATATATATATATAATTATATATGAATACTATATATAAGAGAATAAAGTGATACCTCTTTTAGTAGCATATATTTATAAACTTTATAATATAATAAAATTTGTATTATCTAAAAATGATATTGGAGTGAAGTAAATAAAACAACCTTCCGAGTTATTTTTATCCAGTTTGTTCAAATCGGCTGAACATTTGAACAAAATATTCACCATTTCCATCATGTCTTTTTTCTGAAGTTTATCATTAGTCTGTTTTAATTAGCAGTATATATTAATGAAATATAACTATAACCAGTGATATATATATATATATATATATATATATATATATATTGTTATAGTTATTCTATTTTGGTTGAATCCTTTCATCCCATCCAGGAACTAAGATGCGTTTTCACTAATAACCATATGGCTCTAATTTCCCATCGAAGCGGCTCCCATGTTATAAGACAATTGTATAAGATCACTTAAAAATATTATTTTAAAATTTATTTTAATGGTCTGGACTGGACTCGAGCCTGAGTTCTACTGCTAGTGTGATGCCTTGCCAACTTAGCCACACAGGCAGTTATATATATATATATATATATATATATAATTAATTAGTAAATGATATATTGATATATCAATAAATAATAAATTATTATTATTATTAATAATATATAACTATAATTAAATGATATATATATATATATATATATATATATATTTATAAGTAAATAAATTATTATATAAAGTAAAGTAGATTATTTATTTATATATATATATATATATATGTGTACCAAATAAACCTAGATACGCTCGGACTAGAGGTAAATATGAACATATCCAATGTTACCCTAGAACTATAATGGTAAGTTAGATTTTTAAATTTCACTTATGAGATAGAAAAAATAAGGGTTTGAATTATCAATGTTCATATTGATCCATGTACCATCTCATATAGCACTATATTAGTGAACGTCAATGATTTTAAAAGTTCACTTTTTGAAATCGGATTATAAAAGCGTAGTATCTCATTTCCTTTACGATATGATTAACATTTTGTATAATTTTTAAATTTTTACGTTTAGAATTTTATGATAATAAATATAATAATATCAGAATTTAGGCATGACCGAGGTAATCGAACAAGCGCAATGCTTATCTAGTCGTTTACCTGATATATATATTTATATATATATATAATATATATTATATAGGTTGGAGTGAAATTTGAAATAATTATGGCGATCTGGTTATGACTCGCGATAGTGATGTAACGTTATACGTGAATTAGTGACATTATTGAACTCCACATATAACGTTACATCACTATCGTAACGCATAACCAGATCGCCATAATTATTTCAAATTTCACTCCAATCTATATTATATATACATAAATTGGCCGCTACATAATTAAGATAACTAGAGAACTGACCGTATCGGCGAATGTGGCGTACGAGGCTACGCTACTCTTCACACCAGGGGTCCTCTTAGCCGCCACCACCGTCGCAGCAGCCGGCGCGCAGGAGAACTTCGCGGAGGTTCTCAGCAGTTTCATCTGGCGTGGTTTCTTGACCAAGGCGTCCCTCGTCTGCTTGCCTTTAGCGCGGTGAGCCGGAGACTGAACGCGGTGACACCTACTCGAACAAGAAGCGCGCGCCAACGATCTCGCTGCGGTGTGACTTCCTGTCGTCGGGGTCGGGGTACGGTAGGGTTAGGGCGGCGAGAGATAGAGCGCCTTTTTTCGGGAGATGGGATCACCGCTAGCGTGCGTTATACGTTATATACTGTATATTGTATACGTTATACCACCGATACTAAACGTTCAAAACAGAGAAGGTATTACCGTTAGGCTTATGGGGTCAATGGAGGCATTATATTTAGGGTATGGGCTAAAGAAGATCCTGTTCGGCTTAAGTAATTTAGTGATCGAGAAATAGAATCCTATTAATAGATGATACTCGAGAATTTGCATTCTTAATTGACTAAGATTCTATATCTCGATCGCTAAATTACTTATTAAAAAAATTAAAATTTTAAAAATTTACTAAATTACTTATTAAACTGAATAGAGATTTTCATGAGCCTTTATGCTTAATACCTCCATACACCTCTAAAGATAAAGTATCCATATGCAGTTATACTATAACTATAGTTATACTATTCGTAGTGTATACTACATATATTTATTTCTATATTCGGAATCACTTGAAAAATGGTAAATGAATTTTACAGATAAATCACTATAGGTGTATTATTTATTTACAATAGAATGATGATTTAAAAATTCGCGTAAACTACTACAAATATATGTTACAAATATATGTGTGAAATAATGAGTCACAGCTATACTGTGACTCATTATTTACATATCATACACATCTTGAAATGAATTAGATTCTAAACCTATATCCCCATCCTATCGATTATATTTATATCTATAATTGCTATTTAATATATCGTATATTCTTACAACGACATTTCCCTACGTTATATAAATACGTTAAGAATATATATATATATATAAATTAGATAGGTATTTCTACATTCATACAATCGGCATTTCATTATAACAACTATTGGGAGTTTATTTCAGTGTAGAAATACGCCTCGATTTATTCATCTTAACGCAGCGTAATACACATAAAAACATGAAATTAACGCTAATGGGTATTTTAAAAGAATCACCGTTTAATTGTAAATAAGTGCTAATCGTTTAAGGGGAAGTACTACAAAATACCAATAGCCAACTACCTTCGAAATTTTAATTTAAAAATAAAAAATAAAAATAAATATTATATAGAATATAAGTTCCATTATCGTAAAAAGTGCCGCTCGCGTAATAAACATCGTTGAACGTAATCCGCAAACCTGGTATCCGATTGGCGGTCGCTAGTCGAGAGGGTCGCGCCGTATAGGTACCGCCTGCATCCGAATACATCTGGTACCCGCATTCCCCACCACCGCCGCCACCGCCCAGAGTGGACCCCGCCGCCTCGCCCGCTACGCTAGGTCTCGCCCTAGTTAGAAATAGCCCCGCCGAAGTGGTTCTCGACATGGCCGCCTCTCTATCGGTGTGGTAATCGATCGCCGCCGCAGCCGTCGCAGCAGCAGCTAAATTATAATAATAATATTTAGTAGAAGAATTTTAGTTCGTTTTCTAGTTTATAATATTGATATGCTTCTTCATCATAAAGGGCTTCACAATAAGCTATAGCATATTGCCTGTTATTGCTGCCCGTTGTTATATGATAATGGAGGATGATGATAAAAGAGGGGGGCGTTAATTGATCGGTTTAGCACCGAGTGGATCTGGTGTATGATTAAACCTCGATTGCTGAACTTGCCTCCTTTATACGAGCGATAGTCAATCTTGCCGGCGATAACGGGGGTAGCTAGGGTGGGGGCTATTGCGGGGGCAGCAATGGCGTTACCGTCGATACCGGGCAGGTGGTATGAACCCTGCCCGATGTCGGATGCTTTACTTTCCGCGTCGGATTGCTGACAGGTGGAGCCACCTTTATCGCTGTAGTCATCTTCGCGGAACTCTTGCCTCGCCTCAACTTCCGGCTTATGCGTGTAGTTGATCATTCCTAGACGAATTAGATCCACGATGAATATTAAGCATCGTTTATATCTATTGCTGCTATTTAGAATGGAATATAATATACATAATCTGTCATCGATGTTATCCCATTCTATAAATGTGAAATAAATTGATATAGAAAACACAACTTAAAAAACTCAATAAATTGTTTCAATCCTATTTTTAGAAGTTTTCAGTTCAAATTGGTATAATAAATATAAATAAAAATATGTAATATATTGTTACTTCTCAGTGGATTTAAATTATGATGTTGTTATTTACTATTGTTTTGCTCAATAATTATTATGAAACTTTGATAGCGTACAAGTAATATTAGTTTACACTAACTATATACCCCATACATTAATGTATGTAGTATTCAAATTAGCATAATATTAATTATATTTAACGTTACGATATAATTATAAAATATATTTAGCATTACGATATGCTTAGTATAAAATACCCTTAAGTGCGTTAATTTGCACACCCTTTGAGTTAATATACTTCATGTACAATGTACATTCTTAAATGATCACCTATTATGTTCACCTAGATGAGTGTAACCACATTCACTAGTAACGTCATATCCTACTATCATGATTACATACTGCTAGCCATATTATCACAATTAGCACTATCACAACCATTATTATCCTCATGACCAGCACCATAGCACCATTGCCATCTTCGAGATTAGCGCTACTATTATTATTATTCCCACAAATAACACAATTACCACCATTACTAACACCACCACAAGCACTATCACCACTATTACTATCCCACTACTAGTACTATTACTATCCCCACTACTACTATCCCCACTACTACTACCCCACTACTAATACTACTACTACTACTACTACTACTACTACTACTACTACTATGAAACCGGAGATAAGTTCCGCGTGTGGGTGCCGTGCATTAGTGGCGGAGGCGGTGGTAGCGGCGACAACGTTATCGGTGGCATTCAGGGGTATGTCCATACTGCTGCACTGTGAGGGTAACGGAGAGCTCTGTAGTCTGTGGCCATTCTCCTTAGTAGCTGTGTACGGGTGTGTGTGTGAGTATATGTATGCATGTGTGCGCGCGCTTGTATGAGGTGTGTAGTTACTGAGGTCACGACTGATTTCATTGTGATATCAGCTTCTATATTTATATTTATAGATAAAAACGTCATGTTAATCAATTCACTCCGTATGAAAATTATTTTTAAAATTATCTTAATTATTTTTTTTAATTATTACTTGTATAATACAAAGTATGTTTCATATAGGAATATATTCAACCATTTATTAACGATGACTAACAGATACAAGCCACGACTAAGTTAGTCGCAGAATAACTCTAAATGATTAATATATTAGAGGCTATGTCTGGCGGCTCACATTAACTAGTGAACACTCGTGAGGCGGGGACGGTATCGGAGGAAACACACAATCGTTACGCTCTATTGCGTATGATACTATATTCGAGTAATATTATATAGGCTCACTTCGAGATATAATGTAGTTAAAAAACAGAATAATAAAAGCTAACCAAAGAAATCAAACAACCCCAAAATATCAATCTGCAAATATATATATATATATATATATATATATATTAAATATTGTATATATAACAAATATTTTATGCCTAGTTTCATGCGGTTAGAATATTGAACTCTCGAAATAATCACCTGTCAATATATTCCGATAGACCCGCCCACGAGTATTTACTAGTTAATGTGTCCCGTCTGACATGATTCCCCATTTTAGGTGATTATCAGTTTTACACAGTAAAGCCTTTACCATGATCACGGTGATAATAATCATTATCGTAATGATTGTGATAATTATCATCATTATCATGTCATGATTTTATCATGATAATAATGATTTAATCATGGCATGATTATGATAATGTCGTCATTTATCATAAAAAGTAGGTTATCATCAATTTGATCGTAAAATTACCCTACTGATTAGGTTAAAACTATTTTTTTAATTTTATTTTTAAACAATTTTATATTTCATATTTAATATGATATTTGTTATATTTAATATTGTTAAACATATTATAGTATCATATTTAATGGTGAACAGATATCTACGCCACGCTATATTTAAAAATGTTGTTTGGTCGGGTTTATTTTTAATATTGCCAGGTTTTTTTTATCTGCATTACATTCCGAATGAGCCTATAACATGTTATATATATATATATATGTTAATGATAAGATAACGTTAAAATGGCGCATCATTCGTGATGCTTTTGACCATAATCCGACTACACCACTCCTACTATTTTTAAATTTAGCGTGGCGCAGATTACTGGCAATCATATTTAATTGTAATATCATTATGATTAAATACTATTTAAAATAGGGATTTATAATCATATTAATTATCAAAGAATATATTTTATATATATTTAATTTATAAAATGTACATTATATAAAAAAGTTATACTTATATTTTTATATGAGATTAAAATGAGAGCCTGTCTTATATTTTTTAATTATTCAAAAATTTCAAATTGACAATGAAATTTGAATTTTGTAGATTTAAATTAGATTCAATAATATTTTAATAAATTATTAAATAATCGGATCAACCGAACTATTGGTCCACCGGTCGAATCTACGATCGTTTTCACTGTCATAAAATGACCGGTGGGGTCATATCTCCGGTCATATCTCCGGTCACTTCTCCGGTCATAACTATTGGTCCACGGGGTCATTATTTTATAATATATAGTGAAATTATAAAAATAATGATTTATTTATACCTACTAGAATATACGTATTATATTTGGATTATTATTTAACTTATATTTACTGATAACATGTATATTACAGTCATTTCTCCGGTCATAACTATTGGTCCAACGGTCATTTCGGTCATATGACCGTAATATACATGTTATCAGTAAATATAAGTTAAATATAATAATAATCCAAGTTAAATAATAATCCAAATATAATACGTATATTCTAGTATAAATAAATCATTAATTTTATAAAAACCGAAATGACTAATAGTTATGACCGGAGAAATGACTGTAATATACATGTTATCAGTAAATATAAGTTAAATAATAATCCAAATATAATACGTATATTCTAGTAGGTATAAATAAATCATTATTTTTATAATTTCACTTATAATTTCACCTATATATTATAAAATAATGACCCTGTGGACCAATAGTTATGACCGGAGAAGTGACCGGAGATATGACCTCACCGGTCATTTAATGACCGTGAAAACGACCGTAGATTCGACCGGTGGACCAATAGTTCGGTTGATCCAAATAATCATTATATATTCATTATTATAATGAATATAATTAAATAAATATTATTATAATATTATATGGCATAACCTTTCTGTCTCTTGACAATTTTATTAAAGAGAGATACGCATCTTTCAAATTCTGACATATTACAATTATTTATTATAATATAAATTTGTTTATGAGTTGTTATGTATTTAAAAACTGTTACAAAAAGTAACAACTCCTATTGAATAAACACAGTTAACAACCGGATCCTAACATAGATTATTATTTACTAAATATATTACGGTAAATAAAACCTATGGATCCTAACAATTAATGTAAAGTTCATAGTTTATAGACATTAGAATTAAGACACCCTATATACAGAGCTGGGCAGTATCGCCGATACAGTATCTATTAAGGCAAAAAATCAGTATCGTAGATACATTTGTATTTGTATTTGTATCTATTATAAAAATTACAATAGTATTTGTAATCGTATCTATTAGTCATAAATAGTATCTACGATACGTATCTACTAAGACAAGTATTTAAACAGATACATTTTATTATATCATATCATTTGGTTATTATATTTATTTTATATCAATATTTTATAATATCATTTTATAAATTAATTTTATTAATTTTACATTTTATTATATCATATCATTTGGTTATTATATTTATTTTATATCAATATTTTATAATATCATTTTATAAATTAATTTTAATATATATATTTTTTAATAAAATATATTTTGTTAATATTGAAATTAATTCATTGTTAACAATTATGATATATCAATTATAGTGATTTATTCTCAAAAACCATTATATACATTTACAATGAAAACAAAGACATTATTTTGATAATATATTTTATATAATAATTGATTTATAATTCAAAATTATATATTATATAGAAATATAAAATCATTTTAATAAATATGATAATTCTAAATAATAATAATTAAAAATATATTAATAATTTATTTTTTGTATATTTGATAATTTACTATATTCATGTTTAACATACGAAAGTAAAGGTCGCTGATTATTTTTAGTTGAAAAATAGTATATTGTAATAATGTATATTTCTCTATAGTATGTAATGGCTCATAGTATAATTTCAGATGAAATAAACGCTGGTATACCAGCGTGTGTACAACCAATGTATACACTAAAAGATTCATCGTTGGTATCATTAAATGTCATTAAATGTCAACAAATTTATTCTATATCATTTATTGAAGAACACGTTATAAGGTAAAACGTTGTAAGTATTTAATATATCCTTTTAAAAGGGGTATCCCACAATCAGTTTTTCTGGAAATAATGTCCGGAATTGTTTGCTAGAAAGTTATTTTCTAGCAAGTTAACTATAATGTTAGTTACTTGTTACCAGTTACCTAATTCGTTTAAGCACTAACATCAACTACTTTATGGAAGTTTTCGGACGTGCTTTTTAATGTATTTATTGAGAAAACGGCATGTTTTGAGATTTAAATTGAGTATTACAGTTGAGTCAATTGACCGGATATGGTGAAGTAGATCATTCCAGATTTTTGGAGCATGGACGGAGAAAGATTTATGTTGGGCAGATGTTAAATATGATAGAACTGGAGTTTTTAATTTGAATTTGTTTATTTTTGTTGTTGTAAATAGTTATGTTGGGAAGTTAGTAAGTTGGCGAGATAGTCTAGTGTGTTATAGTTAGTATACTATATCTATATCTATAGATACATGTATGATGAATGAAATATTATAAATTATACTGGATTTCATTGGCAGCCAATGTAAGTTGGTTCTTAGAGGAGATATATGTTGTCTGGAATGTTTAGCTATGTTGAAAAATATATAAATCTGATAGCTGTGTTTTGAAGGCATTTATTTATTAGATCGTGAGGAGTAACTTTATGAGGTTTAGAAATTAGTGAATTTATGCTAATTTGGTAAACACATGACCAGTTAGGTATGGGATGAACCAATTGAGTGAAGTACCACATATTCCGATAGAGGATAGTCCATTTATAAGGATATTATGGTCAAGGGTATAGAATGAAGCTGATAAATTAAGGAGAATGTAGTGAGTTATCCCATTACTTTCCGACAATTTTCGGGAAATATAGTAACTTAAAAGGGGTTCCACTACAACTTGCTAGAAAATCACTTTCTAGAAAACATTTCGGGATATTATTCAGTGTAATGTACCTTGATATGTACTATCAAATTCGACATCGATGAATATATATATATATATATATATATATATATATATATATACATATATATATTATATGATATAATATATATATATCTATATAATTTATAAATCTATATGTTTATGTATATTTTGTATAATTATAATGTATTTGTATCTACTAAGATGTATCTACTAAGAAAATTCTGTATTTGTAATTGTATCTACTAAGAAAATTCTGTATTTGTAATTGTATCTACTATTATTTTTTTTAAAGTAATTGTATTTGTATCTATTATAAGAAAAATGTGTGTAATTGTAATTGTATCTATTATACATTTTTTGAGTATCGTGCCCAGCTCTGCCTATATATTATGGGCATACAAGTTGTATGATACAACCAATACCTCATATAACCTCGAGGTTATAGGAGGTATTGATTATAGCGACCAATTACTTATATTGTACATAATACAAGTCAATGATAGCGACCCGGCCATACTATATAGAAGATACTATAAAGAAAAGTAGGGCTTTGCTATAAGCTTATATTATCCTAGGATATATCCCTATATATATATATATATATATATATATATATATATATATAAAGTATCTATATATAGAGTCTCTATAGAGACTATAGTCTCGATGATATCATCATATATATCCCACACGATACGGGAAATATAATGGTACCACCAAATCTTTAATATATATATATATATATATATATATATATATATATATATATATATATATATATATAATGAATATGAGTATTTATAAAATTAAGTAGGATAACTATATATAATATATATAAATCGTTACATTTAAATAACGTATGACTTATATCAAGACCTCCTATAAACTCGAGGTTATATGAGGTATTGCTTATATGGGGCAATATTAGCATCACCTCCTACACCTCTAGGTTGTAGGAGGTATTAATATTAGTAAAGATTAAATTATAATTTATATATACTATATATACAAATAGTATAATACCAAAACCCTTGAGCCCCAAAGGGTTTTGATAATACTGCCGAGCAAGCTCAATATGGTAAGGTAAGGTAATAATACTATATATATATATATATATATGTTTTATACTTTTATAAGATCTATTATAAGTGTTAAAGTGAGTTGGCCTTATCCTATTGGCTATTAAATTAATTGTTTATATTGTAAATAAAATTGTTATCCGGTTGCTATTGGTTATCTATTAAATTTAGATTTTAATTTTGTATAGTTAATTTTATATACTCGAAAATTAGTAAAGTAAAATGACACAGTTATTTATGATTATCAGTATGTTAACATTAAGTATATGTGTATTATCTGTTATAGCAAAAGAAGAAGTACAAAAAGATAACACCGAATCAAAAGTTTGTAAATTACAAAATGTGTACGATGTTTAATATTATTTAATAATTACATTATAATAATATCTATATTTAAAATTATTTCAGAATTATCAAATGTTAACCATTACTATTATATAATGTATTTTATATTAATAAAAGGATTAATCTTAATGTTATATTCAATATAATATTGAATATTATATTCAATATATGATTTTAATAATTAATTTAAAAAAAAGTAAATATTTATAGATAGATTAGTAAGATTTATTATAAACTTTATAATTAAACTGTATATTAACTTAAAAAACACTTAATTATAATCATTTTAATAATATTATTAGAAGATAATATTTATGTATGTGAATTATACTTTTGTTATGAAATTATAGTATAATTAGTTATTTATTGAATTAGTATCATTACATATTAAATTATTTAATATGATATTATAATTATTATTAAATACCTATAATATTCTATACATTATAATAATTATAATATATTATAATTATTAAATAATAATATTATTTATTACATTTATTTTCTAGTGTTACATTAAATATACCTATGTTTACCTATCATTTTATCTCACTATATTTTAAGCTCATTAACAAATACAAATAATTAACACTCAATAATATAATTAAAATAATCATTATTATAATGGAATTAAAAACCTGATACAAATATTTGTATTAAGTTTAACTTAAGTTACTCTGTAAGTAAATTATACATCTTAAATATGGATATATAACTTATATTATACATTCAAATAAATACACACATTTCATGCATATGATATACAATGTATATCATATACATTTTATTAACAATTATTATATTTATAAATTTACAATATATATATTGTAATATAATCCCACATATATAGGTTACCTATACCTATACCTATTAGGTAGTGTATACAATTTGTATATACATATCATATAATTTATATATACATCATGTATTACATATAATTATGATTATATAAATAATCGGTTATTTGTTTACCATACATTAATATTGTATATTGTAAGTTTATATTCCATTTCATTAAATAACCTTTATCAAAATATAAATAGAATCAATTTATAAATGAATTAGAATATAATTTTTATTTAAAATACTTTTTAAAATAATAATGTATATCATATATATATATATATATATATATATATATATATATATATATACTTAATCAAATTGATCACAAACAATAAGTGAATTGTAAAATAAGATAACAAATAACTAAATAATAAATAAGTATTAAATTGTTACAACAAATTATTTAATGTCTTTAGAAATGTTAATATTTTACAAAATAGATACAATAGGTTATCCTTATATATATACATAAATATAAACTAATTCTATAATTAAATATAATTACAATTGTATACTATCATTCTATAAAGGACGAAATGACAAAAGTGGCAGAATACTTTGAAGGATCGCTGTGCAAGAACTGCAAATATTGCGAGGTAAGCTCATCGTAATAACAGCACTATAACTATAGTAGCTAATCACACACACGTTCACTGTACAGTACTGTAACCTGTGCGATCAGGGATGTCCGTGCGAAACCAAATCTAAGAGGAGAAACTGTCACATGTGCAAAGTTAGTGAACCTATAGCCTATGTACCTAGGTAACCACGGTTACTAACCGGTGATCTCCTGCAATGTGATTTAATTTGGTTCGGTAATCTTGTACGTAAACTCCCCTTTTTATAAATACATATTCACATTACTATATAGTAGTATGTATATGTATTGTATCATTACGCACGAGATCACTCCTATTCAACATATAACACACTTACTACACTAACTATCGTACTCTTTACAGTACTGTAAATACTGCGTGGTGTGCCGACTGTGCAGTACCATGTGTACCCCCGGATCGGTAATGGATTATCTCAGTTCTTCGATCGTAAGGTTCGCTTCTAAATATTGACACGCTACTTTAAAGGATATGACATTAGCGTTATATACAGTATATTCTCTATGAGTCGTGCGTAATGTATGCAATGTATTTCACTAATAGATAACGAGGAAATCACGAATTTTAGACATTTTTAAATTGATGATCGAATTTCCATTATATTTTATGTTGATACAATAATTAAACCATAATATAAAATCTTCTAATATATATATATCTTCTAACATTGTTAAGCATACAAACGTTACGTACATATTTCATATTTTTTAATAATAATATTCATATATATCGGCTTCACACTCTCTCATAACTAAACGATTACTTTATATCCTCTACATTCTGTTCTAAATCAACACACCCGATCACAACACAGCGCTATGAAAATTGTGGGTCCCATCGATAACGACGAACTCGACAAAGATTTGTTCTCGGTGAACAAGTACATATCGGAACACGAGAAGAAGATGAAAGAGCGACAAGAATTATAGAGCGGAAGGGCTATACGTCCGTCTGTATTACTGAGTTCATGCAAACGCAGCGTTCAGTAGCACTATGATTGTGTGTGTAAATAATTGTATATATTGTAAATAAATATTTTAAATATCACGATTTTATATTATTGCGCTATGCTTGAATTATAAATCATATTTTGAGTATCGCAATTTATTAAATAATTATAATTATAAATCTATTAAAATCAAAATTTATTAAATCATTATGAATCTATATGAATCAACATTTATTAAATAATTATAATTATAAATCTATAAAAATCAACATTTATTAAATAATTATGAATCTATATGAATCAACATTTATTAAATAATTATAAATATATAAGAATCAAATTTATTAAATAATTATAATTATAAATCCATAAGAATCAAAATTTATTAAATAATTATAATTATAAATCTATAAGAATCAAAATTTATTAAATAATTAAGAATCTATGAATCGAAATTTATTAAATAATTATAATTAAAAATTTATTAAATAATTATAATTATAAATCTAAGAATAAAAATATATTAAATAATTATGAATCTATGAATCGAAATTTATTAAATAATTATAATTATAAATATATAAGAATAAAAATGTATTAAATAATTATAAATCTAAGAATTAAAATTTATTAAATAATTATAAATTTATAAGAATAAAAATTTATTAAATAATTATGAATCTATATGAATCTAAATTTATTAAATAATTATAATTATAAATCTAAGAATCAAAATTTATTAAATAATTATAATTATAAATCTATAAGAATCAAAATGTATTAAATAATTATGAATCTATGAATCGAAATTTATTAAATAATTATAAATCTAAGAATCAACATTTATTAAATAATTATAATTATAAATCTATAAGAATCAAACTTTATTAAATAATTATGAATCTATATGAATCTTAATTTATTAAATAATTATAACTATAAATATATAAGAATTTAAATTTATTAAATAGTTATAAATCTATAAGAATCACAATTTATTAAATAATTTTTTTTATAATTAATTTTTTTTTAAATAATTATAATTATAAATCTAAAAATCATAATTTATTAAATAATTATAAACCTAAGAATCAACATTTATTAAATAATTATAAATCTAAGAATTGAAATTTATTAAATAATTATAATTATAAATCAATATTTTATTTATAACAATTTATTAAAAAAATATCAAACAATGAATACACTATACGAGATATGAATCATTTTGAAGTATCACAATGTATTAAATAAGTAATCACCGCTACGACGGAGACGGGTTCATTTCAAGCGTAGTTTATTGAAGAGGGACTTCGTCAGCACCGCCTTATACTTGTGGGCCAGTTCGTAGATGTTAAACTTAACGACCTCTGATATCTTGTAGTTAGTGTTCTTCTTACTGAACCAGGTGATCAACGCTTGCATGATGTAGACGCGCTGGTCGTCCACTAGATGTATTAACGATTCGGCGAGACGTTCCTTCAGCGAGGAGGGTACGTCTACATAGGGTGGATTGGTATGTTTTATATGTAGGGGGGGTTGGTATGTTTTATATGTAGACTGGGTTGGTGTGTTTTATATGTAGACTGGGTTGGTATGTTTTATATGTAGGGTGGGTTGGTATGTTTTATATATAGGTTACTTGCATATACAACGCATATATTTGTATACTATATGTGAATGTTATCATAGTTTAGAATAAATTAAAACCAAGTATGATATAGATTAATATCAAATGAAAATTAATATATGAGTAGACATTTATTTGGTAGAATATTAAGTTATTCCTTTACGATAAATCAAGTAAATAATAGCAATAATAGAATTATTTTTTATAAAATGATATCAATGAAAAAGCAAGAATGCGGGCAGAGTAATTGTAGAACTCACGCTTACATTATATATTTAGTGTTAAACATTTAATTTAAATTTGCCAGAAATTCTATGAGATTAACCATAACAAATCGTGTACAATATTTAATTAAAGTATATATCGACACTATTAATACACTATAATAGTATAATGAATATATGTTATCACTAACTCATTTTTACCAATAGTTTCTCAAGAATCCTCGCGAATTTCTTGATATCTTTTGCGCAAGATTTATATTGGAGTTGGTGCTGATATATAGACACTAGAAAGAGAAGAGTTTTATTATTTATTATTAATATATTTATAAAATATATGTACATATTCATATAATATATTAATGCATCATTCGCTAAAATATTAATATTATCTTCCATTGAATCAAGAATTTATAATATTTTTATTTTTAGTATTATCTCTTACAATTATATTTGTATAAACTGTTTTATTATTAGAAATATTCTAATAGAAAGAACAATTAATCACTATTTTATTAGTGAATATATTAACATAAATTTTGTATTCTCAATATTAAATAAATTAAAACAAGAAAATAAAATTTGTTGAAAACGTCGACTTATCATAACGCAATGCGATGGGTGATAAATACCTAATATAGGGAGGACGAGTGTGACTTTATGCGAGAGTTCGCAGGCTATGGTGCTCTGCGTGTCCAGTAAGATCACGTAGACAAGAAGGTGTTTCTTGACCAGTTCCTCTAGGACCCATGTCCAGGGCATCTGGTTGCCTAGTAGCTTCAGACCAAATGATATGCCGTTCACTTTGCCTGTAGTAGTAGTAGTAATAGTATAACGGTAGTAGTATTTGTAGTATAAGTAGTAGTAGTTGTAGAGGTATTTTTACATTTATTTATTTATAACTCACTAATTAAAGAAAGATTATTTTCAATATTACGAAATATTATATTTTTATTTAAAAGTAATGCTTAAATCTCTGTTTATAACAATTTCACTCTATGTTTATATTTTTACACTATGCATGTATACATATACAAACAGAAAAAACTGTTATAACTATAATACTAATATAAATAATAAAATAGAATTATATTTTTATAAATAATTGTAAACATACAATTTCTATAGAAATATAAATAGATATAATAATATAAGCCATCTTTTTATGTCTATTTATATATATATATATAATATATTTCTATATTTTAAATATAACACATTATTTGAAAAACTGGCCTAATATATAGATTTCTGTGAATTCTATTTTCATAAAATACATTTGAATGACTAAAAGCATGTGATACCCCATACAAATAAGTCTGCAGGTTTTGGTTATAATTGTGTTGTTGTTTTTCTTGTAGTGTAGGCATGTCAGTAAATAGTGAGAGGCTGTAATCAAATGTTGATATTGTATAGCAAGTTATATATATATATTGATTTATTATAGATGACGTTTGATTGGTTAGTGTATATTATCTAGTATCACTACTACGGACATTAAGTCATTAGGTCATTATATAGGTGTATATTTATATGTCAGTATTTTCTATTATGATATTAGTATGGGAGATGGAATAAGGTATTTATTAGTGGTTAGAATATGTAGTAGGGTTATAGTAGGTACAGATAGGGTATTACTATGCAGGGTTGATTTTAGAAGTAGGTGTACCAGCATGAATCATCAATATAAAAAAGTGGATAATCAATTGACGAATGCAATGCATGTAAAGATAGATACGCGAATGACACTTTTATCGATAAATTAACAAAATGGTATCAGTGATTTTGATTGGATATTAGTCATATTATATATGTCAAATATTAAAACTGTAGGTTTTTCGTCGAAATAGATTAAAGTGACTTATATCTATATCAATGGATTTAGATTATAAATATCAATAAAATAGTATGATATCTTCAATTTAAATACATCAAATTACGAGGAATGTTGATATGATGTATTTTAAATATATAATTTTATTTTTAGTATAGATAGTACATTACAATTAGTAGTAATTATCAATAGTATAAATAAATAATATTAATTTAAAATTTAGTAGGTATTTAGTAGTAGGCTGCGACTGCAGCGCCTCTATCGCAAAGTTCCATACACTAAATTCAATTGCTTATCCACTGTCTTTATAATAATAATAATAAATATTTATTAGAAGTGTTAAATTGTAAATTTTTTCTTTAATTATTTATATTATTATTTCCTCTAAAGGGCTTAAGATTAAGATCATATCTTTTCTATGCTATCGCCTGATAACTATATCGATGGTATGAATACGTGGCCTCGCCACTCTATTGTATACTGTCGTAGAGATCAACTAAATCAATCGTAGCATTAATCACGGTATAATTAACAGTAGTGAACTGAACCGATGCATGGTAGTTAGTTACGTTGACGCGACCACATACACACTGTACGGTGTAGCATGATACGGTGTAGCATGATACGGTGTAGCATGATACGGTGTAGCATGATACGATGTAGCATGATACGGTGTAGCATGATACGATGTAGCATGATACGATGTAGCATGATACGGTGTAGCATGATACGATGTAGCAAGATACGATGTAGCATGATACGGTGTAGCATGATACGATGTAGCATGATACGGTGTAGCATGATACGATGTAGCATGATACGGTGTAGCATGATACGGTGTAGCATGATACGATGTAGCATGATACGATGTAGCATGATACGGTGTAGCATGATACGGTGTAGCATGATAAGGTGTAGCATGATACGATGTAGCATGATACGATGTAGCATGATACGGTGTAGCATGATACGATGTAGCATGATACGATGTAGCATGATACGATGTAGCATGATAAGATGTAGCATGATACGATGTAGCATGATACGATGTAGCATGATACGGTGTAGCATGATACGATGTAGCATGATACGATGTAGCATGATACGATGTAGCATGATACGGTGTAGCATGATACGGTGTAGCATGATACGGTGTAGCATGATACGGTGTAGCATGATACGATGTAGCATGATACGATGTAGCATGATATGGTGTAGCATGATACGGTGTAGCATGATACGATGTAGCATGATATGGTGTAGCATGATACGGTGTAGCATGATATGGTGTAGCATGATACGGTGTAGCATGATACGGTGTAGCATGATACGATGTAGCATGATACGGTGTAGCATGATACGATGTAGCATGATACGATGTAGCATGATACGGTGTAGCATGATACGGTGTAGCATGATACGATGTAGCATGATACGGTGTAGCATGATACGATGTAGCATGATACGATGTAGCATGATACGGTGTAGCATGATACGATGTAGCAAGATACGATGTAGCATGATACGGTGTAGCATGATACGATGTAGCATGATACGGTGTAGCATGATACGATGTAGCATGATACGGTGTAGCATGATACGGTGTAGCATGATACGATGTAGCATGATACGATGTAGCATGATACGGTGTAGCATGATACGGTGTAGCATGATACGGTGTAGCATGATACGATGTAGCATGATACGATGTAGCATGATATGGTGTAGCATGATACGGTGTAGCATGATACGGTGTAGCATGATACGATGTAGCATGATACGATGTAGCATGATAAGATGTAGCATGATACGATGTAGCATGATACGGTGTAGCATGATACGATGTAGCATGATACGGTGTAGCATGATACGATGTAGCATGATACGGTGTAGCATGATACGATGTAGCATGATAAGATGTAGCATGATACGATGTAGCATGATACGATGTAGCAAGATACAGTGTAGCAAGATACGGTGTAGCATGATACGATGTAGCATGATACGATGTAGCATGATACGGTGTAGCATGATACGGTGTAGCATGATACGGTGTAGCATGATACGGTGTAGCATGATACGGTGTAGCATGATACGGTGTAGCATGATACGGTGTAGCATGATACGATGTAGCATGATACGGTGTAGCAAGATACGGTGTAGCATGATACGATGTAGCATGATACGATGTAGCATGATACGGTGTAGCATGATACGATGTAGCAAGATACGATGTAGCAAGATACAGTGTAGCAAGATACGGTGTAGCATGATACGGTGTAGCATGATACGATGTAGCATGATACGATGTAGCATGATACGGTGTAGCATGATACGGTGTAGCATGATATGGTGTAGCATGATACGGTGTAGCATGATACGGTGTAGCATGATACGGTGTAGCATGATACGGTGTAGCATGATACGATGTAGCATGATACGGTGTAGCAAGATACGGTGTAGCATGATACGATGTAGCATGATACGATGTAGCATGATACGGTGTAGCATGATACGATGTAGCATGATACAGTGTAGCATGATACGATGTAGTATGATACGATGTAGCATGATACGGTGTAGCATGATACGATGTAGCAAGATACGATGTAGCAAGATACAGTGTAGCAAGATACGGTGTAGCATGATACGGTGTAGCATGATACGATGTAGCATGATACGATGTAGCATGATATGGTGTAGCATGATAAGATGTAGCATGATACGGTGTAGCATGATAAGATGTAGCATGATACGATGGGAGGTTATCGCTTACTACTCGATACATCTGAATATATAGATTACTCCGTGAACAGTGTGTCCTGTTACTAACTGAGGTCGGTGTCAAAGTTCATCATGGTCTTGATGTGAAGGTCGATGTAGCAGGTCAACAGAGGTATGGACACGTTCTCGGCCAGCGTCCATTGCAGTACGGTGGACAGGAAACGCTTAATCTATTAATAGTGCGTAGGTTACTTACTAGGGTGCGGTGGTGGTGTTACTAGTGGGGTTACTTTAGTGTATGTGGTGGTGTTACAAGTGGGGTTACTTTAGTGTACGGTGGTGGGGTTAATGATGGGTGGTTAATTAATCAACGTACGATACGATACCACATAATAAGTAGAGAGAATTCTATAATTCTATTAGAAAATATAATAATCTAAAGTAATCTATATCGGAATTTATTTCTAATTAATCAAACGATATTGAAATGCTGAAGTACCTAATGATTAGCACATTTAGCACATTAGCACATTTAATAGTTCTTCGTAAGGTTAAGGGTCAAGTCAAACACTAGCGATGACTCGCGGTGGTGACTAACTTTCTGATCGGTCTTTGTGTTGGTCAGAGCTCGAGACAAACACAGCTGCAAACAACTCACTATGAAGCCATTGTTGTCTGTGTGTGTGTCAAGAGTGATGTTACGAGATAGGTATAGCTACAGTGTGGGGGTGGTTATCAGTATAGAACAGTATAGACTAGTATATGTGTAGTATATGGAATATATGGTATATTGAAAATAGTATATGGAATATAGTATATAGAATATAGTATATAAAATATAGTAACTTATATATATTGAATATAGACACAGAATGCATAACATACTATATATATATATAACTAAACATAAGGGTAAGTCTGACCTGGATTAAAGGTAATGCTCTGCGGCCATACTGAAGCCACGCCCACAATAAAGTAGGCAGACCTAGGAATGTTATGCAGCAGGCAATCGTACACGAATATTCTGACATTCTCTATGAGGCCTAAACCAGGGGGATACAGTGTGATAGTTATGGTGATGGTGATGATGGTGATGATGATATAGATCATTCAAGATTAAACTAGCCTA
Organism: Osedax fenrisi; assembly: GCA_964019155.1. Classification (NCBI taxonomy): domain Eukaryota; kingdom Metazoa; phylum Annelida; class Polychaeta; order Sabellida; family Siboglinidae; genus Osedax; species Osedax fenrisi. Next base: position 50,561,768 of record OZ025240.1, on the reverse strand, counting down.
TAGTTCATTTAGTTCAGATTGCATGGTTGTTAGCATGTTGTATTGGTTAATATATATAATATTATATATATATATATAAATAATGACAGTTAATATTATATATATAAATAATGACAGTTAAAGATTAAATATAAAACACTATCTATTGAATAATATTGTATAGAAATCAGATTTATTTATATACACCATTTTATTTATTAAACATAAATAAACTGATACAATAATACAAATAATAAGCCTTTATGACAATATTTAATGTTATTAAAATGGCATGTAGGAATATATGTAGACAAACTTTTTTGTATAACATGTAGTAAATTCTGTGCATGACATCAATATATATTGTAATAATCAAACACGTAATTCCACTAATGAAAAGTGTTTTAAATATAATACCTATTTTATATGTTTTAATACTTAATAAATTATTTATATATTTTAATAAGTAAAAATTAATAAATTATTATTATATAATAACATCATATATTATTCTAACCTAAATTTCTGCAGAGTTCGGTGAAAAATCGACTGTATAATGATAGCGTGATAGGGAATAAATAAATAATTATATATAGATATATATATAATAATAATAATAATAATATCATAATTTAGGCATGATAAACGAAGATAGGTAAACGAAGAAGCGCGATGCTTATCTAGTCGTTTACCTGTTTCACATATAGATATATATATATATATATATATATATGTGTGTGTGTGTGTGCGCGCGTGTGTGTGTGTGTGTATACCTTACAGATTCCTTGCCAAAAGAGTTCTCTTTATCGACAGTGGCCATTAAGACTACATTCATGCATCGCGCTATCACTTCGGCAATCTGATCGGGCTAAACATGTGAGGGTAGGGTAAGGTAATACATATGGCGGGGGTGTTTAAGGGTAATAAGTACGATGGTTGTATAAAGGGGGTATTCGGCTACCAGTATTTCCGGATATAATGTCCGGAAATATTTGCTAGAGTGATTTTCTAGCAAGTTAACTACAATTGTAGTGGGATACCCCTTAATGGTGGCAGGCGTATAGTATAACAATATTTAATGTAATCTTTAGTATAATCTTTAATACTACGCGTAGATAACACTTTATAATTAGCTATATTTTAGTTATTATCCAATTATAATTATAATATGTAATTAGATTAATTAATATTAAGATAACGTTTACGACAATTATAACATTATACATTATTTATATATATATATATATCTAATAGAGTATAGTTATTTTATTATTGACATCGATTATATCATACGTACAACAATGACTTGATTACCTGTGAGAATTCACGAACAATAGAAATCAACCATTTCTCATTATCGGTAAGTTGGGGGATCCATTCATCGGTAATACTGGCGATATTTATCAATGACTCATTCTGTATTAATGAATAGTCGTCCGTTTCTATCAGTATCTAATCAAGATAGAATACAATTAAATATCTTACATGATATAATATAGATATAATAGATATATTTGTTAAAAAAATACAAATATTTAATTTTATTATGGATGTACCAGAATTAAATTTAAAACTACTATTTAATTGGATACACATATAGTAAATATGTATATATATATATATATATATATATAAGTAAATATAAATTTATAGTATAGTAATTAAATAAACCGCAAACATATTCATCAACACTTCTTCTAATGTAAATCTGTTGCGTAATTCAAACTTCGTTACGATATATTCAGCGGACCGTTTGTGATATTTATCGTAGTTAAGAATCTTGTCCAATCTGCGTTTCTTTATTTTAGCCTATCAAATGAAAGTTATCGATAATATTCGAAATATATCGTCGGAAAGACGCGCGATTAATAACGAACCTTTTTTCTAACCGGTGCTTCGTCGCAGTTCGGCGGGGTGCTATTGTCAGCGAGCCCCGTATCTCCGTCAGATCGGCTAGCGTCCGGAACTATCTCATCACCCGTCTCCTCGTGTGGGGCGTCGCTGTACGATCGTTTAGCGGGTCGGAGTGGGGTGTCCTGCGCCGTGACAAACTTAACGACCGCGGCCTTGTCGCCCGGCGCTACGGGAGGTGACGCCGGCACTTTGAAACGGAAACCATCGTCTTCGCTGTAGTCGTTAGTAGTCGTCATCGTTTGTAGGCTTATCTGGTTAGCTGTACATTCTACGGGCGGATCGCTGTATCGCATAGTATCTACGGCGGTAGGAGTAATGTTATATAAATATAAATAGTTATAGTAAGTTATAGTTATAGTAAGGTAATATAAATATAATCAAAACTACGGCCTACTTGTGAGTGGTTATCGATTACGGACCTGGTGACAGGGGAGTTATTCGTTCGTTCACGATCATTATATCGAATATGTTCTCGATTTCGATGTTCTGTTCGTTGTTGTTTTTAATTAGTAACCAGTTGTTATATTTATATATTAGGTAACCGATATATCGGTGCTTGTCGATTCTATTAGAATTTGTAACAATAATATACTTTAGGATATGATCATTATTATTTCAATATAATAGTAATATATATAAAATTTATATTTTCATATTTAATTCAACATCAGAAGCAGTTATTAGATAATTAGGTCGGTTGATCATTGAAGTGATCATTGAATTCACTCTCAAATAGAACACTTAATATATTAATAACATATAACATGATGTAACCCATTCATATAAATGAATGAACGTGATTTATTAGAAGATGAAATATAGTGTCATGATGTATAACCTTTAGTCAAAATATAATAAAACTCCTATCGAGAGATTTCTCGGAGAAATTAAATAATAAAATAGTAATTTAAAAAATGATATATCGTTTGTATATTAATAAAGGTGATTTCCTTTTAAAATATATCAAACCTACCTCACTAATCTCTAGTATATATAAGCCTCTCTCAGAGAATAATTGTTAAGATAACACGGCTTTTAAGAGCCAACATACGTCGCAAGTAGTTCAATAATTATATATTTTAAATAACGAACGAATGTATAAATAATATATATATTCGAGATCTAATTTTAATATTCATTATAGCATCAATTATCTTAGTTATTATGGTAGTTGATTATCTTAATTATTATTTTACTTGGTATCCTAGTTATTGTATCAGCTATGAACTATATCGACTTACCTAATATAAATATACAAGAATAGCGATAGAATTAAGCAGAATTGAGCAAGGATAAATAGTGAGTTGACCTCTAAACAGGGGTCAACAATATTCGGTAGTCTATTAAATACATTAATGTATATAGATAAGGTTAAAGTGCATACTAACCAAATGAGCGCAGGTTTTGCTGACGAACTCCTCTTCGGCGCGAATATCTACAAACGTGATGAACGCGAAGGTTAAGGTGACCTCTAACGAGAATGCGACGCAAACCTTGCTCTACGATGGGAGAGATCCTAGCTGCCGATATCATCTCTTTGAAGATACTTGACACCTATAACAAAGATGTAAGATATAAGGTAAGCTTGCGCGATGGTTCGTTTGTCTTACCGTTATGCTCTTATGTGTTCTAGGGACTTTGAACTTGAAATCTTTAGAGGTTTTAGCTACTGTAGTGAATACGATATCGGTGTCTTCGTCGATCGATTGTTTGTCTAACAGCGCTCGGGCCCACCTTTCTTGCTTCAGTTTTTTCATTTCTCTTTTTAGTTCTCTCTTCGATTTTTTCTTACTTTTTTTTATTGCACTTTTCCCGACTTTACTAATACTTTCGTCTTTGTCTTTATCGTCCCTAGATAGCGGATTAACAACTGGTAGATCAAAGATTTCATCGTCAATATCTTGTGAATTTTGTTGATATTTTAATTTCTGTAGATCTAATGAAATCTTTTTTTCTGATTTCACTGTAACACCTAAATCTGATGATTCCTCAATTTCAGAGAGTGGTTCATCGAGTGAATTTTCAAGATTTGCTTTAACAAAACAGTTTGCTTTCATTTCATTTTTTAATTCTCTCTTAATTTTTTTCTTAATTTTTTTTATTTCACTCTCAGAGACTTCACTAATACTATTTTCTTTGTCATCCCTATATAACGGACTAACAACTGGTAGATCAAAGATTTCATCATCAATATCTTGTGAATTTTGTTGACATTTTAATTTCTCTAGATCTAATGAAATCTTTTTTTCTGATTTCACTGTAACACCTAAATCCGATGATTCCTCACTTTCAGACAGTGGTTTATCTAGGGAATGTCCGTGACTTGCTTGAACAAAACATTTAAAAAATTCAATTTTTTTATTTTTAATCATCAACGATTTGTCGCTCACTTTCGCATCCATCTTCATATTCTTAACACTTATATCGCTTGTATGTGTAGACTTGCTGGCATCGTAGGTGTTACGTCCTAATGGTAAATACGTCTCGGATAGAGATGATTCACTCTTATCAGGACAGGAGTATGATATAGTCGCATCTACATCATTATGTGTTTCAGTCTCCAATCTCTCAGCAGTTACATCTTCGTTACAGGTGACCGCCTGCTCTTCCGATGCTACTTGATTGACAGCGCTATTCGATGACTCATCATCGAGTGTATCCATACCTCTGTGTCCTGTGCTGGTAGGTGAATAGGTGAGTGTGCTCGACGGATGTGTCTGATCGGATAGAGCAGCTGTAACCGGTGTTAGGACCGCGGCATCGAGGACAGACGGACGCGTATCGGGGGGTGTAGGTTTAGTTTCGGGGGGTGTAAGTATAGTATCGGGGGATGTAGGTTTAGTTTCGGGGGGTGTAAGTATAGTATCAGGGGGTGTAGGTTTAGTATCGTGAATCATGGGTATAGAATTTGGGGGCGTATATTTAATATCGGGGGACGTAGGTATAGTATTGGGGGACGTAAGTTGATGCTTAGTCGTTGTTAATATCAGTCTAGTGGAATCCTCCTCCTCCATTCTCGCGGCGGCGGAGGTGGAAATCATCTCGGAATTCGAACTCGGGATTGCGTCGATTTCGACTCTGGATTGGCTATCTGTGATAGGTTCGTGTTGACTATCTTTGATAGGTTCACATTTAATTAAGGCGGAATCATCATCGGAGTCTAGCGTTCGAGGTGTTGCTATAACGATAGCGTGGTGTGGTAGCTGTGAGGTGCACTGTTCACGAGATGAATGCTGCGGTGATGGCGGTGCAGTCGTATCATCACCGCAGCTGCTCGGTGTGGGGTCGGCGGTGTTCCAGGAAGCCCCTCGTATCGAACCCACGTTAACGCAATAGTCGCCGTCTACCGAGGAGAGGTCGCATTCCGGCTCAATCCGGGGAGAGCCGATACGTTGACCGTTCTGTTGCGTATTCTCGATGCACGTCAGCGCGTCGCCGACCAATTGGCTCGACTTGCGACCTTTCCATTTCGCGAACGCTTTACTCGCTACGTCGGGGCCATCCGTTAATGGATCCTCTTTGATATAGGCGTCCAATGAGTTGTTATGTTTGTTGATAACGTCGCTGTCGACTATATCAGCGGTGGTGGTATCGTCGCTTATCACTCCAGTAGGCTTGATATCGTGATCCGCTTCGGTGTTGACCGCGTGCATGTTTCTATCTGTAGCGGTGATATCTACGTCTGAGTTATTGTTAATAGTCACTCCCGTGTTGCTGTTGACCACATCGGTGTTGGCAATGAGCATACCAGCACTACTGTTGACCACTTCATCATTACCGATGACCACATCGGTGTCTCGTTCGATGGACGTGAGAATCTCTGAGACGAGCGCGCTGTCGTACAGCTGCACCGTACTCGTGTTCAGCACGTGTTCGATGAACAGATCCTGTTCCGCGGAGAGCTCCTGGTCGAGGTTGTGGTCCTGGTCCTGGTGCTGGTCCTGGTGCTGGTCCTGATCCTGGTACTGGTCCTGGTGCTGGTCATGGGGGTCGAGGTGGAGGAGGGGGAGGGGATTGAACACCTCGTGGTCAGGTGACGCGGCGCGCGGCGAGATCACGTCGTCGTCGTCGTAGAACCTCTGACTCACCTCTTCCTTAACGTAAGGTGACTCGTAGGCTTCCACCGCAGAGTGAGCGTAGTACGGGGTGTCGCTGCCACCCTCTTCTCCTGTGTCGTGTACCCCGCTAGCCTCCGTCGTCGGCGGGGGGTTAATCGTGTCGTCGCCTTCGTATCCCTGGTTTACTTCTTCTTTGATGTAGGGTGACTCGTAAGCTTCTATCGGCAAGTGGGCGTCTTTGTCGTGGTAGTGGTCGACTAAACTCCAGAGGGGTAACTCCTGTTTTATTCCGGATTGTTCCGCGGTAGACGCGATAACTTCGGTGGACTGCGGCGCCGTCTGAATGAGATCAACGCGAGATACGCGATAATCTTGAGCCGTCGACGTCAATCTCTGGCTTATATCTTCCATGAGGTCGTGTGGCTCGCGTTCGTCTGGCTCAATGAGATTATAGTCGTCGTCGCCGGGCATCTCGAGTACTTCCTGTTTAGGTGGACGGCGCTCTTCTTGCAGCTGCTGTTCTTCATTCTGTTACGAGTATCGGCGCACCGTGATGTAATTTAATAATGATATTATATAATATATTATATATAGTTATAAATATAGCCACAACCAGTGATATGTATTATTATATAAATATGACCCCTACAATTTAGGTAATAAAACGGTAACAGTTCGATAGTGAAATGCACGTTTTTACAAAATCAATTTCTTCTATTAATTTGTTAATAATGTTCTAATATATATTAAAGTTACATTTTTTATAATTTTGACCTCAATTTTGGGTACGAGGGCTTATTTCAATTTAACATGGAAATGATAGGAAAATGTACATAGAGTAGATATAAAACTGTATATTAATTATTATATATTATATTCAGAGAAAAAAATTCAATAATGCATAAAAATAATTTAATTTTCAAATCATTAAAAATATATATAATTACACAATATATACATATTTTTAAATTTAATAAATAGTAAAATTTAAATTATACATAATATTATCTTTTATTTTCAAAATAATAATTATTTATTAGTTAAATTAATTTATATTCTATAAAAAATGTAATTATTATAGATTATTATAATATCTATTATTTTTTTAAATGTTGTATTGAACAAATAAATAAAAAATAAGTTCATACACTTTTAGAAGATCACTATATTCCCTATTAAATACACGTACAAATATATTTATAGAATAGAAATTGTAACTACAATTAAAGTATATTATAAAATGTAGTATTATATTTTTGGTGAACAAAAATCTATTATGGGAGTAGGAGCCGTTTGTTTTTAAATAAAATAATTTTAAAATCAGATTTGTTAATATAAATATCATTAATTAAATCAATTATATATCATTTCAGGTAAACATTATTTTTTAATTAGTATATAAAATGTAAAAATAATTTTAAAACATGTTATATTAAATCAAGAACAGAAATGTTATGAAATTGTAATGAGTTATTTTACCATCATGGTCCAGAAGGACAGATTTGAATTTGACACAAATATCAATCCAAAAATTTGTTTTTAAATCAATGCTTTCAATAGTATTATATTAAATTTAATTATATATATATAATTTAAGGGGACGAGCGCCACTCGTTTTATCATAAAAAAAAATGTTATTCTATTTTTTTTTTATGTGAAAATATGTATAATTGAATACTTTTACATATATACATCTAAAAACTGTGATATAAATCATCATATAAGTATCTAAAAAATGATGTTTTATAGACCCTATTTTTCACAATATTATTCAAAATAGTTAAAATTATAAGAATATATATTATATGATAAAATTGTGAATACTCGATCGATTGAAACAATTTGAAAACCATTAGCAACTGTCATATTATGTTGTTTATTTATAATGTATAATGTGTATGCATATTCATGTATTTTACAATATATTACTAATAACTAATTAGTTGAATATAATTTTTATATTTATATATATATAAATTTATTTCTAACTATATATTTACTAATCATGACTACATATATAACTTATATAACCATATATATATATATTTTTTATATATGTATTTTACAATATATTACTAATAACTAATTAGTTGAATATAATTTTTATATTTATATATATATAAATTTATTTCTAACTATATATTTACTAATCATGACTACATATATAACTATATATATATTTTGTCATTATATCATAATTTTCTATTTTTATAAAAATAATATATTTTTTTATATATAACATCTGTGTGTATGTATATATATATATATATATATATATATATATATATAAATTAGTGTATACATATTTATATTGATAATAAATATGTACTCATATATATATATATATATATATATATATATAAATGTGTTTTTTATTGCTATATTATCAGTTATTCCATAGTATATTGCACAATATAAATGAAAATCACCATAAATTTACCATAAAAATAACTATTTACTTTGAACTTGATTATCTCAGAACTTTATTTTGTCATGCATACCAACATTAAAAACACCAAGGATATTTTTCCCATCATTGAATTGTATTCAAATCTTCACCATTATAAAGATAATTAATTGTAGTTATATACAAGAGTAAAACTTTTTAATTTTAGTCATAAAAAAAATATATTATATAAATAAATTAGCCTAAAAAAATTAAAAAATAATAAGTTTTATAAAATATAAATATTTAATGATTGGTAATTGAAATACAAAATGTTTCACTGTTGTTAAATAGAATAGAATAAACTCTACACAATAAAAAAAAAATTCAATGTATAACTATATTGTATACAAAGTCTTGGGGTTTTTAAAACACGTACCAATTCCCTATCTCCTACATGTTAAAAGCTATTAATAGACCGAGTGGCGCTCGTCCCCTTAATATAAATTATATTATTTGGAATTTCGATATAAATAGTATAATAAAATATTGTTCAATTCAAAGCTAATTTATAAATAATTTGTATAAATTATTTATATATAAATACAAAATTAAAAATATGAATGCATTTTTTTTTACAAATAAATCAATTTCTCTGACATCTTTAATTCAAAAATTGAAATCAATGACATATAATTGAATATACCATAGAAAAGTATCTATTTTGGAGTACAAAAATTAACTATTGCAGACAACGAGAGGACATAATTTCCTTGATTGTATATTATACTTATATATGTTACATATAATATGTATATATACAAAGAATAAATATCTATATATATATATATATATATATATACATATAAGTGTATCTGTAATTTTATATTTATATTATTTTCTAGTCTATTAATTATATTATTTGTAATCCAACTAGTAAATTAAAAATAATATTGATTTTTCTGAAACATACATCCAGCTAAAAACGCCCACAGTATTAAATATTGCGAATATAGTAAATACATTTTCAGAATATATAGATAATAACTAGTTCTATAATATTAAATTATTAAATCATTAAAAAATTAACAATTTTCACATACAACCTTCATAAACAACATAATAAATTAATGAAATATACATAAAAAACTAATTTTGTATAGATCTATATCATTACTATTCTTTTATATAAACAAATTATAGTGTTACCTATATTGACATTATCGGTAGAGCTATTTATAACTTATTAACCAATATAACAAGAAATATCTATCAATTTAAATGGCGTGCACATTAAACCACATTATTAGATTCAAAGGTCCTTAAATTAAAAACTCCTATACCCTTAAATTAAATTAAGGAAAATGATAATTATTTTTAATATATTATTATAACATATATTTTAAGGGGATATACGATATTCGCAAGTTTAAATATAAAATATAGGGAAAACGACTATTTTTAAAGACTATAAACTATATTATTTATGATTATTTTTTATCCTATATATACATTTTTTAAATGTTTTTTTTTAATACATAAAGAAAAATTTGTATAGCAAAATGTTATACAATACAAAATACACTACAAAATATTTAATAGTAAATATAATGTAACTAAGTATTATTGATATATACAAAAAAAAATTATATAATATAATCATAAATAAAAAGGTTTATATCATTTAGACAAGAGCCATTTCTCCTATCTTTTACATGCAAACGTGCCATCGATGGGATTAATATAAGATAATATTTCACTCTCTCTGTGACTCAATAGAATTTTGAAACAATTTTGTTATGGTGAATAGTTTTATTTGTGTATTATTATATTTATATTTCTTATTAAAAGAACTCGATTTCTTACTGACGAACCACTTTACCATACAGGCAATATATATTGTTCTAAATATGACCCCTATATTTAATATATAATCTTATAAATATGACCCAAATCTTTAATATATATTGTTATGAAATATCACCCCAATATTTAATATATATTCTTATAAATATGACCAATGCGTAATATAAAGAACCTGTATTGGTAATGGTTCTATTCTCTCAGCATATTCTTGTGGTAAACAATATTTGTTGAAGATTTTGTTGATATCTTGTATGTCTCTTTCCATTTTTTCTTTGAGCAAATCATTAACTACAAAATATTCGCAATATTATCAATATTATATAAAACTCAATAGAAATGTAACACTATTATATAATAACGATGTAACACTATTGTATACTTTAATAAAATGAAGAACACTAACTTTGAGTTTCTTGATTTGACATATTTTCCTGCAATTGTAATTTCATTTTAATGTACAAGTAATATGATATATCGTTCACAATCGTTATATAATATATTGATTATATATTATACATTTGAGTATCGATATAAATATATATATACTTACTTTTAATGATAATATCAGATCGATATTCAAATCGGCTTCTTCTTTATTAACCAGAGAGATTTTCTTACCCCTGTATGGTATGTATTATTAAATACTAATTAGTTAACATTAATGTTAACAGTTTAACTAACTTTAAATTTATATAATATATGCTTAAATTATATAGGTAAATCCTTAAATTTTATAAATATAAATTTTATATTTCTTTATTATATTATTATATGTCTTTATATTGTTGACATTTTATTTTGGTGGAGTCCTTTCATCACATCCAGGAACATATATATATATATATATATATATATATATATGTCTTTATTTTAACTTACTTTAAATTAAATAATTAAATATACTTCTATATATGTTAATATGTTTGTATATTATGAAAATATGAATATTTTATATTTGTTATCTATTTATTGGTAAATAAACAAAATAAAAGTTTAAAAATTTTAGATAATTTTTAAATATAATAAAAACGTAAATAAATAAATAAATATAAAAACTAATCTATATGCAAATTTTGATTTACATTAAAACTAAATATTATATGAAAATTATAATATTTCGTACATTTATTATTAAATTGTATTAAATTATTGATTTATAATTTATTTAGCAAATACATAGTCGAAATATATAAGCGAAAGTATAAAGTGTACATATTTGCTAACGATAACATTATATAATATATGATATAATTATAATATATAAATAACGTTATCTAATCATGAAAGTTGACTACTATAGATCATTTCATTGGAGGTAAACATCAATAAAACAGCATTATTAATATAAATGAAAACCATGAACTCTATATAATTTAACTAGCAGATATACAAGCTCATACAAGCGTAAAGAGCCGTACGACCTACATTATCGTAATAACGTCTCGACTATGATGAATATACACTAGGGACAGGAGGAAATGGTTGAGTTGAATGTAGTAAAGCATCGATAGTACAGGTAGAACAGCAAATAGGATATTTCTAAAAATATTTATATATATATATATATATATATATATATATATATACATATATATATATATTATAGTTTATATTATTCGTTTATGAATAAAGTTTAATAATAAAAAAATCAAATTTATCATTGGGTCATGGTATATTTTTTAATTAAAAATTATGGGTTACGATGTAAAAGGTTAGGAACCGTACTGGCGTATTAGATTGGCCAGCGTTAACAGCTAACCCGGACGCTTTCTTAGCTTTCGCGAGTTCCTTTTTCAGAGATTTGATGCTCGCCTGCGCTTCGTCCCAGGACTGTTTCAGTCGGTTGAGCTGAACCTCGAGAGCGACGGCCTTCATCTTGACCTCTTCGTAGGCTAACGATTTCTCTTTGGCCGTCGACAGCTCTCTTCTGTTGAGTTCCAGCCTCTCGGTGAGCGATAGGTTTATCTACGGGTGCGGGCGGGTTATTAATAACGCACACCCACTCGTTAGGTTAGCTTACCGTCTTTAATGGTTTCAACTTGGCTACCTCGTCTGAGAGATACCGTGCTAGCTTCTCGTATCTTAACGTGTACAGGGAAGGTGGATGAATAACATTGATTAACATTGATGATACCTGGAAGACTAGCTTTATTTATCTTCATTATATATCCCAACAATTATATATATATATATATATATATATATTCGTATTTACATATTCTTGTTATTAGGGTTGAAATCCTTTCATTGATTATTGATATTACATCAGTTGTATTTTACGTACTAATTGTACTAAAGTTTAAATACCTTTTGTCTAACAACATCCTTTTCTTGTAGTGTTTCATGGCCCTTTTGAGTTTGGTGCATCTTATTTTTATCTTCTTGTACTTTTGTATCAGCTCGCTGAGAGGGCGTATGTTATCGCGTATAAATCAACGCAATCATATTATTTCATCGAGTGTATATATATATATATATAATAGAAATATAAAACGAAAGAGAACAAAATCACACATGAAAATGTAAACTATATAAATAGTAATAGAAATAAACTTATTCAAAAATATATATTCTTACCAAATTTATAGTGAATTTCTAGATAAGTCTACGTTTATATAGATTCCTAAATAAATTTGTATTTAAGAAAGTATTTAATTTAATAGTTTTAATAATTCATATAATACAACTTAAATAAATATTTTAATTATATATATATTTTTTAAATTAAATTATATAATTATATATAATTATTAATTTAAATAATATCAGCTCTAATTATATCTAGCTCTGAAATATATATATATATACATATATATAGTGATAAATATTAAATATATAGATATTTACCTTGTGGATGCAAGTTTTATTTTGAAAATACTGTAAGTCTTTTGCATGAGATCACATTTGTCTACCTTCTGAAATATTTATAGATTATTTATATATATATATATATATATATATATATATATATATATAATTATATATCAAAATATCTCCCAAGTCATAAACTATTAATAAAGAACTATCTTATACAAAATATATATAATTTATAATTTATATGTATTAATATATATTTTTAACAATATTATAATAAATATTTTGTTAAATATATAATACATATATCCTAACATATTATTTATCCAACCAAATATCTATAATATAAAATAATGCACTGATACGACTAACTATATAACAAACACATAACTATTAGATATTCATATACTAAATCACATTTATACATTATTTACGCTTACAAATATTGACTTAATATAGTTCTTTTTTCTGAAATTCTAATGAGTAAATAATGCATAAACAAATTAATATTAATAAATATTATAAAATCCTAAATTTCTTAAATAATGATGGTTTATTAATTTAATTGTATCTCTTACATTAATATTGATATACAGGTATTTTGTATGTAGAATTATAAAATTAATTCTAGCAAAATAAAATATATATAAGAATCATTTATGTTAAGGTATATTTTATTTGTTATAATTACAATAATAACATGTATATTATCTTATTATATCATATTATTCTACTATAATTAATAACATACATGATATAGTTTATAAATCATAAAATAAATATAATATAATTATGTAATAGTAAACCTTTTGCAGAGCTGCACAATTTTCACAGGTATTTGTTATTTCTGTTGTATTCATCTGTAAATACCATGTAATATATACATATATATATATATATATATATATATATATATATATATATATATATATATATATATATACTATTTTATATAGAGTGTATTATATAATTATAAACTATTATAGTATAGCAGAGTAATATTATATAATATAAATATATAGGACAACGATATGTATATAGCACTGTGGTATCCCTTAAGGGCACGGGTGACTATTCAAATTATGTACAACAAATTATTTTAACTTTATTTTTTTTTATTTCATATATAAATTATATAAAGTATTGTGATTAAAATGATGTAAAAATGATATTTCTATTTGAATTATTTGTTATTAAACGATAATTAGAAATGAATTAATATCCATGTAAATAATTAATTATAAAAACTTTTAACTTGATTTACTCAGAATAATTATTTTGCATTTTGTATATCTCCAATTAGTGTAACTACTTATTCAATATTCAATATTTTGTTGTCAAATGTTCACAATATATATGGAATATATAAATGAATAGTAAAAATGAATAAATGTTATATATATGTATATAATATATGTAAATTTATATATAGAAAATATGGTTAATTAATTATTTTGTTTATAATTAATCAATTTTATATTATTTATGTTAATGATTATAGTAAAAAAAAAAGTTCTATATGATAAAACTATATGTTTATAATAAGAATGTTCAAAAATTATAAAAAAAACTTTAATATTATATGAGTAGATAGTATCTACTAGATACATTTCGAAAATATGCTATTTTTCCTATCTTTTACATGATGAATAGTAGCCGGTGCCCTTAATGTTAATTTGAAATACTACTAAATATTATTACATACACAACTTTTATGTTTATAACCGATACTATTACGATATGTCAACGATATAACATATTTACGCATTATATATATATAAAGTGAACTTTAATCACATTGATTAACTATTTTATATTACGTAATATAATATATATTATTTGTATTAAAAAAGTATTTAAATAGATGCCCTATAAACAATTAATTGAGAATACGTGTACAGTTGTTCAGATAATTACAGCTATCGGCATAATTGTAACGTATATGAATAAATACCGTCCGCACTTAAAATCTGTAAATTACGCAAATAATCTACCGAAACAGAGTTATTAACGCCGTTCAGTCCTTTGTTGTCAATAATCTTCTATGCTTCTATTTCCTTTATAAACCATAACAGTTATTCATTGGTAATTATGTTTATTAGCTATTAATTAATTGTTAATTAATCCTTTGTTGTCAATAATCTTCTACGCATATCTATTTCCTTTATCCAAACCATAACTGTTATTCATTAGTAATTATGTATATTAGATTCGTTCACAATGCAAGCGTTTTATAACACTTTGGCAGATTAGTATATATTTATGATAAGAGTAAGGATTATTATATATTTAGGAAGCTTTATATAAAATCAGACGCTTTGTATATTAATTAATATAGATGTATAACTGTGCGTTAGGAGGCCATTTATCTCAGCGTATTTGTGGAAAATCATCCGATAAATTAATTGATATAGTTGATATGATATCATAATAATATGTTAATCATATGTTAATCACATGATAATCATATGTTTCGTAAAATTGATGTACGAATATAATAATATATAATAAATATAATAAATATAATTTCGTAAGTTTTATAATCACATTTCGATCATCGAAAGTAAGCTTCGTACGTAAATTATATTTATCAAAGAGCAACAGGAAATGTTAGTCACGACAACACCTATAGCAGAGACTCACTTCTCGAATTCACTCAAGAGTTAACGAGTTCTAGATAATAAGCTCATTCCATACACTCGTATACATACATACATATATATATACACATACATACGTACATACATACATACACTCGTATAACATGTCATGAACAAGATAGAACTACCCGCGTACAAAACGATGATCACCGCGCCTATCTCTAGCACGAGGAGAACGCCTAGTCCCACTTACTACGACTTATGACCAGTTGCCCATTAGATGCCCTCTCGATAGCTTATCTCTAATCTTATTCATTTTATATTATTAATTCTCAAGTCGTTACATATTTATATTACGTGATATTATTAAACAATGTTAGAACGTAATAATATACAAAAAAAACATATCAAATATTTCGTAGCTGGAGTATAATTATTAGTATATTATTTATTATATCTATATATAATCATTATAATAATGCAATTATATGTAATACTACGGTATTAAATAAGATGTACTCTACTGTATTATAATATAATTATATACCATATGGTATATAACACGCACAAGCTACATTTTATATTGAATATCAATAGTGCAACATCTTAGTAGTGTTTAAATTGTGACTAATATATATCAATATAATATACGATATAATAGAGTTTAACAATATTTATTCTTAGTATGAATTATGACCTAATTATGATTTAATTAATACCTTATTAATATCGTATTATATAGTGGATTTTTAATGTGCTGATTTCGTCCAGGTACCATTAAAACTATAGTTTATAACATTCGAATATAGACATCTAATAGATCGCCTATATTTAAATTATAACATACTACCATTTTTCAATCTAATATTTACTCAAGCTTTATACTCAGTGAATTTTGTGTATTCATGCGGACTTCACTTGTGACAGAGGTTTATACTAAATATATATTACAAAGTATATATTTCATACTCTTACAAAGTAAGAGTGTTGCATATAATATATGATATATAATATTAGATTATTATACACTGAACTAAATCATGGAGATTACGGGATACGATATTTTAATGTACGTGGCTTTAGACCAGGTACCGTGTAGGATGATATGTAACATTCCATTTTACAATGTATAGACATACATAATCAATTATCATAATGTATGATATATTTAATGTATCATACATTATCATAATTGATTATTATAATCATTATGATAATGATATGTATGTCTTTACAATGTAACATTACATTGTAACAATGATTGTTGGTAGCTGGTCAAAAGCTTCGCGATTGATGCGCGATTTGAACGCCCGCAAAATAGTTTATTAGAATTAGTGAATTTACAATAGCGTATTTTTGTTTGTACAAACATTAACATTAATAGTTTTAGTTTTAGTTATTTTCACTGGTTTAGTTTGGTTTGGTTGGTTTATTTTTTATATTTTTAGGTTTTTTAGCTGTATTACATCCTTAGTTAGCCTATAAAACACACATACATATATATAATATATAATATATATATATATATATATGTTAATCATTAATGATAATCTGTTGTATGTATGATAGCCAATACATAGACATACACTAATTATAATGACCAATCATACGCTATTATAAAAGCACTAATTTCAAATTAAATTTGAATACACAAGTTTGCGGGCGTTTAAATCCGCATCAATCGCGAAGCTTTTGACCATAATGATTATGATAATCCTGATTGTTACATTCAATGTAACATAATGATTATCATAATAGTATTATCATAATACTGATACATAATAATTATGATAATGTTAAACATTGTTACAATGATTCATTGAATGAATGGTTGTGGATCATAACCGGCGCCAAATATATATGACTAATAGTTAATTCGATATATGAGCTCGCGCTTTCGGAGTTGAAACACCCGCCTCTATAAAGATAGGTGTGTCATACTAGATAAACTATGCATATATATACCAAGGACACGTATGTCCTTGTATATACTACGTATACACGTAATATACTTATATATAATATATATAATATATAATATACACATCCTTATTATACACATATATACACACACATACACACACATACACACATCTATTCACGTGTTTTTGAACAAAGGTATTATGACTATAGTTATATATGGAATATATAGATTTATAGTTTACTTTAGGATATATATATATAGCAATAATGATCTAGGTAAAATACAAATCTATGTATCTACATATATGCATACATATATGGAATACACTGTATTATATATATAGAGATGTTTGTATGTATATAAAGTATATATATTATATATAATATATATTATATATATTATATATATTATGACACGACTATATCTAGAGTCGGGAGTCTCGATTGCGAAAGTGCGCGCTCTGATATTTAATAAACTATTAGTCATATATTTTGGCGCCGGTTATGAACGTGTTCCGATTCGGAACTTCCGAATGAATTATTGAATGATTGTATAGATAAAGCGATCTTGTATTAATATCTGATTTATAACTTCGTTAGATATACTACATATCTTATAATTTAATATAAATATAATATTATAATAATACGTAGTAGTATTATTACTATAATAAGTATATGATAACTTATTAAAGAATTATCATAATTATTATGCGAAATTTCGCTCAAGTTAAAAATTATTTTGTTAATTATTTTAAATAATACAATTAAACTCAATACTATTGTCTAACATATATAATAATGTAACCTTTAATGCTATACAATATAATATGTATATATGAGTGTAATAAAAGTATATAGTATAATATAACAGAAATGGCAATACAAAAATAATTTATATAATTAAATAAAAAAATATAATCATAGGAATATAATATTCGAATATTTCAATGATTAGAGATTTACTATATGTATGGGCCATATGTTTGTCCTTAGTATGTCCTTGGTATAAATATGAGGTATGGGATTTTATAATGATGCCTTCATATAGTTAATAATAAACATACCCTGTAAACATACATCTACCAAGACCTCCTATAACCTCGGAGGTTTTATGAGGTTTTGTCTAAACATAGTATGTACTATACTCTGAGTATTTCAGATTATAATACGGGATAATAAAGTATGTATAATCGATATAATCAAGACCTCCTATAACCTCTTGGATGTTATAGGAGATCTTGATATAGTCTATAATTATGCACTTGGAAATAAACTATAGTTTATTATTATTATTATAGATTATAATTATAATTACTTATTTAAAATATAATTAAAATGCAGTGTTATTAATATTATATAGTAAGTAACATTAACATATAGTATATATATATTATATAATATATATATATATATAAAAAAAATCTATAATAGATTATAATTTATATATAAATTAATAATCTATATAAACTTTCTTTACAAGCTATGAGATAATTTAATAAATTTAAAAATTGTTTCCAATTTAATTATTCATAATTATGGATTAGTATGAAGTTAATTTCAGACTTGATATTCCCATTATATATTAAATATATGAATATTAGTATTTATGTTTTCAGTAATAATCTTTTGATGGGGGTGTGAATTTATATTATATTAATTTTTCATTCATGAACAAGCCCCCTAATATGGGCCAAAGCACAAAATAAAGAAGAAGAAAGCCCACAATAGATTATTTAGGTTATTTTGGGCTTTTTTTTTTAAACTTTAAATTACGTTATATCCACCATAATGTATGATTCATATTAAATATGTAATACCTACCATAATATATATCATATATACAATAAGAGTATTTTATAATTTACTAATAGACTATTAAATTAAGATTATAAAAAGTATTTACAATACATTTTAAATTTGTATTATATATAAATGATATTAAATAGTAATAATAATGGTTTATGTTATAATAATGTTAATTTATAATAGCGATAGTAATACATTGTATAATTTTGAATGAACCAAAATGTCTGCACTAATATTGCGAAAATTATTCTTGAAATTATATTTTATAAATGTGAGTACAGACAAACTGACTCAAAAATATATGTGATAGGAATAATGGCTGCAAAAAAAATCTTTTAAACTATTATATTTATCATCTTTCCATGCATCTTCAAATTGTGTACTTAAAAATAAAATACTAATAGTCTAAGTGAACCTGGTTCTTTTTCATATTCTTTAATCATTTATTTATATTCTAACTCAATATCAAATATATCTTGTTTCGTAAAAAACTTTCAAGTATTATGTAGTATATTGACAATATTACAATACCCTTTTACTTTCATGATAGTAATGCTTTGATGATCAATTATAATTTAATATTTTGTATTGCAATGTTATAATCTCCTTCAGAAGATATCATTAAAGTTTCATTTAATATATTGATAGTTATGTTTTGGTACAAAATAAATTTAGTTGAAAATCATCAAAGTGAACAAATTATTCAATATTCTATCAAATGTTTATATGTATTACAAAATAATTTCCATATAATATCAAGACCTCCTATAACCTATAAGAGGTTATAGGAGGTCTTGATAATATAGGTAAGGACATGTCCTTGATAGAGGTTAGCAGACACTTTACTCTAACATTTTATATTATAATATAATATTTTTAAATATATGTTAAAAAAAATTATTCATAATAAATACTATAATTATAAATTATATATGTATCAAAATATATAATTATATATATTTTTTTGATTTATTACAATAACATATGAATACATTTCATATAAAATATCAGTATAATTAATATTATTATTTTTGTCGATTTAAATTATTATTAAATGTATTATATTTTATATAATATACAGTATAGTCATAATAATATTCATATTAATATTAAATGTATTCAAATTAATATATTTATCAATAATTTATGATACAAAAATAATTTTTTTTTTTATAAAAACAAACACTAAAACCAATCCCTGATTAATAATAATAATAAATTAATATTTAAATGTCATTGTAAATATAGTTTTAAAAAAAAAATTGTTTAAATAAATTTTATTTTAATATTTATACTAATTAATATTATTTAATTTATATATTAATTTATATTTTAATTTACAGGTATTATCAGGTTTGTCTGCTCTTGTATAATTTTCATAAAAACTGCAAATTACAGATTCTATTACTTTTTTATTACATGATACTATTTTTAGACCATATTTTACAATGCTCATTTTTAAATATATTTGATTTAGCCATTTTTAACCTAATATTATAGGAGGTTATTGCATAATCTTGATTAGAAACTATTTTAAGTGAATACTCCCAGCAAACAGTAAGAGCAGCATAATAGCAGCATAACAGCATATGCTAGAGCCTCAAATGTTTACATTGTGCTATTATGCTGCTATTAAATGTCTATTATGCTGCTATTATGCTGTTATTAATTTTGCATGCTATTATGCTGCCATTATGCTAATATTATGCTGCTATTAATTTTAAAAGTATATTATGCTGCTATTATGCTGCTATTATAATAATAGCAGCATAATAGCAGCATAATATACTTTTAAAATTAATAGCAGCATAATATTAGCATAATGGCAGCATAATAGCAGCATAACAGCAGCATAATAGCATGACAAATTAATAGCAGCATAATAGCACAATGTAAACATTTGAGGCTCTAGCATATGCTGTTATGCTGCTATTATGCTGATCTTACTGTTTGCTGGGCTTGCAATCCATGGATTCGTCTATTGTGTTAATATGGAGAGATAGCATATATAGTAAAATGCTGTTCTCACTATAAATCAACGTTATCATTTAATATTATGCCAATTGTCAACATGTGTTTTATAGCAATTTAAATATAATTATATATTCAATACATAATAATATATGGAAATTTGAAAATAATTTGTATTGTCATAATTTGTTTATATTATTCAAAGTAATGATTATAATTAATTATATTGAGAGATATTGATTATAAAATTCTATCATATATTTTATAATATATATTATTTATGTAATAAACATAAAATATGCAATAATAATAATATTAATTTTGAAACTAATAAATAATAAGAAATAATTTTACTTCGAAAAAAATATTTGAAAATTATTCTAATTTTTAAAATAATTTATACTGAATAAAATCCGTATATATTATGTGTATATATATATATATATATATGTTATATTTGAATAGTTTTAATTAGTTAAATATTTAAAAAATATACTTACTTATAATTTAAATATAATTAATAAAATCAAAAAGCCCAAAATAAAATATAAATCCTAATATAAATTATTTTGGATTTTTCAAAATTCTTATTTTGGGATTTTTAATTTATGTTTGGATTTGGCCTATATTAACTGGGTTAATCAATTACGTTACACTAAATTTATTAAAGTCCAATTCGTAATAAATACAAATATATTTGTGTATGTGTGTCTATGTGTATGTGTGTGTGTGAGTTGTAAATATTTATATAGAAAATGAAGATATATTTATATATATTTAAATCATAGACAAATAATCATATTGGTAATTTTGTAAATAACAGTTATTTTGCATATTTATTTTCTTTTAAATTAAAATTCTGAAGTATCCTTTATGTAGTAATTATCGTAGTACACTGATAGTAGTTAATTACATTATGCATATCTAAATTCAGATGTGTTAGACATTATTCACAGTCCTCCTTCCAATTTTTAAAACCAATATTACTTAATATATTCTCATTTTTTTGAAATATACTCTATTAAAAAAATAAAAATTTATTTCGTTGAACATTCGAGGAAACCTCGAGAAAATGTGAACGTTTACATATGGAATTGTGTATTAATATGCTCCATTAATATATTGGAGTAATTGAAATATATTGGTGATATTTACATAGATGCAATATAATAGGACTATTAACGAATGCAACTAAAATATATATTTGTTTGACTTTATTATACGAGGGAGTGGGAGATTTAGGATCTAGGCTTATGTCTAGGAAATAGTCCTAGATCTAGGATATAGGCTTATGTCCAGTAAATAATCCTAGATCTAGGATATAAGCCTATGTCTAGGAAATAGTCCTAGATCTAGGATATAGGCCTATGTCTAGGAAATAGTCCTAGATCTAGGTATATGAACTAAGCTCTGTCTTTCACATATTATGAACAAATAGTGTTTAGATAGTATCCTTTAGAATTATAATATATGATATTATATCTATTATTAACTATATCAATATCAGAATTTATAAATAAATTACATATTAAGGGGTTTCAAACCAACTCGAACGCAAAGCTTTAATAATTAGAGCTCATTTTAAATTTTGAGTATTAACCAATTATATAGAATAAAAGTAGTTACTAAAAGTAATTTAAGAAGTAATTTATATTATACAATGTTTTATTGCCCATAATCTAATCCATCCTAATCACTTTCAATGGGTATCTATGAGTATGTATACAGTATCTAACTATATATTAATATTTAGATACTCTACGTGGATATTAATTGAACGCTGATGATTCATTAGCATAATGACTCATTAGTGGCATAACAAATCACTGAATATAAAGAAGTATAACGCACGCTATCAGTTTTTAGCGCGCATCATTTTCAAGTGTCATGTCATTTCTGTTGGTCATTTGTGATAATAAAAATATATATATTGGGGAATAAAAGTTATAACTGCATATATTAAAAAATATAATCGTACGTGAGCTCAAATAATGAAAATATGGATTCTAAAATTGCGAATATATTTTATATATTTGTTTACGAATAGTAAATATCATATATCAAACTTTTAATATGATTTATATATTTTAGAAATTTGTGTTTTATATTTTATACTTATTTGATTACTATTTAAAAAATATCAAACATGATAACGATATAAATGAAACTATAAAATATATATGTTTACATGTAAAATATATACGAAATTTAAAATTGAATTTCGCGATATATTATATAATATAACTTATTTCGTTATATATATGGCTCATGCGATTCCTTTTTAAAATATCTGCGGCTATAACTATGATAAATAAATTTTAATATTAATAAAAATAATAAATATTTATATTTCATATTATTTTATATTAAATATTAATATATAAGCGGATACAATTTTATTAAATTTGAATTTTCCATATTTTTACAAATGTGTTATGGAAAAAAAATCAAAAAATTTTAGAACTAACGTTTTATCTCTAATTATTATAGCTAATATATGCGTTTTAGTTGGTATGAAACCACCTTTATAATGATATTATGATAATTTATATATATAGATCAATTTGTATTTTCTGGATAATAAGGAAATTCCCGGAAATTATTATAAATGAATGAATGAATAATATTTATTTTACTTATATACTATAAATAAATAATTAATACATATTGAATATGTATACAATACAATATTATTATATAATAAATATAAAAGGAACACTTTAAAAGCAAGATGCTTTCGAGAAAGGATTCCATACAAAATATATGAAAATAAAAGAAAAAACATAAAAGAAATATGATAATAATATAACAATAATAATATATAATGACTATAGTCACTATAGTGATGGGATCGAGCCGAGTAATTTTCGAGTGGTTTCGAGTAATGTAATTTTCGAGGGGTTTCGAATAATTAACATTTCCAAATTATGATTCCGAGTCAGTTTCAAGTAATATTGAGTCGTTTTCGAGTAATTTCGAGTATGTTTCGTGTAATTCAGAATTTACATTTAAAAACGAAACCCTGTTAATATATTAAATATATGCCGAATTTAAAAATAAAACTAGGTTAATATATTAAATTAATGATGAGTTTGTATTGTTTATTAAATTTTCGAATTTAAATTTCAATACTAAACTTTAAATTGTTTGTTTATTATTATCGAAATACATATATTGAAACTGAAACTGTTTCGAAACCCTTGTCTTTGAATCTGAAATAGTTTCTAAACCCATATTTTTTTTAAAATGACACTATTCTGAAACCGCGGACATCTATGAATATATAGACATATAATTGATCTCCTCCTATAACCTCGAAGTTATAGGAGGTCTTGTATATATATACAAGACCTCTATATATAGACGAGACGATTTTGACGATAATAATTTTGACGATCAGATCGAAAGTAAAATTTGAGTAAAATATTAAATTTATACTTCCATTGAAGCATATAATTGTATCGTGAAAAAATTATATATTAAATAAATTCCTATATAAGGAATAAATGCATATTGATAAAATGGGGTATACAGAAATAGGAATCAGGGTCAAAATTAATACGCGATAGTTAAAAAGTAAACAACGCGAGGCAAGAGTCGCGTATATACACAGAAAAGAATATATTTATCCAATAAAGGACTTATATCCTTTCTATAATATGTAATATGTATTCATACATGTCATGTATTAATATAAAGAAAGTGGATAAACAATTGAATGTAGTCAGTGCCAGATTTAGACGGGGGCAAATGCCCTGGGCCCCACATTTCTAGGGGCCCATACATTTGATAAAAATAATAATATTATACTTCATTTTATAAGTTTTTTCTTAATAATAACCAACTATTAAAGAAATTATCATTTGAAAATAATTACTTGGGGATCTTTTTAATAATGTTATGATCTTTGCATAATTACTATTACATGTCTGGAAGATATAATGGGATGCAAGCCCATATAAAAAATCATAATCCATTAGCAATGTGGATACCATGTGCTGCCCATTCTTTAAATTTAGTTGGTTAATATGCAGTGGAGTCATCAACAACTGTATCATCATATTTTGCATCTATACAAAGACTTTACACTTTCTTCAGTACACCTAAAAGATGGAATGTATTAAGTTCAAGGTTAAAGGAAGCTGGACATGTTGTAATAAAGAGATTGTGCAGTACACGATGGTCTTCACATACTGATGCAGTAAGCGCACTTTCCGATGGATATTCAATTGTTTTAGATGTAATAATCAAGATGAAAAAAGATAATCTTAATGCGTTATCACTAATTGAGCTGAATTATCTAAGTCTTAGATTCTAAGAGAATGAATCAATTTGAAACTGTTTTGCTATGCAAAATTTGGAAGGCTCTGCTATGTAGAATAAATGCAGTAAGCAACATATTACAGTCTAATTCAATTGAGTTGATGGTAGCCGTCAATAATTTAGTAGCTCTATCAAATTACATAGATGAAAAAAGAAACAATTATGAGGAATTTATATGTATGGCTGAACATGTATATAAGGCAGAATTTAATAAATCTAAAAAACGAATAATAATTGCAAAGAAATACTTCGATTATGAACCATTGAATACTAATGAGAGTATTACACCAAAAGAAAGATTTAAACGTGAATGTTTTCTACCTATATTTGACAATTTAATTGGTAATTATATAGTATATATATATATATATATTTTAATAATGATTATTTTAGATAACATATATTTATGATAATTATAATTAATATTTAATATATAGTTGCATTAAAGCAGAGGATTGATGCATATGATGAAGTGGCTATACTATTCGGGTTTATAGGAAATCTGAGGACCATTAGCGCATCAGAAATAACAAATAATTGTAAAGTTCTCATAAAGAAATATTCTACGGATATCAATGATGAATTAATAAACGAGACTATACATTTCTCTAAATATTTAATCGAATCTGATAGATGTAATACAATTACCAAAATAACAGTAGACTACTATTGGATTATAAATATGTTCGAGAAATTATTGATTTTTATCCTAATATTGAAATTGTATATATCTATCTCTAATGGTGTCAAATAGTACAGGTGAAAGAAGTTTTTTAAACTTAAATTAGTAAAAAATGATTTAAGAAATTCTCTCACACAGGAACAATTATCAGGATTAGCATTATTATCATTGGAGGCAAGTTTATTAAAAGAAATTGATCAAGAAAGAATAATTAATATTTTTTCAAAAAATAAAACACGAAAAATAAATATTTAATTAAGAAACTCTTTTGTATTCAAACTAATTATAATCTAAACTATAGTTTATAAATATATAATTTTATAAAATATAAAAATTATACATGTATGCGTACCAGGTACGTCGTACCTATACCATACAGATGTTAGTTACCCAAAATTCACTATGTATATTTATATTGTAGATCCATCTAATGTTTTTTAAATTATAAAAATTAGGGGGCCCATACTTTACACATTAAGTTTGCCCCGGGCCCATACTTTACTTAATACGGCACTGAATGTAGTGTATGGCAATTTGCGATAGAGGCGCTGCATTTGCAGCCAACTACTAAATACCTACTAAATTTTAAATTAATATTATTTCTTTATACATATATATTGATAATTACTACAACATGTAATCAAAGATTTTGCGAAGCAAAGATATAACACTCCCTATGCATGCAACGTAATTTAGTAATATCCCTAACCGCTGCTAGCAGTAGTATCGAAATCACTGAAATAGATTTAGGTTCGGCTCTGTTTGCATACAACAATGTTTTCATTGCTCTATTAAATTACATGCAATATAAATTAGCTTTTACTCACTAAATATATACGTATAGCATTTAAAACATACATATAATATTTGTTTGTTATATATTAGTAATGAACACTTAGTTTTCATCATATAAATATTAATTTAAAGCATATTATTTAACATTTTAAAAGTGTATAGTTAAATACGAATTTACATTATAAACAACGCATAGTTCCTAAAAGTAACCCGCTATAGGTGGCACCAGGGTATTTTGTATACAAATTCGAATTACACGATTTCGCGTAAGTGTTATATCTTTCCTTCGGAAAATCTTTGATGTAATTGTAATCTATTCTAAAAATAAAATGATGTTTAAAATAAATAATATCAACATTACTCGTAATTTTGTGTATATAAATTGAAGATATCATACTATTTTATTGATAGTTATAATTTAAATCCATTGATATAAATAGAAGTCACTTGAATCTATTTCGACGAAAAGCCTACTGTTTTAATATTCGACATATTATATATGTCATATACCATGGGACATATATAATATGACTAATATCCAATCAAAATTACTGATTCCATTTTGTTAATTTATCGATAAAAATGCCATTCGCGTATCTATATTTAACATGCATTCATAGATTTATAGTTTACACTATAAATCTTACTTTACTATAAATCTATTGATTAGGATAATCATTATCCACTTTCTTTATATCGATGATTTTATGACCTAATACAAATTCGAATTGTATGATCAAATTAAATTCAATTCAATGATTTAACTCCCGCCTCACGTGTTTATATTTTTAACTATTGCGCGTTAGTTTTGACTCGTCACCAAAAATTGGATATTAATAAAAATGGATAAAAATGATAAAAATATGAATTAATAATAAATAATAAAAAAAATATTAAACGTCAATGAACTTAGAACTCAGAAGATTTTCCTTCGGAAAATCCTTGTTTGCTCTATTATTTATGTAAAAAAAGTAAATGTCTGTATTGTTTATATAATTTGCTGTTTTAAAAAATAACTAGTAGTTAAGTTATTGATAAACTTAGTGATAAAATTGTATTTAATTATATTTTAATAAAATTATAAATTATTATTAATATTTATTATTATAATAAATATATAGTAATTATATTGATTTAATTTATATAAATAAATTGTCTTACTTTATTTATTTTTAATCTTTTGTATAATTTTGTTTAGATTTATTTACAAATATGGTTATTAGCCTAGATCTAAGCGTCAAAATAAAGGTTATTATATAATTATTAGTAATTTAAATTATTTAAAATATAAAATATTAATATAATTATTATAAATATATTATTATTCTTTAAAAAATTAAAAATTAAATACATTTCTTAAATTGTCACTATATAGTGAAATAATCATTATTATAATGTCATCAAATAATGCATTATACATGTATAATATACACATAATATTACAAATTTGATTTATAATTTATTTAAATATTCGTTATAATTATAATATTTTAGATCATAAGAAAATTAATTCGAAAAACACCTTGTTTATTATCATAATTATTATGATAATAATTATAATATAATTTAATGGGTGCATGTAAATTCGGGAAAAAACAATGCAGGACACGTAAATGCGGGACAAGTAAGTGCGGGACACATACAAGTGTTTGCGGGACAGATTTATGTAAATACGGGAAATATTAGGTAAATGCGGAACAAATAATAGGTAAATGCGGGAAAAATATATTATTTATTAATTATTTTATAATATTTTAGTAGTCTTATTATATACACATATCAGTACTATATATATATAAATATGTGTTTGACTATTACAACTTATTACCACGTATTATATTAAATATTGATAATAAATTACATATTATATAATTGAAATAAGTATGTATCGAAAATATAAATAACAGAAAGGTCAAGTTGTCAATCAAAAGTAGACCTGCAAAAGTAGACCTGCAAAAGTAGACATGTAAAAATATAAACAATACAACAAGCTGACTTTATTCAAGAGTGAATTACATAATAGTATAATCATTATAATAATGATACAATGGAATACATGTAAAAATACATTTACTACCATTGTTCATATTTATTGTATTGTTGTGTTTATTGATTAGTTTTGTATGTATATGATAACTAATACACATACATATTTAACTTGCAAATAGGATCAAGTATACTTGGTATCTAGCATATATGCTTATTGAGCTAGCTAAAAACTATTGAATTTCAATTAAATATGAACTCTATATATGTATGCATGTATGTATATTTATGTATTCATGCATGCATATATGTAATATCTATATGTGTGTATGTGTAAGTCTATATAAATATGAAATACCTATACGTTAATTAAATATTATTGGAGTAGGACTATATAATTATTATGTATATTATGATAATATAATATTTAAAGTCTTAAAATATAAATATTATTATTTTTATAACTATATATGTTATTTTAAATCAAACTCTCAGTATTTAAGAGAGTATTTGTACCCGATTTCTTATATATATATAAATAGAAGTGTTATTAAAATAAAATACATAGGTATTAATACCTATGCTATTTTCGATATGATATTATCGCGTAGTATATACTATATAGACTATATAGTATGTCATTTGTTATCAATATTAATAGAATACGTGGTAATAAGTTGAAATAGTCAAATAAATATGTTTATATAATACTGATATGTGTATATAATAAGACAAACTAAAATAAATTTAATAATTATTAACAATTAAAATAATTGTCCCGCATTTACCTAATATTTCCCGTATTTACCTAAATCTGTCCCGCAAACAATTTTATGTGTCCCGCATTTACTTTTTACGCATTGTTTTTTCCCGCATTTACCTGTATTCTAATTTAATTATTAATTATAATAAAATTATAGTATATTATTATTATATTAATTTATAATATTTAATATTAATTTATAATATTTAATATTAATTTATAATATTTAATATTAATTTATAATATTTAATATTAATTTATAATATTTAATATTAATTTATAATATTTAATATTAATTTATAATATTTAATATTAATTTATAATATTTAATATTAATTTATAATATTTAATATTAATTTATAATATTTAATATTATATTGATTGATTGATAATTTATTTAAGCAAATACATAGCCGAAAATTTAATCGAAAGTATAAAGTATAAATATTTGCTAACGATAACATACGTTATAGAAATAAACAAAGAATAATACGAAATTAAAAAATTAAAGAAATTAAAACGTTTTACAGTTACCGTAAAAATAAACGAAAAACAATCGAAAGTAGAAATAAATCATATAGTAAAAATAAACGAAAAATGATCTAAATAGAAATAAAATACATTATTTTGTAAGTGGCATCGAAATATTCAATTTCTACTTTAACTTTATAGAACTCTTCTTATCTTGTTACCCTGTTTTAGTAATACATTATTAGTTATATAGTTTAATATTTAAATGTTAAATTTTAAATATATTATAAACAGAACATGTTAAAATTAAATAAACCAATACTAGAATAAAACAAATACTAGAATGAAACAAACAAATAATGTAATACTTACCAAAATCTGTAATAATAGTAGGTAGTACTTTATTAATTTTATATTTTAATTGTAAGTACCTATAATAAATTTGAAACATATATATATATATATATATAAACAAAACAAGTAAAAAATAAACCAATATACCTATACAAAAACAGTTAATAACAAAACATACCAATAATATTACGAAACAAACAATATAATATTTATCACTATAATCTGAAATAATAGAAAATTATTAATATTGTAGTTTAGTAATATAATAAATTTGAAACATATTTACAAAATATATATAAAACAAACATATAATACCGAACAAACAAAAGTAAAATAATACTTCCCACTTTATCTGTAATAATAATGAATTATTAATTTTATATTATAGTATATTTGAAATATAGATATAAAAAATCCGAATTTTCTATAACAAAATATAATACAGAACAAACAAAAATAAAATAATACTTCCCACTTTATCTGTAATAATAATGAATTATTAATTTTATATTATAATATATTTGAAATATATATATAAAAACCTAAATTTTCTATAACAAAAACACATTAAAAAAAACCAGAAGAGATAATGCAATAATCTAGATACAAAATGAAACATAAATCAATATAAAATTATAAATTTCTGTTAAAAAAAAGTAGTTTGTCGAAACAGATTTTGTTTATTTTATTTTTAAAAGATGAAATAGATACAGATTTTATTATATCATTATTTAATGAATTCCATATATTAACTGATCTATTATTAATTATATTTTTAATTGTATTATCATAATTATGTATTACATTTAATTTTTTACAATTACCTCTAGTTCTACAATTATTCGAAATGTTAAGAATATCAGATATATTTATATCTGTATAATTATTTGAAATTTTAAAAATTGTAGTTAGATCTATTTTTAACCTTCTAAGTTCAAGTGATTCTAATTTAAAATATACCAATCTCTCTATATATGTTTTATAATTAATATTTGATGAATTTGTATATCCTACGCATCTTGTAATTAATCGTCTAGTAAATAATCTTTGCACTCTTTCAATTTGGTCTATGAGACTACGAAATTTACTAACCTTTGAAAAAGGTGACCAAATTATGGATGCATATTCTAAAATTGGTCTGCAATAAATTTTATATGCATTTAATAATGCTCTAGGGGATTTTGTAGTAATGCATCTAAAAATTGAATTCAAAGAAAAATAAGCTTTTTTACAAATATAATCAATATGTTTATTAAATAAAAGGTTATTTTCAAATATTATTCCTAAATCTTTATAAAAAGTAACGTTTTCTAATTGAATATTATTTATAAAATATGTTGATGGAGTAACCTTCCCTAAAGTCATAACTGCACATTTTGATAATGAAATATTTAATTGCCATTTATTTACCCATTGTGAAAATAAATTTAAATTATTTTGTAAAAGAAATCTTTCACTCTCAGATGTGTATGAAAAATATATTTTTGTATCATCGGCAAATAAATCAATATGAACTTTTGAAGAGAATATACTAGGAAGATCATTAATATATAATAAAAATAAAATTGGACCTAAAACCGATCCTTGTGGTACTCCAGATTTTACAATAGAACTATTTGAAAAAGAATTTTCAACCCGTGTAATTTGAGATCTATTCGATAAAAAATTATATACCGTATGATTTTAATTTAAATAGTAGTTTTTCATGAGAAACAACATCAAAAGCTTTTGCAAAATCAATATATATTATATCTACACATTTTTTATTATTCAATTCATTATACCAAAATTTTAAACATTTTGTTAATTGTAATTCTGTGGATTTTCCACTTATAAAACCATATTGATATTTTGTTAATAAATTATTAGATTTTAAATAAAAAATTAATTGTTTAGAAATAATACGTTCTAATACTATACACATTACACATGTTATTGAAATAGGCCTATAGTTATTTGAATTTGATGGTTCACCCTTTTTAAAAATTGGTGTGATTATAGATTTTTTCCAAATTTTCGGTATATTACCCGATAATAAAGATGAATTAAAAATAATATATAAAGGCCTACATAATTCATTAGATAATAATTTTAACATAGAAGATGGTATCCCATCAGTTCCGAAAGTATGTGTAATTTTTAATCTATTTAAAAATATTTTAATTATTTCAAGATTTAAATCAATATTATCAAATTTTTGTTTAGTTAAATTATAAAATTCGGGTAAATTTCCATTATCATTTTGTTGAATTGAACTAAAATATGAATTTAACGTATTTGCTTTGTCGAGATCTGAAAATAAAATATTATTATTTGATATATCAATTAGAGGAGATACTCCAGATTTTAAATGTTGACTTTTTTTCATAAATTTATAAAACTTTAATTTATTTTTTGAATTAATTGCATTAATCTCTCTCTTAAAATTTAAAGATTCTAATTCCTTGGATAATTTTTTTTTTGCTTCTATCCAATTATATTTATATTGTAAATTAGTTTTAGATTTTCGAAATAATTTTTTTACTTGCTTCTTCAATTTCAATATATTCTTCGGAAGTACCTGTTTTATTGTATTATTTATATTAGGAATATGTGATATAAATAATTTATTTAGAACCTTATTAAAATATTCTACTTTTTGATCGATATTATAATCATTTGAATTTAGATATTCCCAATTAAATCTAGAAAGATGATATTTAATCAATTTTATATTAGCATTATTGAAATCAAAATTGTTTGATTTTAAAATCTGTTTACATGGGTATTTTTCAATATTTACATTAAATGAAACAGAATAGTGGTCACTTATATTTTTGTATAATCCGAAATAGTCTCCAATATTTATATTAGATAGTAATTGTTTTTCATTAGTAAAAAGTAAATCAATTATATTATTATTACGAGTTGGCTTATTTATTAATTGTGAAAATGAATTTTTAATAATCGAATCGTAAAGTAATGCATAACTTTTTGGGTAACTAGGAAATGTATGTTCTTTCCAATTAAAATTCGGTAAATTAAAATCTCCTATAATTATAGATGAATTATAATTTTGTTGGGTTATATCAAATAATTTACATATCTGTTCATGAGAAACAT
Organism: Osedax fenrisi; assembly: GCA_964019155.1. Classification (NCBI taxonomy): domain Eukaryota; kingdom Metazoa; phylum Annelida; class Polychaeta; order Sabellida; family Siboglinidae; genus Osedax; species Osedax fenrisi. The sequence continues at coordinate 50,527,972 of OZ025240.1, read as the reverse complement.
CATTACAATTTGGAGGTCTATAGACACATATAATATTAAATGGAATTTTTGAATTAATTTTTAAATGTATATATTGAACATCTATGTGTGAAATAAAATTTCTTACAGGACATAAACTAGATTTACAAAATATCGCAACACCTCCTCTATGAATTAATTTATCATATCTAAATAGTGTATAATTTTTTCCACCGATTAAATATAGAGAATCTCTATCATCTACCGTTAAGAATGTTTCAACTAAACATATAATGTCATATTTATTAGATGAAAGTAAAAATTCCAAAAAATTCATTTTATTTCTAATACTACGAGCATTAGCGTAATATATATTTAAATTGTTATTTTTAATATTTTCATCTTTATTGCCGGTTAGTCATCTAGAACCTGTATTTTTATTTTTATTTTTATTAATAATGGAATTTATATAAGTAATATATGACAATTTCCATACACTAAAATTATCTTCACCAATTGACATATTCCAGTCAATTTTATTATTTATAATATATCTTAGTTCATAGGAACTACTTCTAGAATTATAAATACATTTGATAATTTTTTTACTTTTAATTAATTTATTTTTAACTACATGGTATAATATCTGATGTCGTTCTAGTGATATTTCATCTAGAGATGTTCTAATGAATGAATTTTGTAGATCTCGTAATTTACATAATCGGTTAACATTTGATAAAATAATTTTTTTTGAGACCACATTATCTAAAATTAATTTTAATTTATTAAATGATAATTGAACTATTGATAATACACACGATTTATTAATACCTACTGTTTTACAAATAATATTTACTAAGTATTTAAAGAAATTAGTTTTATCATTATTAGGAATATTTATATTGTGAATAATTATTTCATTATTGCTATCTATATTATTTTTAATAATATTTACTGATTTTACCAAATTGTCAGTAAAGGTATCAGAATTGGTTACAGTAGAGGTTACATTAGCGGTTACATTAGCGTATGATTTTTTAACAACAATCATATCACTTATTTCAGTGATTTTTGATAGTAACATATTTAATTTTGTTTCTGTGCTATTTATTAAAGTATTACTATTACTATTATCAATAATAGTAGACGATGGTAATGAGTTATTTAAACTAGGTTGATTTATTGGTGTATTATCATTATTATTATTTATACATGTATTACATTTAAATGTAAAATTTGGTGATCTAAATAACTGAATAGCATATTTTGGTGGTGATTTATTAGACCAATTTGTTTTCATTATTTTTGCTTTATATAAGCATTTATAATGGTATTTATTACCACATGAACATGATATATAATTTTCGTTATTAATTTCTAAATTACATGTAATACAATCCATTTTTAATGTAATAAATATATTACAATTATATAGTTTTAGAAATTATATATATTTTTAACAAACTGTTTCCCTATGATTTTAAATTGAACAATTGCCGAATTCGATTTTTCTTGTTTACTAAATAAATTAGCGTTGCGATGTTTCAATTTTCTTATTTTCGAAATCGATTTTAAAACCTTATCCTTTAATGTAATGACTACGTAAATATCGAATGTAATTCCGTATAATATAGAGAACAAGTTATCCGAATGTATGTCGAAATTAATTAGTTTTAAAGAAATTTAATTTTTTTTTAATTTGTAGAAATAACGCGTTAAATTTATGCGACTTTTAATTTGGTTGCTATGCGTTGCAAATAAAAAATAATAATTATATACATTATAACAACAATATTTTATTGAATGTATGTGGATAGGCTATGAATAGGTCAATTGGATATGAGCGTGGCTATTTTTGTTTATAAAATATAATTTTTCATTTAAAAAACCAACTATTATGATAATTATCACTAGTTTATCCTAGTTTATACAATAAGTGTGACTACTATAACATTTAAATAATATTAGAAATATTCATTTTTAACCATAGTATTATACTAAGTATAAATTATACTATATAAAGTATAAAATAAAATATAAAGTATAATATATATTTATATAATAATAAAACATAATATAAAGGGTTAATAACTCATTGTAAATAACTTATTGACTAAATGAAAATAATAAAAGTTTATATGTGTCAAGTTGATATAATAAAACAAATAAATAAATACATGAATAATAATAAATTATATATATATATAATTATATATTTTGATATCTTTATTTATTTAAAATAATTTTATAATAAATACACTTATTATAATATGAAATAAAAATATGAATATACAAAAGTTTCATTTATATCATAATGAAACATTATATTTATTATCCACAAATTCAAATCGTTTAGGGGTTTGTAATCAATACGTTAGAATGTACACATACATAAAAACAATTAATATATATATATATAGAAGATTTTCAATCTGTGAAATTAGCCACACCCAACTAGATCTATTGTAATATTTTAAATAGAGATATAACATGAGTATATATATAATTATCAAGTAAATGAATTTATAAGAATAATTCTAATAATAAAATACAAATTATTAATATATTATCATTATTCATGTTTATATTTAATAATTAACATTAATTATGTAAATTATATTAATTAGATATTAACGTAGTATTTTTGTTATAATTTATATGTATAGAAAGTTATTTACTGAATATTTGATATTTGAGTCTTACATTTATATTTATCTCATGCACTTAGAGCATTATTATTTTATACGTTTAAATATTTTAATAAATTAATTATCTATTCATTTTTAATTATTAATTATTTACCTTAGTGTAATTATATAATTATAATTTTATTTTTCAGGATGCAATTAAAGAAAAACTAGTACAGTTGGATTCATATGTCGGTAAGTACTTTACTATTATGTGTCATTAATTAATCATATGATTTCTAATTATTAATTTCGCTCTATATTAATATTAAATACGTATTATATTTTAAATTTATCGTTATATATTTATGATATATTTTCAAGTATATATTTGAGAAGTTTTATATCGATTCGATCGTTTTAGGTAACGACGAAATTATCTGTTTGTATTGCTAACGTATACCGCCACACGTGCACACACACCTGTCACTACATCGCTATTCGTACGTAGATAACGAACTGCCCGAGTATATCATGATTATGGTGGCCAACAAGAAGACGCAATCGCAGATGACCGAGGATCTTTCGTTGTTCCTTAACGACAAAACGAGGAGTTTTACTAAATGGCTCGACTTGATCGTGAAACGACTGGACACGCTCGACGCCGAAACCTTCAACGAAGTCGTAACTTCAATAGAATCCGACCCTTGCAAAGGTTTGCCACGCCCTCCGGTACCGCGCTATGCTAGCCGATCTAGACTTGGTTTACCCGTAATACGCGCGTATACCAACGTATATATGAGCTCTATATACACACGCCTAGTGTGTATATCCTATGTGGCAACAGTAACTGTATCACGTTCGTATTATCTAATAAATTATTAACAATACGAAGTTACACTCAAATACACTTAATAGGGTTAATCATTAATTTATATATATATTCAGGTGTCTTAAATTAGAACAATTTAAACTTGTGAATTTAGTTTTTGAAATTTAGTGTCACTTATATTTGCATTGAATGTTATAATTTATGTAAATAGCTTTTTGTATTTAATACTCTATTTGAGCTTCTGCATGTTGAAACTAATTAAAGTAAACTTTTCATGTTTTATAATATAATTTATTATGCCATTTGAATCAAGTGTATTTAATTAATCAAAATTAAATATGAAAAATGAAAATCCCTTAAATATTACAATTATTTAATTTATTACATATTTAATATGTATATTATACAATATGTTATCCCACATCCTTTTATATATAAGGGCAGTATAGTATGAAGGATTTTTGGTTTTTTTATTGAATTTATTTTGTATGGGTTAATATACTAATCAATAAATTAATTATAGGTTATAACTTATAAGTATATGAATTAAATAAACAGTTTAAATAAAAATAATTGTTGGTTTTTTAAAATGTTTAGTGGTTTACTGTTTTTACTTTAAATTAACGCTTTTAACGCGGATTCTGTGTCCGTCGTACGAGCAGAATACTGATGCGTCATGCTAATAATAATAATTAAAAATACCTATATCTATAGTATGTATTTATTTTATGAATTTAAAAAATTAAAATGTATATTAAAATATTTATTATTTTAAATTAAATTCAAATATATATATATATATTTTCATTTTAATTATAAATATTTAAATTAATATTTAGAGTTCATTTTTTATATTTAAATAAATACTGATTTTGGACTTTAATAACAATTATTTATTTAAAAAGAAATTTGTATTCACTAACTCAAAACATATTATCTTTGAAAACATTTCTTAGTGAAATGTTTTTCTACTATTTTTTGATATAAAACACAATTTTTGATTTTAGTATTATACAAATATTTGAATTGTGCTAACATATTTTTATAAATGTTTACTATAATATGATATTATATAGTGATATTGATCTGTTATAAATGAATTGCGTATCAACATGAACTCTAAATATACCCTATCTAGCGTTCATAAAGGTTATTATCTATTATAAATGTACACATGTGAGATGATCTATTCAAGAGACATTTTCACATCAACACACCATTTATATGGAGAATATCAAACATGGCCTCATTTGTTTGGATTACGATTGTCGAGTTCAAAATTAACATATTTTACATATAATGTTATATAATTTAAAATTATAATAACAACTTATTATATCAATCTTATAATATATCCTACATTTTCATTATTAATATTAGTTTATCATGAAGACTACTAGTATGTCAAATACTGAAATAAGTATTTTAAATTTTACCTCATATTTATTAGGTAAAATCGTAATCAAAAGAAATGTTGGTAATAGTCAATACAGACTATTTATATTTAATTAAAGGGGGTTTCACTCTGCCTTGAATAGTTCATTTACTTTAGAATAATTAGAATCGAATACATTCAAATACAATATTATAATGCATTAATGCATAATTATGGGAAACGAAGAATTCAACGTTTTATTTGTATGTTATTCTAATCAAATATTAGAATGTATTAGGGTAAATGCAATTTTTAAAATAATATATACAAATCATAAATATTGATTTATTTCCTTTAAAATGATATATGATATGATGCTTAATATATATTTATTATTTCTATTATCATCACTTCATTTGTTTACATACCCTATTTTTTTATTATATATATTTAAATAAAATTTTAATTTCAAAACTTTAATACCTCCGTTTTATTTTGTAAACTAATTTTGTATATTAGAAGATTCATAACTTTAGAACTACTCGAATAATCAAATTATATGGAAGTTTCAGAATTTATTTATATTATGATATTCAGTTGTAACTAACAACCTAAAATATAACATCTGATTACATAGTATAACATTAATGGAAATTTCTGTAATATTTATTATTTTACAAATCGGTGATTTGTAGGTTCTCAACACATTATCTTAGTCTTATACTTATTATTCAATTTTAAATTTTAAAAATATATATTTCTAAATTTAATCTACAAGATATACAAAAAATAATTAGAATTTTATTTATTTATAAAGTTATGGTTTAGGTAAAGAATAATCATTGATAAATCTCCTATGTGAATAAATGCCCTCTTTCGCCTCTCCTGACACAAAGTATAATGTTAAGCAGTAAAAGTAAGCAGAAGTAAATAGTTTTTAGATATTGTATTACATGGTAAACATGCCTAGCAGAATTTCAGATATTTATTTTTATATATATATTATTCATAAATTATTTCATATTTATAAATTAGTATTTATAAAATATATTTATGTTAAAAATAACTAGAATAATAATAAAATTATATGATATATATGATATAATCTCATTATGATATATTTTAGAAGCCGTAGTCAAGAAAAATGTTACAATTGAAGAAGTCAAAATAACGAACACCATACGTTAGTATTTAATTTATATTCTAGTTATTTGTATATACATCAGCCATACGATAACAAAATGTATTAACTTTTTTATGTTAAGTGCATTACTTTTTATGTTGCATATAAGTAGATATCAATTTAATATAGTGGGCAACAACAACAGAAAATAGTCATATTATTTTGAAGCCCTTTATAAGAAAATATTATATAAATATCATTATAATTTAACAACAAATTATTTGTATACGATATATTATAAAGTGATGTTTAAGTGCAATCAGTAGTGATACGACCTAAACGTTCAGCGAACACAGTGTTTCTAGACTATTCAATATAGATTCCCCATTACATAATGTACTTTACTCTTGAATAATGCCCAATGATATAAACCATAGCGTAGCTCTAGAAGATAATCGCTTACTCGTAATTTTAGCCGAGCCTATCGTAAAAGAGGCGGTCGTTGAAGTACAACCTCCCGTGGTACAACCACCTGTAGTACAACCACTTGTGGTACAGCGACCTGTGGTACAACCACTTGTGGTACGCCCACCTGTGGTGCAACGACCCGAGGTACAACCACCTGTGGTGCAACGACCTGTAGTACAACCACCTGTGGTACAACCACCCGTGGTACGATCACGTGTGGTAGAGCCACAAGTACCGGCATCGCCCGAACGACCGGAATCACTTGAATCTATGTTTACGACACCGTTTGTATTAAGATAGACTATAGTTAAGATAGATACTTATACTCGTACATTAGCTTTGATGTGTAATTTGTGTATTCATTTCTTTCAACAAAGTATTTTTTTAGTATAAATACGGTACTTTAATTAACGTACATTATTAATAATATAGTTGAATTTAAAATATAAATCAATTTTTATTAAATTTATTTGATTTTAGAATTAATATAATATAATAATCGATCAAATCACATGTATAATACATGATGTATCACATGTATGTTTTTAAGATTACGATCAATACAAATTACAATATAATTTTTGTTTATATAGTCCTCCTTATTTTTAAAATATAACTTAGAACGTACTTTTACTAGTAGGAAATGTGTTAATCAACATAAATTAAATGAATTTCTTACAGAGGGTCTGCATGTTTTGTGAAATTTGTAGGTTATGCTTGAGTAATATTGTTGCATCGTAATCTAGGAGTACACATTTTAATTATACACTAAAATTAATATAAAAACCATTGTTTTTAAATCAATGATTTCAATATGGAATTTTTTTCTTTTATATATAGCTAAATAAGGCTTTATATGCACTGTATAAAATTCTATATAAATATATACAAGTATGTTATACATTTATAATAATGTATATATCACATATAATTATAAATTATTAGATATTGTTCAAATAATGTCATATATATTTTATTTTTTATAGATTTCATTTTATCGGTTTTAATCTATATATAAATATATTTCCATTGCAGAAGTTTTTATCAAAAAATATTAATTAAGTAAAAAAGATATTAATGTAACACTTATCATAAAAAAAATTACTGAGTAAATTGATGTTGAAAAATAAAGTAATATTTATTTTAATATTTAAAAGCTAAACATATATTTCAGTCTAATAATGCCATATATATACTTTATTTGTATGTACAATATTATAATAATTAATTTATCTATATAATTACATTTCCATTGTAAGAGGTTGTATAAAAAATAAATCGTAGTTTAAATGTAAATAAAATGGAAAATTATACAATAATGTAATAGCGTCAACTGTTTGTATTTGAAAACAGGAAATACACATTTGAAAGCGCCATCTATATATTTAATTCATAATGTAAACAAATAGATATTTCCAATTTGTATTTAGTTTTTAAATTTTTAAAATCGATCTTATATTCATAAAATGGAATGCATACCTAGTATTTTACAATAATTATTGTTTTATTTATTTACAAATTATTTAGAAGATGGCAGACTAGTATGTGTCATAAAATATCAAATTTTGATAGTTACATTGCAAATTTTGTCACGATTTTTTTATTGTAAATGAAACAATTATAATTAATTATATAATATATTTATTCATAATATATTTTTTTTTAGAAAAAAACAATGTTGATCGCCTTAAAAGTATCTAGTTGGCATTATAAAAAGTAACCATTATTGATATAGTGAGCGAAATGAACGAAATTAATCCTTGATGAAACTAATAAATCTCAAATATTATTTGTTTAAATATTTTAATTATTTAATTTATTTTTAGATTTAAATTTTTTTCCAATTTTATTAAAATAATTTATTTTTTATAAAATTATTATTATTCATTATATATATATAAAGTGTTCTAAATCTATCTAAAACTATAAATTATATCACGTAATAGCTTTAAGTAATAGATAATTCTCATATCAGAATTTATTTTATTCAAAAAAATGGTGAATAAATGCGACAACAATTTTAATTTACCATTTCATCATATATGGAAGTGTAATACACATAAAATATTTTAATAATTATTTATTAATATTTGTAAACATTTGAACGTCTTAAAACAACAAGTTGTAAATATTTACTATTACAGTATGTGTACCTTTACCAGCTTTGCTATTAGCTAATCTAATCTTTATTAATGTATTTGTAGAGATAGAAGATCAGTAAGCGTGATCAAGCTCATCGAACCCGTGAACGAGACCATCATAATAGATGACGTAGACGAGGTAAGTGTCAACATTGTTTTGTATACATGTTAGTTTAATAGATATAGTGGTGTAAGTCAATTTAAGGTTATATGCATTACAATTATATGTATATATATAAATTACTCAGTTATATATATAAATATACTATATAGAAATGTATTGTATTATTAATTTAAAATTGTGTTATATTAATTTGTTATCTTTTTGTATTAGTAGTAAATCATACATTTTCATGTATATTTTTTAGAAAATATATAAAAATTCTATTTTTATGATTTGTAGATAAAGCTCACATGTTTTATTATAATAATTAACTAAATTATTATTATTATTATTTTTAAAATTTATTTCCATTACCTGTTTAACTGTTATATTCCTTGATATTTTATTCATTTTAATTGAATTTTTTTGATATATTATATAATTTACTTAATAATTATCTATCACTACATTTCATATCTATAAATTTAACATATATATTATATATATGAAAGTCAGATGAATCATAACTGCAATTATAATTGTGTGCTTATTAAAGGGATGACACAGCTTATATGGTATATTAATAGTCTTGCACTCAGAATTATATTAATTGAATCAGTCTGATTTTTATTATTGTGAATTGTATTTATAATATATGCATGTATACATAGTGGGTATAACACACATATATTTATAATATTTATTATATATATATGTAAATTACTGTTAAATTGATATTTATTCTATAGAAATTGTATTTTTTAATATTAGAAAATAATATTTATGAAAGATATCTCTATGGTAATATATAAACAGACCTTCTTTGTATAATACAAACAAAAATAATAGTATAGCTATAATAGTTTGAATACATGCACTGTTAGTGTGAATTAATTAGTTTAAGAAAACAGCATTTAAATATATATTAATATATATAAACACATTTTTAGTCATTTCTACTGTTTTCATGAATACTTTTTTTTCAGATATTAAAATAAATATAGTACTGCATTAAAATGTATTACTTACAAATTTAAATAAACAATTATTTTCTCCAAAACAGTTTTTATGACATCCCCTTAACGCTTAAATGGTGCTATATAGGATACAAAGTTCTATATACAATAATTAGATAATTTATTTATTACGTAATAATTTGTTGTCAAATTTTAACAAAAACATGATTTGGATAAAGACTATTTTTCTTTTGCATATTTATAAAATATAATTATTTATCATAAATTATTCATAATAGGTATTTATGTAATAATAGTAATTTATGATACATATATGATATATGAGCATATGTAATCAGAAGTAGTGGCCGATCGTTATATACAATGTTAATTTATTAATATAGAACTCAACCACTTAAGTTAAAGTTCAATTACATTTGACTATTAATTCAATATTAATTTTATCCTATTATATTTACGTTTCATTAATCATTAACTACTTATAATAGTTTTTACAGTAATGAATATTTAATCCTATCTTAGTATTATTCTTAATATATACTATACTATATACATATTTTTTATACCAACAAATTTATGTTTAATGTTAGTAACTTAAAATTTATAAAAAATAATATTTAGATATTTATTTTATAATTGTTTTAAAAAACTCTAAAATTTATTTATATTATAGAAAAAAATTCTTAAATTATATCCACAAATATAATTCAATATATATATATATACAGTCTATCTTTATCACTGATTAGTTATACTTATACTCAATGTAATATATTTATGTATGTGTTTTCGCTATATTAAACAGGATGGAGACTCAATGATGGAATCAATTGTTCAGTCTTTAGTTGAAGTGAAGAGCAAACCATTCAGTAGGCGTGTAGCCAGTGTAGTAGAAATACCAGCCCAGCGCAAGAGGTTTCCGTATCTATTAATACACACACACACACCTGTTAACCATGACAACTAGACTGTTATCATTTGTTCTATAATTAACATTATTATATTTATGATTTATATTTAATCAAATATATATATATACATACAATAATTTATGTTACAGGTGAATGTATTCCGCGTTTAATACCCGCATATACGTACAGTGACGATAGCTACACCAACAACCACTACTATATACGATTAAAACATTACAATATGGTCTCACACACGCACAGATCCCCGGAGAGGAGGAAACAGCAACATTCTCTGATTCAAATGGCTATCAACGACGCTACCAAGGGAAACGAAAGATTCCAGAGAACGCGCAATCACAAACATGAAAGTAAGTCATCGTCTAACTCAGCCACTCGAACCTCAGCAGTAGGCGGTGGACATACACGGAGAGAACTTAACTTCTAGCTTCGTTGTAACGATAAAGCTTGATATACTGAATTATGAACATTATTTCTAAAACTCAATTCAAATTATTTTGTTATGTTATCATATATAAATATATATATATATATATATATATATATATATCTAATGATGTGTATTATCTATATAGCTTACATGATTTTACCTTTTGTAGGAGTGTCTATTAAGTCACGTGGTAAGTAGTTGGCAATACACAACTCTGATGTGTTTCTAACCTGATACTCTATTTCTCCGTCTGCTAATCTTTTCTCGTCATCTATTTAAGATTACTATGGTGTTTCTTTTCCTATTTCTTTGGAGAGGGTGAACTGAATATTTATATAACTTATTGCATGAATGTATGTTTTACTTTTTAATTTAAAATTGAATCTAATATATAACTAATTATATTGGTACATAATGATTAATGATTTGGCCTAGTGGTTATTAGATTATGCATTTTACTAAATAGAAAATGTAGGAAACAAATTATTCTGAAATAAGAATATTATATAGTATACTTATTTTATTAAAAATTTTATTTTATATATATGTTTATATAAAAATAATTATAATATTGACATTTACATTTTTTATATATTTTGATACAATGGAATATCTAATTTAAAAATAATCAACTTACTATTGTAACCATTAATATTGTCTTATTTTTAATAACTTAAATATATTTGAATCAAACATACTATATAATTTAACTGCACTTTTAAATCAATTTAAAATATTTACATATATATTTTACAATACAAGATTTTCTATATTCATTATATGAATACTATTTTAAAACTAATACCTTATTACAATAGTGTTTCTAATATATGTTATATATAACTTTATATCAAAATATAATATGGGAACCTATTAATAATTTGTACTAAGTAAATCTTAATTTACTAATTGTATAGATTTAGACCCTTGTGATTTCTTATGTATTAACGCATATTTGTAAACTAATAATAGCGCAATATAATATTGATATTATTAATTGTTTTAGTTCAAACAAAGAGATCTGTTAAAGATAGAATTGGATATTTCACCGAAGACAATCGCAGATCGCCCGAAGTGGAAATTGTTTGCAATCAGTTTGAAGATCACGACCTCAATTCACCGCGTAAGAGATCTGTACAATCAAAACCTACAAAGCAACAACAACTCATTGGTTTATACCTATATAATAAATACCTATTTACATACCGTATATCGTTAATTATTTATATTAGTTAACATAAACGATGATTCGGACGACGAAACCGAAATACATTTAAGGAACAATGAATACACCGCTAAGAATATTGAACTCAGCGGGTAAGCAATATATCATGTATACATTATAATGAGATTATTACAATATTATTACATTATTTGTATTACTATTTATGAATTACTTTAATAGACTCCGGGCTAAAGTTATGGATGATATAACTACTAAAAATGATAGAGCATATATGTCAAGTTTAGAGGCCAGCAGTGAAGAGATATCAGTGATGAAAGAACAAGGTTACAATAATCATTATTTATCAATAGTAATGTACTGAACTGTGTACTATATAACATAACTATCTGGGTAATAAATTATTATATTATTATTAATTAGAACTACAAAATCGTGGAGACAATTCATCTATCATCGAGAAACAACCTAAGCCAGAATATCCCAGTAATATGACTGCCCAGAGATGTTTCTTCTTTCCAAACTGCAGGCAACTCGCTGTTAACTGCCCGTTTTTCCACCCTACGGTGGCTTGCAGGTTTGTAAGAGTGATGACTACAGCGTACATACGATTACATACAAACTAACACAGGAATATGTCAGAATGTCGATTTGGAGCTTCGAAATGTCGTTACATCCATCAGAAGTGTAGATTCGATGTGGATTGTAACAATGGCATGTGTTTCTTTATGCATTCGCTTAATAAACAAAGAGAAATTGATTTGATGTTGAAGAACGAAAGTAAAGGTACTTGTACTCAAACGACGTGATATGATAATGATTATAACTTATTATTTTGTAGGTGATTTGAATCCAGAATCTTTCCCTACAGTGAATGCGATGCAGTGCAAGAATGGCGATAGTTGTAATGACATGGATTGTTTATTAATACACCCAAAAGTTAGTTTTAAAACTTAATCTTATTATTTGTTGTATATTAATAATTAATAATATAATAGATATGCCGGTACGGCATTGCTTGCAGAGAAAAAACAACATGTAGTTTTTTACATCCCGATTTACCATTGAAGAATGACTTAAAGTGGAGCAAGACGGAGCAAGTATGAATGTGGATATATATTATATTATATATATTATATATATATATTCTATTATGAATGTAATAAATAAGTCATAAATATGTAATAATTATTTTATTTATTTAATAGAATTTTGAACTTTTATTTTCATATTCTGAAATCTGTTTAAAAGGTTGTATAATAAAATCAATAAATCCTAGATGGACTAAATGGACTAACCAGATTCTAGATATATTTGGTTCTATTAAGTGCATTATGTGCAGAGTTTTTATCATTTATCCTCGACCAGTTGTTCTGCCCTATTACAAAACCGACGTCGCGCATTCTTGTTTGGGCTTTTCTTTCTTCTACGTCAGCCCATCTTACCTGTATAAAATGAGTAAAAATCGGTTTATCATTTGATATATAATTTTATAATATAATAAGATAGGTTTATAACCGTTTTCTGTCCTGGTTTAATAGATTTCTTCTCTATGATCACCATATATTCTTCAAGACTATTGCCATCTGAGTGCCTAATACAGCTTCCATCTAACTTTGCTGTTGTACAAATTATACTATTATAAGAGGTGATCTAATCTTGATAATATTTAAAGATATATAATTTAATTCATAATTAAAATATTTAATAAATAAGTTAAATATACTTATAAAATATATTTACTTTCATAAATTAATTATAATAAGATGTAAATAGTATTATATAGTATATTAATAAGTTTGTAAATAAAATTGTATTCTATTACATTTTTTGTTTCACACTATATAATATTTTACAAATTTATACAAAATATGGTGACATTCTAATTATTACTATCACTATAATTAATACATAATTCATGACATTCTGTATATAATATAAATAATAATATATACTGACACACATTAAAATTGCATAGAATAAAAAGTATTCCATATTCAAAATGGATTATAAAACAATCTTTATTTTGTATATAGTTTCTATCCTATATATCGGGTTTCTATTAAATAGATATATAAAAAAGGTGAATATATTTATGATATATAAAAATTACTTAAATGAAAATTGTAAAAATAGTAAAATAGTATAATCATTATAATGTAAATCCATTGATATATATATATATTGAATATTAAAAATTAAATTAATTTTTGAAAATATATGAAAAATTAAATTTATATATCTTCTTTCAAATTTAAAAATGTTGAAATTAAAATGTGCATTACTAAACAGATATAAAATATATTGTACACCAATATAAAAATGTAAATGATAATTAATATTATATATATATATTTATTTAATTATATCCCTTAGTTCAATTATATCCTTTCCAGAGGTATATCTTTACAATGTTTTAATTGCTGTTAATATCATAATTATTCCCAATAAATATTAAAAGTTCACTAAATCTATTAAACACCAGAGATGTGAAAGTATGCGCATAAGTAAGCAGGAAAAGTATTGTAAATTATATACTCAACATAGAATTAATATAAATCAATGCTTATCACTAACTGATTGGAGGATATTACAAATTATTGGAATCACTTAAAATTTAATTATATTTATTTCTGATATGTTAATTTAATAATTTTCTCAATTTCTTAATCATATTAAGTAACCATTTATCTAATTATATAATAAATAATTTAATATAAATTAATATTCAATTATAATATAAATTATTTTGTATTTAATATATCATATAAAATCTAAATATAATAAGTTATTGCTTATTACTGGATATTGATATTGATATTTTAACTTTAAATATATAATAGTGGTTTGTGGACAAATCAAATTAAACCCTATATAGTTGAATTATTTTAAATGTCTTGAAATTTATTAAATGAATAATATAATTTGTAATTTTTTGTTGTCGAGATTAATAAAAGGATAGTATATTACAAATATATTCATTTGGAACTTTCCATTCGCTATATATATTCATAAAAATAACTATCATTTATATAATATATTTATAAAAAATTGTATTACAAATTTGTGCAAAATAATATCCAATCAAATGTAATTTATCAATTGCAAATTAATAGAACTGCTAATTAATTAACAGCATATGATATTAACAATTAATAGAACCGCAGCCTAATATGCTCAAATGGTTTGATATGAAATTATTTATATAAAAATAATATATGTTATATATTAATGATAACATTATTAATAAATAGCCGTTTTGAATATTTTGTAACCTAATTCATGTTTTGTTAACCACAAATTTGATATACGTTAGTGGCTATACAGATAGAGTAAACATCATGCAACGATTAAATCATCTTTTAGACATTTTGATAACAATTTATTTAATATTATTTTTTGCATTATGATGAAAATGTGATACTATTTATATGCTCGATTAACATTCTATATATATATAAAATGCATATACCAGTGTAACTACAATATATTTTGTTTACAAATTTAACTATATGTTAATATCAGTAGTTATTATATACAATTGTCCTACACAGAATTTTTCGGAAATTCTAAATGATATATATAAAAAAATTGAATGTTACATTCTTAATTCTTGCCACACTCTAAATTTTTACCTCACTCCTAAAATACTATAATCAGTATATACATATTACTATAATTATCTGAAATATGAATTAATATAAAAAGTAGAATATTAACTAATAATATATATAAAATTTATTATAATGAAAATATTTTAAATATAATTAATTAAAAAACGATCTAAACAATTAATATAAATAATGTAATAATACATATTATATAAAATTCTATATATATATAAATTTATAATAATAATAATATAATAATTATATTATCAATATATGCTAAAATATATTTATAATAATAGTTTATTATTGATAGATAACAAATCATACATTATAATTTAAATTTACAAGTTTAAAAATAATATAAATTGTATTAATTATGATAAATTATTAAATTGTTATAATTTAATAATATATATATATATATATATATATATATATATATATATATATATATTCTAAATTAATTAATAATGGCATAGTTACTTATTATAAGTATACAAATATTATTATTTTAAAACATATAAATAAAATATTCTGTAATCTAGATTATATAAATAAATCTAATCTTAAATATATAAAGTATAACATATAATCTAGGATTTCTAATAAGTTAAAACTTAAATTGTCAATTATTATTAGATTAAAATAACTATTTATAAATGATATATTTAAAAATAGAATTATATGTATATAACATGTTAAAATACTGATTTTTAAATATAAATATACTATATTTATAATATAAATCATTATATACTTAATTATTAGTTATATTTTTATATTGAATGATAGAAACATAACTATATATTTATATATATTAATAATAAAATAACATTGTTACATTTTTATAAAATATTTATATTTTATCATTATAAATTATTAAGTAAATAATAGATTATTTCATAAAAATTATTTTCATTTTGAAATATTATTATTTTTATTATGTGATATCAAAGATTTATCTAAGGAAAGATATAACACACTCGAAATCGTTTGATTCTTTGTACATAAAACATAAATAGTGTCACCTACATAGGTTAAATTTGTAAAAAAAAAAGATGTAGTTTATAATGTAAATTCATAGTTATACAATTTTAAAATGTCAAATAATGTGTTTTAAATTGTTATTTATATGATGAAAACTAAGTGTACATTAATAATATATAACAAATCTATAGGAAAGTTTGGTTACATCATATACATATCTATGTGACGAGTACAATTTAACTTATATTGCATGTAATTTAATAGAATAATAGAAACCGAGTAAAACCTAAATATATTTCAGTGATTTCGATACTACACTATTGCCAGCAAAGGCGGAGTATAATTAATTAGGTGGCATAGGTGGGAGTGTTATATCTTTGCTTCGAAAATCTTTAGTAATATTATAGGAGTTTCAAAAACTTAGAGAATGGCATATTTAAATATAAAAATAAAGACATATTCAAATTAATTTTACCAATGTTAAAATTAAATTTCACTTTTTAAAAATAAATTTTACAAGAAAATATATATTGTCTAAACTTCTTAGTAAAATATCTTTTGATGAACATCAAAAGAACATCTATTGACATTATTTTTTTAATATTAATTATAATCAGGCTTACATTAGCAATGATTATATATTGCTGAAAATAGTTTTTATATTTATTTGAATTTATAATACTTTACATTATATAGTATTAAATACGTATTTAAATATAAATTAAACATTTCTTGAATATATATAAATTTAAATTTATGAAATATTTTATAAAAATATAATTAAATTACTTTGTATAAACAAAATATATAATTAAGTTGGCTAATGCGTTAGCATATATAAATAGTAAAAAGCGGGTTTAAATCTTGTCGGGACAAATAAAATAGATCCTAAAAAAATATTTAGAAATGATCTTATATAATTGTATACAAAATAATTATAGACCCTAGTTAAAACCATGAATACCCTAACAAGAGAACGGCTTTGAATGGACATTAGATCCATTCGTTTATAAGTAAAAACTTCATCTAAGTTTCTGGATGGGATGAGGATTCCACCAATATAAAAATGTAATATTAAATATTATGATATATTTATAAATTAGAAAATTATAAAAAATAGAATTTATATGACATAATTAACACTGCATTTGTCAAATAAATAGTGTTGCTGCTTAGAATGTACTATGCTTTAGTTGTATTTTAACACGAGGAAGACAAAATTGAAAAAATTAGATATGACATGAAAAAATAAATGAAATTATAGAAGTAATATTTTTGTTTAAATATTAGCATTTATACATATGTTAATATATGATATGAGAACAAATATAAATATCTCATGACACCATAATAGTACTAGTCTTGGAAACAAGTGTACTTATTTTGATTATTAATATATTTGAATGAACTTAAATTTCACTGTAATTACTTAATATGCAGAAGTGGAAGTGTATACAATTATAAATAATAATATAACAATGAAATATATAAAATTTCTAATATAAAATAATAATTTTACTATTTTAAATATACTAAATAAATATAATTTTGCTTATTAAAAATATTTAATATTAGTAAGTAAAAAAAAATATATTACACTTTATTAGTATAATATTATATTATATTAAATAATAATATATCAACAAAAATTATATTAATTAAAAAAATGTAAGTATACTATTATTATAAACTATACAAAGTTAATTAAAACAAAATTAGCTAATAAATAGTAAAATTAATTAAATAAATATTAAATAGATTAATATATTGACTGTATATGATATCTAACATAATATTTATTAATTTAAATTCAAATTATATTTTATATGGATTCAAAGGTTAAATAGATTATATATTAATTAAAATATAATTAATAATTTGAATTTAAAATTCAAAATAATAAATAAATTAGGTTATATATAATTAATAAATCAATATATATATATATATATACATTATATAATATTTTTGAAATAAATTATTATTTTAAAAATATAATTATATATAATACCTATATTTATTAACATATTATAAATCTATAAGCTATTATATTATATAATAATAGATAGGGTGTAGTATTGTTTACAATATAATTTATTTATCCCACAATTTATCTATATAGAGCTAATTTTGTATATGGTATGAAATTATATAAATTGAAATAATTTTAAAAACGATTATTAATAGAAAATAGTAAATTAATATTCATCTATTGATAATTTATTTAAGCAAATATATAGTCGAAATATATAATCGAAAGTATGAAGTATACATATTTTCTAACGATAACATACGTTATTGAAATAAACCATGAATAATACGTAATTAAATATATTAAGTTAATATGTTTAATTATTACAATAAAATACTTATTTAAATTTATACTTAAAAAATAATTATTAATTTATTATTCTGATAGTTTTTTTTTACTATTAAATTACACCCTATATATTATCTTATTATACGTATATATATAAGTAATAGTAAATATAAATAAAATGTAAACAAGCCATGTTTAATTATAGATTTATATAATTGGAAATATAAAATTTGATTATTATATACTATACAATAATTTTATAAAGTAGGGCCAATGTTAATTTTTTTTTAATATTTATAGTTTATTCTTTTTTATATACCTATTTAAATAATGGCATACAAATTATTATTACATTTAAATATATGTTCCCAAGATGCACAATTAGTTTAATGGTTTTTTTATTGGAATTGTTTGAATAAATAATTATTTTTACTCAATATATATCATTTATTTAAAATATATTTATAAATAAAATATAATTTTCCACTATAGTGAATTAATATCTAAAATAAACTATTATTATTAACACAAATATAGGTATTATTATGTAATTATTTAAATAATCAATATTATGATTATATTCAAACATTTCAAATAGCTAATTTCTATACAAATTTAAAAGAAATATTAATTTCAATATTATACTTGTAAAAAGTTTGGATTTATATATATATATATATATATATATATATATATTTATATACAATAATTGTTTTATTTTACTTTATATTTTAAAAATCTATTGACAAATAATTTGTCATTTAATATAATAATATATTCAATTTAATAGGTATTATGATTATTAATGTTTATGAAATTTATTCAAAATTTGTTATATGTTAGATCATATTTACTCGAATTATCAATAATCTAACTCATATATTCAACTCACTCTACATTTATTTGCATATAAGAGATATAATATAATTAATAAAAAATGTATAATTTACCAATATTAATTTTTTAATATTATAGGTAATAAATGTTATAAAAAGAACAATTATAAACATTATTTTTAAATAATATAAAATATCATATAAATTACCATTCTAATTAGATGGGGTAAAATGATGTGTTAACAAAATGGTAATGTCTTTGAATAAATAAAACTATAATAATTGTATATATATATTCATATAATAGAAAGTATTTTATGTCAATATATTATTATAATATATTATAATATATTATAATATTATTAACTATAGTTATAATACAATAAGAGATATACATCGTTTGTCTATTAACACCAACTCTTATATTAGATATTAGTGTAGATTTATAGTATTATTTTTTATTATATTTATTCTAAATTAGATAAAAAAAAGCATGTATACACAATTATAAATATTAACAATTTTCAATACATAAATAATGGCTTGTTTACAATTAATTATTAATAAATAATTATAAATTATAATAAAATAAACAATATTTATATATATATATTCTGAAATTAAAAAATTGCACGTTCGATATTCAAATCAAAGTGTAATGGAAAATGTGGTTTCGAATAACCAACCTTTATTAAGCTCTGTTGCCTCAATTTCCCATTTGCTTGACTCTATCACCTAGAAATCATTATTAAACAATAGTATGCTTCTACTGTTATACTGAATGTTAACAATTATACAACAGCATCAGAATCTACCTGAACTTATCTACATGTTTTATATGTTATTAATGTATAAATATCAGGATAAATATACAAAATTAATATATATATATATATATATATATATATGTGTAGATATTTATATTTCCATATTAGTATATATAAACACTCACATGTATAAATATATATATATATATATATATTTTGTTATGTATTTTTATGTATATATTTGTGTATACATATATATATATATATATTAATGATAGCAAACCTCTCCTCTAAGTCTTCGACGCTATTCTTAAGCGCTCAGCTTTACCGAAATCGATAGGTATACATAAAAGCATGCATATGCCTGCGTCAGACACGTGTCACTGAACACGTATCTGCAGGCACCGACGCATTACACATACACGCCTGTCAATCACGTTGACGCTAACACTAACCGCTGGATCATCATCGATCGAGGAACCCGGAGAAAGACTGAGAGCGTCTTCCGATACCACTTCCATCTCGCACTGAACGAAGGTGTTATTTCGTAATACGTTGACAACAATGAATTATGCGTTATTATGTAACATTTATTAGCGATTAAACTATTGTAAAATTGTTACGTAATGTCAATATAATTGATCAATAAAATCTAAAGACAAATCAATTTATTATCAATGCTATTTTATATTTAATATAAATGTGCTTTCACGCCAAAAAAAAGCCCGATATCATTAAGTATACAATTCGGACAGTTTCGGTGTGAACGGCTATACCGATATCACTCATTATGTGGTCTTATTTATATATAAATTACCTAAATGTTTAATGGTAAATGTTTAAAGCGAAACAAATTTTTCTATTTTTTTTTGATGTGAAACCTCAATGGTTAAATGAAACCTCGAAAGCCTCATTGATTAAATATTGATATTTTTGTATATAATGTACTGTTAAATTAAAATATTAAAACTATGATAATAATTATGAAATATAAACAGATTATAAATTAAATTATAAAGTAAATAAATTAAAACTAAATATTTAAAATGTTAAAAACAAATTATATATAATATATATATATATATATTATATTTTTGAAACTACAAATTTTAATTTATATATTAAATTCATTTAATAATTAATACAATATTATTATAAGACATTAACCTCCTGTATTGGTGGCACTATTATATTCTTGATATCCAGTAGATTATAGTTTGGAAGAGTACTCTGCCAATTATTTGAAATCTGAAAATATTATAAACATGCTAAATAAATCCTTTAGTTTAAAAATGAAGACAAAATATTTCTAGATTATGATTTTGTTCTATAAATTTAACCTGATTATTTAAAATGATAGCATTATTCATATTAATTATTTATAATTAAGAAATAAAAGTTAATATATATATATATATATATATATATATATATATATATTAATAATAGTATTATTTATTGACTTATGAGTAATGTATAATATTTATCAATAAATAAATATTAAAATTTGTTAAATATAAATTTGTTCAACTTATAGATAATTGTAATAAATCGGAATATTTACTAATATATCATTATATTAAATCATTACACATATATATATATATATATATATATATATATATATATATATATATTGCGATATCATCTAATGAATTGTTACATATTGTTGACCTTTGTAATTTGTTCTCTTGACCAATGATGGTTGGTTCTTTTGACGCAAGTGTCTATATCTTCCTTAACTTCGGCTACGTATACCTATGGTTAGCATGTGCGATTAGGCATTACGTTAATGTTATTATTAAATTGTAACTCTAGTTCAGTTTACTTGAAAATATGGTGATCCTAAATGAGATATACCAGTATATATATATATATATATATATATATATATATATAATTAAATTATTACATTTAAATTAAAAGAAATGTATACTTAAAAACTAATAATGAAATCATGTATATAAAAGTTCCAAAATTGGATATCACTGAGTTTAAAACTGACGCTATAGTTTACATAGCGCATGTTCAAGTAGGGGTCGTGCGCTGGTTATGACCTTGAATCCTTTGTTGGCGCCGTAGGTGACAAACTGATCGACGAGGATGGCGCTGGACATGATGGCGTCTACGACGATGAACTTGAAGAAACAGTCGTCCACTTGCTTGCGGTAAAGTTTGAAGAAAGCCTCGCGGTAAGAAGCTGCCATGTTCTCGTCGTACTGATATTCTGTGATCTGTGAGATTGTATACGTGTAGTAGTAGTAGTAGTAGTAGTAGTAGTAGTAGTAGTAGTAGTAGTAGGAGTAGTAGAAAAATCCAATTTAAAATAAATTGTTCGGAAGTTAGATATAAAGTTATGACATCCATAATAAAAATAAATTATAATATGAATTAATTGTTTGGAAATGTTTTAGGGTGTATTAAAGTGTAGAAGTTCATAAAGTAAGTTATTCCAGTATAAATACGTATTTATGTGTATGTTGGTGTGTGTGTGTACTTGAGTGTGTGTATTGTAATTTCATAATAATTATCATGTAGGCATTCTAATACAGTAATAAGTGTGATTGTTGAAATTAAATCATTATATCATCAAATTTCATTGATATTATTTTCATTTATATAATTAACTTTTTATCAGTATATTAAGGGTATTTTTATAGTTACTACATAAATTAAGATGGTATTCTGATTCAACATCTTTATACAAAAAATCAAAACAAATTAAAAATATTAAATATCGTATCAGAGTGGAAATAATTAAAATAAATAATTTATTTGTTATTTATATTTTGACAATTGAAAAATTTAAGATTTAATTTAAATACATATACACACTTATAAAATCTTGTTTTTAATATAATTAAAAATGTTCGGTTATTATTTAATGTAATAACTAACGACTTTAATGGATTTCTTGCCATTATCATCCATGACTGTTTTCTCGACATCCGTCATGAAATAGTCATCCAAACAAAGCATGCGAGGTGTTACGCCACCATTCTCAACTTCTTTTTCCTATAATCAATAGAAAACTCATTACTGATGTTGATCGCAGTGTTTAAACAAATTGGTTACAAGGTTACAAGGTTAATAGAGGTCATAGGTCAAATTTGATGAATCACCTACTTTAAAGCATTATCGATGTAAAGAGTGCCAGTGAAATAGATATATACGTAAAGTAAAATAAACATACTTAATAAATGTATTTGTTTGTAATTTTATAATCTTTAATTAGTTCTATCTTTAAATTAATTCACTATATAGTTTTAATAAAGTCTACTAAACTTTTCAAGATATAAATCATACCATAAACTAGGATTCGCTATTCTACAACGTTTGATAATAATCTAATTTCATATGATATATAATGACATATAATCTAATCTCAATGCAGCACATGATTCATATTCATTAAAAACCACAATGACGACGCCGACTAATTAATAGACATATCGGCTACACACCTTGATGAGTTTAGCGATGTGAGTTTTGCCGGAACCCGGGGGCCCCCGTAGTATGATGACGATGAGTTGGGGACGCTTCAAGCGGCCGGGCTTCATCAGTAGTTCGTCTATACACGTGGTGGTGCTGTGGTCTGTGGCGAGTGCTGCTAGTCGAGCCTGTGTCTCCTCTGTGTACAAGCGTGTGTATAGTGTATGTACGCGTGTGTGTGTGTAAGTGTGTATACGTGTATGTGCAAGTGTGTGTACATGTGTGAAAGTGTATGTACGCGTGTGTATAAGTGTGTGCAAGTGTGTATACGTGTATGTACATGTGTGTGTAAGTGTGTGTTGACATTTATCAATTTATATTCAATTTAAATAATTGACGTCTTACTATATGTATTTACATATTTACAAGATATATTTATTGATAATTCCAATTAATTTGATGCATTATTAAAAAGTAGTAGGCAAATATATGTGAACATGTTGATATGAATGCGAAAGTATGCGCGCTTTACGCAATGAGATCTCATTGAGCTCAAGAGTATTCAAACAAGGGACAACGAATAATATTATATGATAATATCAAAGATTTTTCGAAACAAAGATATAACACTCCCTAACTACTCAATGTTATTAATAATTACATGTCCCGCTGCTATCAGTAGTATCGAACCACTGAAATAGATTTAGGTTTAATGCGGTTTTTATACAATATTATGTTCATTGTTCTATTAAATTACATACTATATAAAGTAACTTTTACTCATTTCATATCATTGAAATGTATATCATTTAAAACCAAAAAAAATATCCCATTGTTAGGTTATATATTAGTAATGAACACTTCGTTTTCATTATATAAATAATAATTTAAAAGCATTTTTATACTTTTAAAAGTATATAGTTTACATTATAAATAATATTATAGATTATACATTATAAATGACAGATGTGTCTGAAATGACAACCTATGTGCTGTTCATGTTTTGTATCAAAATCTAATTATACAAATTCACGTAAGTGTTCTATCTTTCCTTTGAAATATCTTTGATAATAGTTAGTATTAAACAAGCCATACTAATAGATTTAGCTAGATATTATCATAGTATGGATAGTTAATTCGGATGTAAGATTCTAGGAAATGATAGATCTATAAGAAAGTATAAGAGTACATATAAGAATACAATTGTACATATTAAACATGGTTTAAATAGGTTACTACCAAAGATGTAGTGAAGCAAAGATATAACACTCCCTATCTACGCAAATTGATTAATATTCAGGCATCTCGCTGCTAGAAGTAGTATGGAATCATTAAAATATATTTAGGTTTGGCGCGGGTTCTATACAACAATGTTTTCAATTCTCTATTACATGAATATAAATTAGCTTTAACTCGCCTCATAGATATTTATAGCATTTAAAACAAACATATCATATTGCTTTGTTATATATTAATAATAAGTACTTAGTTTTAATCATATAAATAATAATTTAAAGAATTTATTTTACATTTTAAAAATTTGATACAAATATACATTAAAAACACATAATCCGAAAATTGACTCTATATAGGTGGAACTGTTAGTTTTTGTATACAAAAGCGAATTACACGATTTAGCATTAGTGTTATATCTTTCCTTAGAAATATCTTTGTTACTACAATATACTATATACTTATAAACAAACCTCGTAATTTATCTGTAAACATGTATACTTCATGAATGAACTAGTAATGAAATCAATGAATTAATATATATATAAAAATGTAATAAAAAGGTATATATATTAACTTATAAATATAAATATAAATAAAATATTATATTATCTAATAAAAATAAATACATACATATTTTATATGTATTTAATATTTTATTAAATAATATTTTTTTTTGTCATATAAATAATATTATTTGTATTCAATATAACATAATAATATATATAATAATTATAATGATTTAATTATCTTATAATTTTATTTAAAAATAAAAAACTATTACTATTAAAACTATTACATAATTTATGATATTAATTCAATATTAAATTTGACATAAATAAATTTAAATTAATAATCATTTGATTGTAGGAAAGATTGAAAAAAAATATTGTTTAATCATTGTTATATAATAAAAATATATAGTTATAAATATAATATTTATAAAATATATTATAAAATTTAGATTTATTAAATGTTTCTAAATTCAATATAAAAAAATAATATATATAATAATTATAATGATTTAATTATTTTACAATTTTATTTGAAAATAAAAAAACTATTACATAATTTACGATATTAATTCATTATTAAATTTGGCATAAATTAATTATCAGTATTATTATTTGATTGAGGGAAGGTTGAAAATAAATATTGTTTAATCATTTTGTTATAAATTGAAAATATAGTTATAAATCTAATATTTATAAAATATATTATAAAATGTAGATATATTAAATGTCTCTAAATAGATACAGTTTAAAAAAGTTATTTTTAATATTAATATTATTAAATATTGTTATTATAAGTAAATCTTATTAATAAGTTATAATAAATATTTGAATTTATATGACATTTCCGAATATTTAAAAAAATGTAGCATGTAAGCGATGTCTGGTCTATAAATAGGGATAAATTAAACTTTTACTGTTACAGAGTATTTTAGCATAATATAATATTTATAATTTTAATAAGATAATCACTAAATTAATTCAATTAATTTACTTAAAATAGAAATTATAATTCGTATCATATATTAGTTAATTATTCTAATAAAGAACAAGCAATTTCTAATAATACGGGACACATAAAATGTAATAAATACGCGTCGCCGTAACCTCTTATGATCTTGTTTTCATCGAATATTTCTTTAATACGAATAGACTTGGTAACGAAGTTCGGATTGTACCTTTGAGACGAGCCACGTTGTTCCGAGCTCCGATGTTCCGATCTTTTCTTTATATCCTGTTCCTTGTACATTTCGTCGCGAAACCTCTCTTTCTCTCGTTCCTCGCGATCGACGCGGCTTCGCTTGTGACTCGACCTTCGACCCCTGCCGTCGTCGCTGTAACCGCCGCTGCCGTCGGAATCGCCGTGATAACGAGATGAGCGACGATGATTCGACAGGCGATACCGCTTTTCCTCATCTTCCCGCTCCATCTGGCATCGACTTAATCGCGCAACCTCCTCCTCCTCTTCGGCGATCTTGTCCTCTTCGATTTTGAGCCGCCGATGTTCTCGGTAGTAGATGTCGTCGAGTCGGAACCCACCAGCCAATGACAGCACGAGCTTCTGTTTCTTCTGCAGTCTGCTGAACAGGCGCTCCTCTTCGGTCAGTGATGAATCATCGTCGTCGTCATCTTCAGGGGACGCCGGTCTCGCCCCTTCCGTCTTCACCGGTGCTAGCTTGGGTACTGATGGGGTGGAGGGTAGTGCAGTGTATAGTGTGGGCTGGGAGGCTTACTCGTATAGGTGGTAAATAAGTCAATTTGCTAATGGAGATTATTATTATGTATTGATTTTATATGCTGCGCTCATTTTAATAGCGTAGAATAATTAAGTTAATAGGGTGAGGATTGCATCATACCTGGTGACCATTGCTCAAGCTGATTCGATGATTCGGAATTTTCCATATTTATATTCGGATCTGTATTCTGTACGTAAAGTAGTTATATAGTAGCAGTGGCAGTACATATTGTGGTCCGCTGTTAACGCAGTATAGGATATCTCCTAACACTATGTCCTCTTTCTTGTAGTGATTAATTAAACGAAAGAATTAAAATTACGTGCTAATAATTATTGTTATGATAATAATAATTAATTTAGTTAGTTTAAAAGTTAATGTATCACAATCAATGGATATCTCAGTATATTTGTCTCATAAATAAAAATAAGTGACATCTTATCATCTAATTAAACAAGTTAATGTATCACAATCAATGGATATCTCAGTATATTTGTCTCATAAATAAAAATAAGTGACATCTTATCATCTAATTAAACAAGTGTACTGATCACTTCCATGATTCACCGAATCAGATATTAGGGCGATAAAACGTTATAGTCAGAGGTTAGGGAATCAGAATAGTCGCAACCTATAGGATTAATGTATTCTCTTAATACAAGTATACACGTGCGAGAGGATATTGTAGAGATAACCGTTGTCAAACATTATACATTACCTGTGTCATCTTTAATAATTTAGCCATTTCATTGGTGTCTAAGTTTAGTATGGCATCCTTTATGAGTTGATCTGTAATAGAAAGTTATGTTTAGTAAGGGGGGATCTTTACCATATCTGCCATAACATAATATTATAAAAATATACATAAAAATATTCAGAATAAATGAATTTTAAAATTACCAATTAGTTTTAATTATTACTAGGGATCTTTATAAAACATGGTTTAAGATAACTTATAATCAATATAATCATTTGAAAATGTCAGAAGATATAGATAGCATTATATATCCGAATGATATTTAATATTAATATAAACAATTAATTTGTTCTTAGAAATTAAATCCTCTTATATAATCACAGTTAATTATAAATATCATTATAAATATATATATATATTAATAATTTATAACTAAACTATGAAATCAAAACAAAATAGGACTCAATAACAATTTAATAATCTATTTATTTTTGTTATCGATATATTTAGTGGACTTCTCTTAGATAAAATAGCAAAAAATAAAATAAAATTAGTTATCATAACAGAATTTTGATCAAAATTTGGAGCAAGAATGGAATAGTTATCATAAAAACTGTAAATATATTTAATCTATATCTACAATGTTTTGAAGGTAACTAAGATACGAATTGAACCGTAAAAGTTACAAAAAGGCAAGAATACAAACCCGATGTATCCAGCTTCATCGTGAGGGCACTCGCTGTTCCCGCTACTATACTCTCTTGTTCCGCGGTTAATGGCTACAAACGATAATGGGGTAGTATGAAATATGTGACGTCGTACCGTAATCGTTGATATTTACCACATGCGATGAGTCACCACCGCCATCCATAGTAGAAGACGAAGGATCGTTGAACTGCATCAGCCGTTCATTGTTTGACATACACGGAAATAGAGGAGCGGGCGGCGCTGCATTCTGTGTATCGTCTCGAGACGTCATCATATTCTATTGGAAAAGATACATCGATGTATTCATGGCGTCGTTAAGCGTATATATTCGTGAACTAATAATTATACTATTGTTATTCATTATGATTAATATACGATATCATTTATCTAACTTATTCGTAATATTTAATTCGATTTTTTGAGACTTATGTATTAATAAACAATTATTATTATCTTCAATTATTATTACAATCAAGATCATAGTATGTAATTTATTATAATTATTATTGTTAATAATTTATGTTTAGAAATAAAAACACATTTTAAACTATACTATTTACCACATTTGATTTATTTTAGGTTTTAATTCCTTAATTTTTCAAAATAAATTTATTAATAGAATTTAAAATACTGTTGTGTATATTATTAATAGAATATGGATGTTATAATAGTAATATTTTATTTGTACAGATTAATTTAAAATATTAAAATAAAATAATATCAAAATTAATTTATATATTTAATTTATTTTAATATTATATAAATAACAATTTATTAAATTTCTATAAAATTAACCCTGGCAATTAAATTAATATAAGTAGAATAATTATTTTGTATTACTAAAAATGTAACCTTTCTGGCAAGGTAAGCTCGATATCTACCCTCTTCGCTCTCTTCACTTCTTCTGTCTTTGAGATCGGGTTGGTCATCGTAATCTTCGTCGTGCATTCTTTTATTAATTCTCCTATAGTTATCATTTCTATCATCATGCATCAAGGGACGAATACTACCACCTCTTCCTCTACTAGATTGTCTATCTCCACGACCTCTCTCCATACGATTCCCGTAATCTCTATCCATGCGATCATGTCCGCGACCCCTACCGATATTTCCTCGACCTCTATCCATATTTCCTCGGGCTCTATCCATATTTCCTCGGGCTCTATCCATATTTCCTCGACCTCTATCCATATTTCCTCGACCTCTATCCATATATCCGCGACCTCTATCCATGTGTCCACGACTTCTATCCATATTGCCGCGAACCCTACCCATATCTCCACGGCTAACAAACATTCGAGGGTCACCCTTTTCACCGCGTTTATTAAAGGTTCTGTTGTCATCTCTTCTATTACCACCCCGTTGACTGCCATCGTCATAATCGCTATCACTTGCATTATAATCTCGATCACTTGGGTTATAATCTCGATCACTTGGGTTATAATCTCGATCACTTGCGTTATAATCTCGATCATTAACATCATTTCTATAATCTCCTCTGGCTGAATTCCTCCTATTGAAATCCATGTTATTATCATCAAAATTATCATTGTCAGATTCATTAACTTTGTCGTAACATTCATTTCTATTGTTTGGAAATTCTTGTTTCGACTCAAATTTATCTTGATTATCCGTGGAATCTTCGATATCTGACTGTCTATTTTCATTATTATCCATATTATTGTATTCTCTATTAAACTCTCTATCATTATTTGGAATTACATTTTCAGGACTCATGCAATTTTTATCCCCAACAAAATTATTTGAATCATCAACCATATCTCTATTTAATGCTTCTTCATCTAATTTTTGATTTCTGTTATTTAAATATGATTCTGGTAATTCATTGTCATTACATATATTTTCATTAGTATTCCTTTGTAAATCACCACCACCATATGATGTATTACCTCTTCCGCGAATCACATTACATGAAAAGTTTCCACGATTATATTCCATATCTTTTCTTTGATCACTCATTCCTTCTCTATTACCAAATGAATCTTCCCTTTCATTTCCAGCCATTCCTCTTCCTCTACCCTTTCCCATAAATGAGTTTCCTTCGCCTCTTCCACCTCTACCTCTTGAACCTCTATTGATAAATGATTCATTTCTATCATTATTCATATCTTCATTTTCACTAAATGAATCTTCCCTTTCTCTTCCCATCATTCCACTTTCTCTACCTCTAGTACCTCTACCACGATATGAATCACCACCTCTTCCTCTTGAACCTCTAATTGATTCATCCCTAGTATTATCAACTCCTCCATGACTACTAAATGAACCTTCTCTTTCCATCATACCCCTTCCTCTACCCCGTGTACCTCTATTATTAAATGATACTTCCCTTTCATCTCCATTTCCTCCTCTACCTCTTGTACCTCTATTACTAAAACTATCATCTATTATATTTCCTCTTCCACTTCCAAATGATTCGCCTCTACCGCGTCCCATCATTCCTCTTCCTCTATTACTAAATGATTCATCATTTTCCTGTCCCATTGTACTATTTCCCCCATATGAACTCTCCGTTTCATTTTGATTCATTCCCCTTCCTCCACCCCTAGCACTTCTTCCAAAGCCTCCTCTGCCACGTTCGTTAATCATTTCATCTCTTTCATTATCCATCATACCTGATCCACTTTCATTTTGCATCATTCCTCTCCCTCTTCCCCTTGCACCTCTTCCAAATCCTCCTCTGCCTCGTTCATTATTAATTTCATCTCTTTCATTATCCATCATACCTGATCCACTTTCATTCATTTCATTTTGCATCATATCCCTCCCTCTTCCTATTCCTCCTCTACCTCTTTCAAATCCTCCTCTTCCTCTTTCATTATTAATGTCATCTCTTTCATTATCCATCATACCCGATCCACTTTCATTCATTTCATTTTGCATTATTTCCCTTCCTCTTCCTCTTTCAAATCCTCCTCTACCTCTTTCAAATCCTCCTCTTCCTCTTTCAAATCCTCCTCTTCCTCTTTCAAATCCTCCTCTACCTCTCTCATTATTCATTTCATCTCTTTTATTATCCATCGTACCTGATCCACTTTCATTTTGCATCATTCCTCTTCCTCTTCCAATTCCTCCTCTTCCTCTTTCAAATCCTCCTCTGCCTCTTTCATTATTAGGTTCATCTCTTTCATTGTCCATCATACCTTGACCAGGTTCATTCATTTCAATTCGCATGTTACCCCTACCTCTTCCGAAAGACTCCCCTCTATCGTTACCAAACTGACCTCTACCTCTTGCACCACGACCACCACCACCGTATGACTCATATCTGTCATTCATCATACCTCCTCGGTTACTATCTCTGTTTCCCATGCCACCTCTACCACTGAATGATTCATCTCTGTTGTTACCCATGAAACCTGTTCTACCATCATCGTTTCTCCTATTGCTATCTTCGTCATCCCTCGAATTGTTATCGCTATTGATGGATCTATTAAACCCATCTCCACTTCTATCACCACTATGATCCATTTCTTTATTTTGACCCTTCCTATAAATATAAATATAAAATTATATATATATATATATATTAATTAATTAAAATTCAAAATATATATCTAATATTGTTAAGAATAATGAATTATATAATAATTATCTTACAGGTATATATTAATATATTAAGACATTTTTTATGAAAATAATTTTTATAAAAACTTAAGAGGATTACAAATATTGTATATAATAAAATGTTATTTATTTTAATGAAACTATTATATGTTACGAACTGCTCAACTAGAAATTAAGTTTCTTATTAAGGTATATTTTAAATATTGTAAAATATCAAACATATGTGATTATTATAAGTATAGTTATATATAATGTATTATTAACCATGTTAATAAAATTATTAACCATGTTTCTGAAGGATATGAATTCTGTCCATCAACTTGTGAATTGAAAATAGGTGGAGGTTTTTGCAATAATGTTTTTGGTGTATTATTATCAGAACTCTCTTGTGAAGCTTGTTGACTTAGTTGTGGTCTAGAGTTTGAAGACTGATTATTACTATCATTATCTTGTACATTACCCTGATTAGTACCCGATACTCTGTATTCAGATACATTTTCCTGCGATGTATTTAAACTACTTTGAGGATTTTGTTGTCCAGGAACTTGCTGATTACGCATTTCATCTACATTAAATTGGCTATTATTTATTCTGTTACCATACTGATTCGGTTGGTTTGACATTGTTTTATCTTGGAATTGTTGATTATCAATTTCATTACCAGATTTAAATTGATTACCAAATTGTTGATTTTCATTTCTTTGATTTTGAAAAGATTGATTATTCATTCCTTGATTAGACGACTGTTGATTAGGCATTCTTTGACCTTGAAACTGTGCCTGATTCATTCTTTGATCAGGTGAATATTGATTAGGATTTCTCTGACCTTGAAATCTAGGGTTATTCATTCCATGTGCTTGTGTATGCTGATTAGGCATACGTTGACCTTGAAATTGTTGATTATGTAAACGTTGATCTGATGGATGTTGATTATCCCTATTTTGACCTGGGTGGGTCTGACGTGAAGAACTTTGATTATCAATTCGCTGACCTTGAAATGATTGATTATTCATTCCTGGGTTAGGTTGTTGATTATT
The DNA here is from genome assembly GCA_964019155.1 of Osedax fenrisi. NCBI lineage: Eukaryota > Metazoa > Annelida > Polychaeta > Sabellida > Siboglinidae > Osedax > Osedax fenrisi. The sequence continues at coordinate 50,494,365 of OZ025240.1, read as the reverse complement.
CATTCCTGGGTTAGGTTGTTGATTATTCATAGATTGACGTTGAAACTGTTGATTATTCATTCCTTGATTAGATGAAGATTGTTGATGTTGCATTTGCTGATCTTGAAATGGTGCATTATTCATTCCTTGGATATTGGATGTAGATTGATTTTGCATCATTTGTCGATTATTAGATTGAGGTTGATATTGTTGATTATTTTGAGAAGGATTATATGCTTGTTGAGATGTTGAATGTTGTACATTCTGCTGTGGTTGTTGATTATTGTATGAAGCAGCTGTATTAGAAGGATACACCGATTGAGACTGTGCCTATTCAATAATTAAATTTATTAATAGAGAAATATAGTTGTATATAAATTTGTATTATAATGATTATAATATATAAATTTAAAAGTATATCATAGATAAATATAAACCATATTAGATTGAGACAACGTGGTTTGTGATATCGATTTTTGTATCTGTGCCTTTCGTTCTTGTATATCTATTCTCTTTGCCTCCATTTGTCCTTTATAATCAAGCCATTGAGTCATGTAGGTATTGTACATGTCGCGGTCAGGATGATCTGTTTTATGGTTATAATAGCATATCATAGTTATATTATAACTTATTATTAAAACTCACTTTTATTATCAACTTTCCATGTTTCATACTCTTTCAACCATTCATTATATTTTTTAGTAAAATCTTTTTCCTCTTCATTGATGGCGTCAAGGGCCGGATTTGAAACTATTTGGTATTTTATTAAAGATAAAAAGATACATATATTATTATAAAGCTTATAAATATTTGTAAATTGTATAATACTGCCTATAATTAAATGTTTAATATTAATTATAATAAAATTAATGATTACAAAGAAATTATATAAAAATAAATGTTATATATATTTATTGTATATTTGTAATTTTTTTAATATATATACAATATTTTAAACCAGGTTTCGATTTATTATAGTCCTCCAATTGTTTATGATACCTCTCCCATTCTTGCTCCAAAGTTTGATTCTTATTCTGTTGCCATGATAATGCATCTTCCTTTAGTTTTAGGCTATGAGAATCCTATTCAATAAAATCAATCTATTAAAAAAATTAACAGAATAATTAGAAATAATAGCACATCTAAATAGTTAGATAATACAATGTTTAACTTAATAGGATTCTAACGTATATATATAAATTATTCTATTTAATTTTTAAATATTAATTTATATACAATTAATATAATAACAAACTATTAAATAAAATATTAATGTTTAATTTAAATAAATGATATATAAAAATAATTAAAATAAGTCTAAATTAAAAAAAATATATATTTAAAATTATATATTTATTAATAGAAATTATTATTTTAATTTAATAAAATGTATAAATATTTTAATTTATATAATATTTCTATATTTTATTTTATAATAATTTGTTTAACTACTCTAAATTAATAAATTTACTTTATTTTAATAATCTAATATCTACACTTATGATGTAAAATATTTCAGAATTGATTGATTTTTACTAAAGCCTAATAATGATTCACCTATGTAATGATATCTGAATAAAATATAATTTAATAAATTAAGGGCATATATACTTTTATAAATTTCAATATTGACTTTAATCTATTTTTTTTATAATTATATCAGATAAATTCAATATATAATTTCTGCAATTTTAAAATGATTATGAGCATGTAAGATATGGACATGTTAGATGCATCGATATAAAGAAAGTGGATAAGCAATTGACGCACGCAATGCATGTAAAAGATAGACACATGAATGACACTTTTATCGATAAATTAACAAAATGGTATCAGTGATTTTGATTGGATATTAGTCATATTATATATGTCAAATATTAAAACAGTAGGCTTTTCGTCAAAATAGATTAAAGTGACTTCTATCTATATCAATGGATTTAAATTATAAATATCAATAAAATCAATAAAATAGTATTATAACGTCAATTTAAATACACAAAATTACGTGGAATGTTGATATTATGTATTTTACAAATATAATTTTATTTTTAGTATAGATAGTACATTAAAATTGATAGTAATTATCAATATATATATGTATAAATAAATATTATTATAAATAAAAAGTAGTGGGCCAGATATTGGGTTTCGACTGCAGCGCCCGTAGCGGATAGTTCCATACACTACATTCAATTGCTTATCCACTTTCTTTATATCGATGGTTAGATGTGGGCAAAACCATGGTAAAACATATATTGTTATTGTTATTGTTATTTTGTTATTTTTATATGGTGGAGTCCTTTCATCCCATCCAGGAACTTAGATGAAGTTTTCACTTATAACCATATATGGCTCGAATGTCCCTTCGAAGCCGCTCTCATGTTAAGGCATCCATGGTATATATACATTTATTAATAAATTATTTACTATATATATATAATATATATTATATATATATTTATATAATATTGTTTAACAATAAACTAGTCATCCCAAAATACTTAATAAGTCGCTCCAGATTACTTTTATATTAGTGCCATATAAAATAAAATGTATAACATTAAAATTCAAATTTGCAAATATAATAAATTATAAATTGTTATTAAAGTAAATATTATGATAAATACACATTTAATATCATTAATATATTAAATTATATTTAACAATATAGAGTAGTCCAAGATTAATTCGTCCTAAATAACATCATACCAGATTATATGTATCCAAATTAACTACCATTATTTATATAGTGAAATTATTTAATTTTTAATTTTAAATAATATAATATTCCGGATATATATATATATTATATATATATATATATCTATTTTATTTATATACTTATCCCTATTTATATAGGCCTTGTTTACTTAAGGGGAAGCACTACGTTAAAAATTGTATTTAATAAAAAAAAAATATTATATTGAAAACAAGATATATAATTATTTATCTATCATTTCATAAAAAGATTATACTTAAATTCGCTATATTTATAAGTATAAATGATGTTTATAATTTGTATGATGTTTAAAGTGTATGATTCTTATAATTTATTGACAATATTTCACTAAACTTTGATAGCTTTTTTTTCAGAATATTGATTTTATAAATGTTACTTTACTAAAAAGTCCGGAACTTTTTTTCTATTCTATAAAAATTGCTATAATTTTCAGAATATTTAGAAAACATTCAAATGCATAATACTATTATATCAAAAAAAAATATAATCTAATAATAAAAATTTTATTTTTCTTCATTTTTTTTTTTTTTTAAATAATCCTATTATAAAACAAATGTATATAATAAAAAAAAAGACAATCATATTATAGAATGAAGTATTATTATTACAAATGCGAAAAAATTATGTAAAAATATTTAAAATATTTCAAGATGGAGAGTTTTTAAAACTAGTCATTTTAGATTTTTTAATAACAAGAATAAATTAGAGCTATATTTTTGATTATATTATACTAAAATTAATTAAAAATATTCAATATTCAGTGACCAGTAACAAGTTCAAGACCATCTATTTCCACCTATCTATTTACGTTTAACATTTAAATAAACACGAGTCACGCATGCAAATAAAATAACTATAACATAAATATTCAAATTAATTAAATTAACTGTATAAAAAAACTATCTACAATATTATATATTGAATTAGCGTTTATAGTATTTTTGATATAGCCACGCCTATAGGTCCCACCCCTTCTGAATTCGCCGGCTACATTACATATCCCCTCTTAATTGTACTGTAAAATTATTTAAAATTAATTTAATTAAATTAATTGCATTTATATTATAAATATTATATATAGATTATCTATTAATATCGTATAGATTATCTTCTAGATAATTTAATTCCATTTTAATATTTGGTTAGAGCCAACTAAAATCAAATTATTATAATATATTATCAAAATATTAATATTTTATTGATTATATTTTGTATATAAACATTCATTATACGATAAAAACACACAAGTTGTATAGGGTGATCACACTGCGTGTAAGACAAATTGTCATCAGATAAAATAAATGTTATCAGATGTTCTATTTTTGCGGACGTAAAACATAATATTTTCTATTTTTATGGTCTGAAAATGTGTGCGTTTATCGGACACAGTGTTGCTTTTTGTGTGTCAGTGAAATTTCGTTTACTACTCTTGCATTTTAGATATTTATATTCTATATGATATTAATATCATTATTAATTAATTATTTAAAAATGGATTACAATCATTTTAATCCATTATAACAATGCGAAAGGAAAAAATGAAAACCGAGCTAATAAAATTAAAGCAGAGTAGAGATTTAACCATCTATATTAATAAATTTAATAAAATCAAATATTTAAATTATATCAAATTTTTTATATTTATATTTCTAATCCTGGGGTTACTATTTTAGTATGAATGTTTGATGTTTGCACAATATTTGTATACACTTTACAATATTTTCATGGGAAAATACTGGTATTTTACGTATGACAATGTATGACAGTGTTGCCGTTCGCAGAGTGATTACCCTAATTATTATGTCGTGTGATAATGTGTTGTAAGTGAAGCTGGAATTGATTATAAGCACTCAGCAGTACTAATGTACATACAGATATGCATACCCTATATTAAATTATAATCGTTTAATATATATTCTAATATTATTTGTATATGATTAGTGCCTTCTATAGATAGACTATCAGATACTAAGCATAGTATTGTAACAATAATTATTTACAAATGTTAAGATGAGATAAAGCTAAATATTTATATACTCTATTTATTCATCCTTCTTATGTATTTATTCTAATTTATTTATATAGAGACTACTTTGTAATTACTTAAATAAAGAACAATATAATGTTCGGTTTTTTTGATCCAGCTTTTTTATATTTTTTTTTAACAAAAAAACCATGGTTTATTTGGTATTTTTATATAAAATTATTTTTAAATTTTAAATTAATTTAAATACTATTAGTATTTTAATATTTAATATTACTAATATTATATTAGTATCAATATTATTAATAATAGTATAGATTATGTATATTATATAAAATGTATATTATAAATATACCATGTATAATATCAAGAACAAAATACAATTACTTTAAAAATGTACTTAACAAAATAAATTGTTGATAAATATATTAAATATAGTTAATCACATATTAAAATTGGACCATAACGGAAAGAGAGAAAAAAAGGATACAAGCATTTAAGAATAAAGCCAATAGAATATTATTATGTATAACATATAGCCAACATTTTATTTTATTTTATTAATTTTTATTATTCAATTATTATATTATTTTATTTTTAGTTTTATGGGGTTAATTTATTCGGTTGTATTCTCTTTATCATTATTTATCGGGTATTACGGGTGTCAGAGGACAAACTCTTGGGTCAAGTTTGTACCCCCAAGGCACAGGGATTGAGGACCCCTTTCCCTAAAGTTGATACGGTGATTAAGTGCTTGCATCTGAATAATTCCCCTTTTTATTATTATTTTTTTATTATATTATTTGTTAATTTTATATCTTAACCATATATAACATGGTATTTATAAATCATTAAATATATTCGTTATTTGTTTAATATTATTATTATTGTTTTATGTCATTTTGTTTGTTTTAAACAATAAACTATATCTATCTATCTATCTATAAGACTAATAAATATGTCCAAGAAATAATATTAAACCAGATCGGTAAATATGAAGCTCTCCTTTGTACTATAAATCAAAGAAAGTTAACATATTTTGGCCATATTTGTCGACATGACACCTTTGTTAAGAAAATTCTGCAAGGCAAAATAGAACTTACTAGAGGAAAATCGAGGAATAACTGGATGGCAAATATAAATAAGTGGACAAAGAAACCAACCTGTGAACTACTACGAAAGGTAGATGATCGAGAAAGATGGAGAAGATTTATTGTGAAAGCGATCGAGATGAATCCCCCTACGATTCAAAATTAAAAGTAAAAGTAAGTATATCACTCTGGAATGATTAAATACAAACATATAATATGTGTTAATTTGACAAGTTAACACTACTGTCTGGAGGGAATCGTGAGTTACATGATTATTCGGTTTTTTTGGTTTTTTATATAAAATTATTGAATATTAACGTCAATACTATAGTATCATTTAATATTATTATCTATATTATAATATAATAATAAGATAAATTATGTATATTATATAAAGTTATTTATTTAATAAACATGCCTGGTCGAATTAAATATATAATTTCAATTTAAATGTGGAAAGAATTTACTGAAAAACTAATAAATCTGTATATAAATTATACTATAATATTTTTAATATAATTATTATTATATAATAATAATTATAATATACATGAAAAATCTAATAAAAATTATAGAAGTATTTATTACAAATTATAATTTACAATTAGCATTCAATATAACAATTTATTAATACAAATTATTTAATAATTAAAAACCAATATTTAATATAAAGTATAATTTTTATATTTAGCAGGGTGTTGTTTTTTTGGTTTTTTTTTGTTGAGAATATTGGTCTTTATAATATTATATTAAATATATTATTAATTTTAGTATTAGTATTAAATATAATATTATATTATATTAAACATTATAATATATTAAATATATTACTTTGAATATAATTAAAATTATAATTTAAAATAAATGTTTGAATAAAATTTTTTTTAATTATTTAACAAAAATATTAACAGTAGGAGGAGGTCCGATATTTGTAGGTGTTAATCCTGCAGGTGCCGATGGATTCCCACTGGGTAATGGTGGAGGATCAATCGGTAAAGGTGGTGTTTCTACTGGAATAGGAGGATTAATTGATTCGTTTGGTAAAGGCGGTTTATATTGGTTATAATTACTCGTAGGTAACGGTGGGTTATTTTTGTTATTTTTAAAATTAATTTTTTCTGGTTTTTTATTAATTGGAACGGTTTGCCAATTTTGCATTGCAATCGATATTATTTACTTAATTTAAGAAACCAAAAAATATGATAGATGTTTACAAATTGTATACAACGGATTTGATAATTTAATCCATGAATTTAATAAACAAAGATAATATTAGAATTTTTATATAATAACATCATATTTTTAGTTTTATATTATAATAAAAATGGATATATAAAAACTACTAATCATATAGACATGAAATATGTACTACTATATATATATATATATATATATATATATATATATATATATATATATATATATACATATATATATAATTTAAATAACACAATTATTATGATAAGAGTCCTTTACTTTTTCATCTATGAAATTTATTTTAATTTATCTCACAAATAGTTACTATATATATATATATATTTAGTGTATATATTATATAATATAATGATATATAATTATATAAATGTATTAATCTAGTAGCAAAGCCCTTCTATAAAGGAATTTTCTAGTACTATGTATATATGTATACATAAATAATTGTATTAACACAATACAACATATATCCAATAACTCCTATAACCTCCTATACATTTGGAGGTTATAGGAGTTCTTGCATATATGTTGTATTGTGTTAATACAATTATGTATGTATACCTATATACATAGTACTTAGTACATAGTACATACTACGCCGTACACTATATAAGGAAATATTATAGGATTGTAGAGTTTTTTTTAGAGAATTATTTGTTTATGATTCTTAATAATTAATCGTTAATGCTACTAATACTAGATATATAGCTTTTTTCCTCCACCAATATCCTCTCCCAGCCATATATAGACTCTTACCGCATCCCACATTCACCCAAATCCTCCTCCTCCAACCTACCCAACTCCTATCCATCACCTATCTTGATCATCATTCCAAAAACACTGTTATCCGCTCTCTCCACCTCTTAAAAAGTCACCCATTCAAGTCTGTTTCTGTGAACCCCTCAACAATTACAAACTTCTAGCTCGTAGAAACTGCATACCCACTATCAATCACCTGAACTCCTCACACCTCATCCAACTACAATTTCGTGGTCCGCGGCACAAACAATTTATACATCGCCTTCATTTCATGTGTCCCACCCGATATTCTGATACCTTAACCCCCATACTAATACCTCTCCCCTTAATTCCACCCACCCAACACATCCCTCTCATAGCCCTTTCCCTCACTTCCCGTCACTCACACTCTTCCCCCTCCCATCCCTACAATAAACCATCCGCACCCCGCCTTACATACCTCAACGCTGCTCTTACCAACATACGTCGTGCGTCGCACGCTCTCTTCGTATTAAAATCCATTCTGTAATTTCCCTCATGACTGACAATGACCTCGACATCCTCTTTATCACAGAAACCTGGATATCTCCTCTGGATTCTCCACACATTGCTTCTCTTAACACTCCCCTACTGTTTCATTCACAACCCTCGCAACTATCCCCATCCCGATGGCGGCACCGGACTACTTTACAAATCTTCTCTAATCATCTCAATATATTCCTATCACTCGTTCTCCAACTCTGAAGCCCTCAGCTACGCCATTAGCTTACCTTTCTCTCGTACCTTCAATATTTCCCTTTTCTACCGTCCTACCTCTCCCAACATCAATTTATTCCATGATGAATTTAGCCTATTTCTACCCACTATCATCTCTGACACAATCATACTAGGTGACTTCAACATTCCCAACCCACCTATTATCCAGTCCTTAAACAAATTATCACCTCATTCAACCTTGTACAACATGTCACCTCCCCCACCCATGTACATGGTAATACTCTATACCCAAAATAATAAAATTGTCACTGATTTTTAATCGGATCACTCTTCTCCGACCACTTCCTCAGATTCCTTCCCTTAGTCACCCCAAACCCACCAGATCCCTCAGTGAGGGGCCCTCACTACCAGAATATCACGCAAACTCCACAGCTTCCCCATTTCTGCTTTTATATCCGCTCTTTCTTCCCTTCCAACCGCAACGTCTGCTGAACTCCATACATCTCTCTACTCCACCTTTAATAAATACGCTCCCTTATTCACTAAAACCTCCATCACACACCCTAATTCATCCTGGTATACTATATCCCTACTGAAACAAAAGCGATCCTTCGAAAAGCCAAAAAATCCTATATCAAACACCTCTCCCCTACTTCAATTGCCTACTACAATAAATTAAAAAATCTCAAATGAAAATCTATTTATATCGCCAAAGCCTCTCACATAACCTACAAATTTGATAAACTCGCTAATGACAGTAAGTCCATACACAGACTTTCTGCCCAACTGCTTGGTCGTTCACTTAAAGCCCCTATACCCACTATCACCCCTGGAGAACTACCACTCCTCTTCGACAAATCTTTCAATGATAAACTTTCTATTGCCCTTTCAACCCTTCCCACTCCTGTCATTCCCACTACTCCCATTAACTTTCCCTTCTCCCTTGAAAAATTTGAATCTCCCCCACTTGATCAAATCATCTCCCTTCTCAAATCTACCTCCATAACCTCATCCCTTGATCCTCTTCTTCTTCCAATACTAAAGCAAATAATTAACACTGTTGCAACTCCCCTTCATCAAATTTGCGGTTCACTTTCATCCGGCTCCGTCCCTCCTGATTTCAAAAAATCAGTCATCACCCCTATTCTTAAAAAGCCCCACCTTGATTATCTGTCTCCCTCCAACTACCGACCCATCTCTAATCTCTCAATCTACTCTAAGATCCTTGAACGCGTAATCTCCTCCCAACTTATTACATACCTTACAACCAATAAAATCCCCAACATATTTCAGAGTGCCTACCTTCCCCACAAATCTACCGAATCCGCGCTAACATTACTTCTGACTTACTCTCTGGTCTAAACAATAACCGTGGCTCCATAAACGTCCATCTTGACATGTCTTCCGACTTTGACACCCTTGACCACAACGTCCTCATCCACCGACTTTCAACCATTGGCATTACTGAAATTATATTTACAATCGTTCTTCTATTGTTAGGATCAACTCACATTCATCTCCCCCCGCTCTATCACACATGGACCAATGGGCCATGGTGTTCCCCAGGGTTCTGTTCTTTGTCCTCCATTTTTAAAATGTACCTCGTCCCCACGTTCCAAATCTTTACCGACTACCCAGAAATGCCCTTTCATACCTACGCCGATGACCTTACACTCTACCTCAACTGCACCGACTACCCCACTCATGCCCCCAACCGTCTCTCCTACTGCATCAACTCCATACACCAATGGCCTACTTCCAACTACCTTAAACTTAATCCCACCAAAACCGAAGCTATCTTTTTCCACTTACACCTATGTTCCTCCGCCCTCCACGAACCACCCCATCTTACTAAATATGACTACCCTACCCTATTCTAAACATGTCCGTAACCTTGGCCTACACATCGACTCCTCTTTTTCATAATTCCCACATGCACAAATCCATCCACTACCACCTACACTGCTTCCGCCTAATTCGACGCTCCATTCCCCTCACTATTGCTGTTACCATCGCCTCCTCCTATATACTCCCCTTATTCGACTATTGCAATAACCTAGGTTTCTGCTACAGTAGCTACTATTCAATATCCCCGCTAACGAACTGATTAAGCTGCAACGTCTTCAAAATTATATAGCACATTGCGTCCATCTACTTCCCCGTCGTTCCGATGATTCCATTACACCTCTCCTCAAACAATTACATGGCTCCCAGTCACTTACCGTATTAAATACAAACTTTCCTTGATAATCCACAAACCCATACATCATAACTCTCCCGACTACCTTGCATACCTTATATATCTACACAAACCATCCACTACCCCAATCCACACCCGATCCTCCAACACCTTTCTCCTTACTACACCCCACCTACATAACCCCCACTCCTCCCATATACGCTAATTTGACATATATGCCCCGTATCATTAGAACTCCTTACCCTTCCACCTTCGAACAATGAAATCAACCTCCTCCTTCAAACTTCATCTAAATACATACTATTTATCCCATGTTTTCATCCCAACACAATAATTTCTCCCACGGACGGCCGATTGTTAACGCACAGCGTAGTCCTAAGACCAACAAAAATAAAAAATAAAGTATATATCCAGGGTATATATATATATAACTGCATGTATGGCTCAGTTTGCTATGGCGTCAGGTATACAAGCGACGCTTGTCAGGCGTTGCGTCGCGAATTCGAGCATCTTACGAGGAATTACGGACCATTAAAATATGTCTTAAAATAAAATTTAGAAGTGATTTTATATAATTGTGTATATATAAATGATAACAATTATTTTTATAATTTTTAAAACCTAAATTATTATTAAATATTTATCTATTTGTTTTATATATACATTCAAGTATATAGTATACCCTTAAAACATTATAAAATATGTACATAAATGTATATGAGCAAATGTAATATAACTATTTATGAATCATGATAAAAATATTAAATCTATTACCAATACTTCCGAAAACCTAAAAACATCGATATAAAGAGAGTTCCTTAAATTTAAAATTTATTATTAGAATAGCAACATAATAGCAGCATAATATACTTTTAATATGAAATGCAGAATAATAATAACATAATAGACATTAAATAGCAACATAATAACAGCATAATAGCATGAAGAATTAATATCAGATTAATAGACATTTAACGGTAAAATAATAGCAGCACAATAGCACAATGTAAATATTTGATGCTATTAAATATGCTATTATGCTGCTATTATGAAGCTATTGCTATTTGCTGGGTATATATATATTTTATATATACATTTTATAACACACATACATTATTATAAATATAAATGTACTATAGTCCTATGGTTATAGGAAGTCTAGCATGCATTGATTATATTGGGTGTGCAATTATCTAACCTCCAGAGTCCGTCAGAGCCCTCGCAAAGGGCTTTGCTATTAGTATACGGTTAGATAATTTCCTCATTTAGCTTCGAAGCTCTAGGAGGCCATGGTTATAGGAGGTATTGATACAAGTCAAATCCCGGGTCAATACATGTATTAAGAATTTTACTTCGGAAAATATTTGCATGTATGTAACATGGCTATGCTATTTACAAGACCTCCTATAACCTCGAGGTTATAGGAGGCCTTGCTATTTATGGTCTTTATCATCTATTGCTACGCAAAATCATTGTTATGGTATTGAATATTCACACCAATAAACTTATAATCCTTGCGCATAAAGTTAAAGTTTAAATTAAGAAAATATTTATTATTGGCGGCTGAATTATTTAAATTATTATATATTATTTTCACAATAGTATTATTATTATGGATATTTCTCAATTTATAAATGAAACAACTAAGAATTGTATCATTGAAAGTGATATTCCAAATAAATGTTTAACAGAACCATGTTGTTTAGGAATTGATGAGGCAGGAAGAGGACCAGTATTAGGTAACAATTATTACAAAAATTATATGATTATGATAATCATTATGATAATGATTATATGTAAGATAATAACTTATTAAATAAGATAATCTATATATATTAAATATATTAAATAATTATTATATCGAATATTATATTATATTCAATATAGGTAAACATACACGTCGAGTCTATTCTCAATCGAGCCTATTTAGTAAATAAGTTACTATAGTAACTAGTATAATAGTTACTAATATATTAAATATAGACTATATTATATAGTATATAATACTTAGTATTATACTATGTATAATACTAATATAATACTATTACTATAATAGTAATATCTATGAATGTATATATATGTATATAACTAGGAATGATTAGTATTATACTAAGTATAGGCTCGCTATAGCTATTACTATGGTAGTAACTATCATAGTAACTATGATAGTATTTTTTTAAATTTATATTGATAAAGATTAATAGATTTAAACGTGGATAATGTTATTTAGAATGACTTATTTTGTATATATCTCAATAAAATGCGTTTACTGTTTGATACAAATTTACATTATAAACAATACATTTATCTGACAATTAAACCTATATTAAATATTTAATATAATATTATATAGTATATATATATAGTATATAGGTGGAGCTGTTCATGTGTTGTGTATAAAATCGAATTATTCGATTTCGCATTAGTGTTATATCTTTCCTTAGAAAAATCTTTGATGATAGGAAGAGCATATAAAGTTTTTCAATATTTTTATTTTATTTCTAAAATATTGATAAACCAGATGTTTTTTTATCAGAATAATTATTTTCTTTTCAAACTTTTTACAAGTTTATTAATATACAAACTATACGAGCTATATTAAATAATAAATATATATATATATATATATATATATATATATATATATATCTACCTTTACAGCTTTATATGTTAAATTAATAATTTATATATTACTTTATATATAGAAAAAATTTGAAATTTATCGAAAACCAATACTTTTATATCAAACCGAGTTACATATAAATTATACATAATTATACATAAATCCATAAACTAATGAGTTTACTATATATTTCTAATATATATATATATATATAGGTCAAATTAGTTAGTAATATTCGTATAATCTTCAGATTTATTTCATAATTAGTTGTACAACGCATCTCATATCTTTAACCATGTAACCCGCACCATTTCACCATCACAATCCCCTTATCTTAACGTTCTATATATCGTGTACTAGAAATTGTATACTATTTAAGTAAGCGTTGTACAATGCGATTACGTACCCTCGTCTAGGTCCGATGGTCTACGGAATAAGTTACTGCACCGTCGAGGATAAAGATGACATAATCAAGATGGGATTAGCAGGTGAGATCGTCCAACGATAAATCAACTTACGACTATAATTGCGAATATAATTATAATTATAATTACTACATGGTAATTATACAAATACTTCCGTACTTATACATTTATATGAAATTCGTTCGAATTAGTCTTTATTGATTATGTATCGCTTTCACTCATGATTTGTAATGATTAACATATCTGCATATTACTTAACAATATCTGCGAACCTATTGCGTAATACGTAATCACGTAATTATATATAGAGAGGATACTAGTCATTTTTAATTTACGAAAAAATAATTATTTATATACGAATTATATATGAAACGAATTGACTAAAAATATATAAATATCGGTAGTGATACATATACCCTAACATCTTGTAACGATACATCTAGTAACAATATTTATTTATTATAATACTCTGCATTATCTATATTACAATACCTGTGATTTAAGTATTAAAAATCACATTTTCCTCACAACAATAAATGGTTGTGTAGTGAAAGTGAAGTTTATATTAAAGTTTGCGATACATTCTAACGAACTCGACTTACACCTCGAATAAGTGCTTATTATTAATATTGTTGTTTATTATATTTTATATAAATATATTCATATATAATAGCTAATATTATATACACTATATAGTATATACAATGTTTTCTTTATTATTAATTAATTGAAAAGTAATAATTATAGATATAGTTGCATCTATTTGTTATAATTATAATACATTGTTACGTGTATAATAGTTTGTAAATATATTAATATCGTTTCAATGTAGCGATTACTCTCAATTAATAAGTAATAATTGTGGAATACAATTCTAAATTCGATAATGCATATAATTACCTAGATTTATGTGAAATTTATTATTTAGTATTCTAGAAGAGAAGAAATATAATTGAACTCCCCGCTTAAAATAGTTGCCTCGAATTTATATACAAATATTATATATATAAGTATTATACCTTATGCATGTTATATATCTCAATTATATGATAATAAGTTATTAATATATTATTAATAACTTTCGTTCTTATATTTAAGATTCCAAAACACTAAAAGAAGAGGAAAGAGATACAATCTTTGAAAAAATTAATACTAGCAAAGATGTAATCGGATGGACGATTGAAATTTTGTCGCCTAATTATATTTCTAATGCGATGTTGAGAAGGTTATTATTATTTACACATTTATTACATATTTTCTTAATAGTTTGCTGATGTTTTTATCAATTTTTTTTCTTCAAATTAAATTAAATATCAATATTTACATTAAATGGTATATTGAATATTATTATATATATATATAATATATATATATATATATATATATATATATATATATATATTGTGGTTGGCTTATTTTATATAAATATATATTATAAAATATAAAGAATTAAAGTGTTGTGATCTATATAATTATAATTTATTTTTGTTCTTGTATTTGTATGACTTAAGGGGACGCGATACCATTGATTTTTTCGAAAAAAAATTGAATTTCAAATTTTTTATTAATGTAAAATTGTAATACTTCACATATTATCTTTTATGTGGTGTTTAAATTATGTTCATTACATTATTCATTTTGTTCATATTATATTATTTGTACCTATATATTCATATTGTTTATATTCATATATTATATTTGAAACTTGATTTACTTAGAATAATTATTTGTGACCAATCATGCTGACATAACTGGTATTAACTTTTGTACAATTGAATAGTTTTTCTTCATTTTTTCAATATAACTAGATAACACCTGTAAGATTAAAGTTATTTGTCAAAATTAAAAAATATTTATTTAACAACTTTTAATTAGCAATTTAGTTGGAAAATTAACATTTTTTATCAGATATTTCAATTATTTTTGTTTAGAAACGTATAACATAAAGATGTGTAAACATCTATAAATTTCAACATATTATATAAAAATATGGAATATTATTAATATATTAAAAAAAAATTACAAAAAAAAATTGAATATTTTTGTAAACGATTTTATTATAGATCTATTTATTATAGTTGATAAATTATTTTAAATATAAATTAAGATATTTTATTGTAAACTATATAATTGTTGGTTCAAATTAAAAAGATGTTTACATAATTAAGATTTATAGGCATTTTTAATAAAAAATAATCTTATAAGTTTCTTCATATTTAATTATATATAAAATGTGTGAATTCACATATTTGTATTAATCATGTTTAATCGATCATACATTTTCTATATCTATACATTATTGATAGCATACAATTGACTGATACAAATTAAATAATTAAATTTTATATATTCCTACTCATCTACAAATCTTCTACTGTGTTAATGATTCATCATGTTATTTATCAATATAATAGCATTACATTTTATTGCTGCTGTGATACAAATTCTGCGGGTGATATCTGATTGGCTAGATTTAATTTCATTATTTCTAAAAATTATTAATTTTTTTTAATATAAATAATCCATAATATTAAATAATATAATCAGTATTTTATTATATTCATTGAATACTACAGTGTCTCCCCATAATTCAATATCACGATCGAGTTAATATGATATATAATGAAATATAACATATTGTTATTTTTTTTTATTTGGTGGAGTCCTTTCATCCCATCCAGGAACTTAGATGAAGTTTTCACTTATAACCATATATGGCTCTATTGTCCCTTCGAAGCCGCTCTCATGTTAAGGCATCCATGGTTTTAACGAGAGCCGATCATTTATTTATACACAATTATATAAGATCACTTCTAAATAATATTTTAAGACTCTTTTTTAAAATTAATTAATGGTCTGGACGAGGGTCGAACCCGTGTCCTACTGCTTGTGTGTCTGACGCCTTAGCCACTGAGCCACACAGGCAGTTTTAATATACAAATAAAAAATTGAATATTCACTAATTAATTCTATAATATTTAAATACGTAATAGAAATAACTGTTCAATTCATTACTATCTCTGTATCTAATCATAATAGATATACAATCAATAACAACCTATCTGATCTATGTATATACACTATATAGTCAGATTTTTTTATGTCTTTTATCTACATTTAAATCCAATTAATTAAAGTATTCTCACTATACAATTAAAACCCCATCCTAGTATGCTTAATATTATATTAATTATTCTATTTAATAGGTGTAAATACAACCTGAATACCATGTCTCATGATTCGGCCATCGGTCTCATCAAAAACACGTTGAAAAGGGGAGTTAATCTTAAAGAAGTTTGCATATTTCACAAAATTATTATCAAATAATCAAGTTATGTTGTTGTAATCAATTTTTATTGCGCAGATTTTTAATTTAATTATGTCTTCATTAATTAAATAATGTTAATATTAACCATTTGATTACGTAATAACATGATTAACAACATATGATAACAAAAAGTATACTATATTAGCAATAGTAATATTTTATTATTATTATTATTATATCATTATAATTAATAATATTATTGGTATTATTTTCATCATCATCATTGAAATTTGTATTGAAAGTATATTGTATATATGTAGTAATAATAAAAATTAAATATATATATATATATATATATATATATATATGTATACGTTTAAAACTACTATATACTTATCCTAATCCCACAGTTTAATAGTAATGGTTAGATAATGAAGTGATGTGGAGTTATACTTTCTTTCAAACTATTCAAAGATGAATGCTTTATATATATATATATATCTGGCTAAGATAGATTAACTAGAAAATCATTAAGATGAGTCATCGACGACTCGTGACGAGTCACCATTAACGGTGGTGCCCCCTTCGTAGGTTTACGTCGACACCGTCGGAATCGCCGAGAAGTACCAGGAGAAACTGAAGTCAATAT
This sequence comes from Osedax fenrisi, assembly GCA_964019155.1. Lineage (NCBI taxonomy): Eukaryota > Metazoa > Annelida > Polychaeta > Sabellida > Siboglinidae > Osedax > Osedax fenrisi. The sequence continues at coordinate 50,476,739 of OZ025240.1, read as the reverse complement.
TTCCAGACCTCGACATCACCGTAGCGAAGAAGGCCGACTCCACGTATCCGATTGTCGGAGCGGCGAGTATTTGTGCCAAGGTTTGCCCCGCGCAGTCGAGTGTACGTCTGATGTAAATATACGCTTAAAATTTAAAATTTAAACTGTAATTACATTTCTATATATTATATAATATAATTTATATTATTTTCTCTTATGTTTTTATCTTCCTTAACGTTATTATAGAATATTTACTTTTATGTTATATCTCTGTAACTGCTTGACATATTTACGTATCCGCGTCGAGTAATTTTACATACTTTAATAACTAAACGTGTATTATTATTTTTCCCCACTTTATTTTCGATACCTCTTAATATTTTATTTACCTAAATTTTCAAATTAATTTTTATTTAAATCATTAATATTTATTATAATAAAGCTACTCTGTTTGTGTACTTATCTAATATTGAACTATATCTAATTTAATCTACTATTATTAAGGAATCTTCCGGAATATCCTTTAGACTATTCTTTAACTTATTGCAATTTATTTATGTTCTATTTTAAAGATTAATATTATAATTGTTTTTTTAATATTGTATTATTTTTTTTATCAGATATATAATTTTTGTATTTTTCTATATTAAATAAATATGTATTTTATTTAAATATATATTTATATTGGTATATATATATATATATATATATATATATATATATTGATTTATAAAATATAGATTGCAATACAACAATAACAATATTCACTAATACATTAAAATAGGTAGCTCGTGATAAATGCGTAAAGAACTGGAAGTTTATAGAAAACAAAGATTATAAAGATTTTGGATCTGGTTATCCTAGTGGTAAGCTTATTTAATCAAATATATATAATATCGTTATCCCTTTCCCTAATAAAGGTACTCTATATGTATCAGCGATCTGGTTAGAACCGTTATCAAATCAAATACTTTTTTCATTTAGAATACGATACAAATATTGATATAATATTTGTATTCAAATACAAATAAAAAAATAATAAGAACACAACGAAACGCAAATAAAATTAATAAGAGATAAGATAGTTTGGATAGAATAAGGGATAATGGATAAATATCGAAGTAATTTTGGATGACTTTAAGTAATAGTTAAATAACATTATTTATAGTAATACGATTATTAATAAACATGTAACTAATATAATTCATCAATATACAGACATTATAATACATAATTTTTATTTATTATAATGTTAAATGTAAATATAATATATATGTTTTTTTAAATTTTATATGAGATGAATAGCGAAGTAATATGTGATGACATTACAAATAAATTGTATCACTTTCAGGGCAGGTGCGCCTATATTTGTGATATTAAATTAAAATTTGTTTTTTTTAATATTAATATACATTTTGTAAGCTTGTATGTTATAATTAATATGTCAACAAATTGGAATATAAAATACAAACTTTAAAAAAAAGCAAATAATGTAAAAAATCACTATTATTACAAAAATAATAATTACTAAATATTTCATAATTTAAATATCTAATAAAATTTGATATATTTTATATTATTGAATAATTTAAAAAGTATTACAAAATATCAAATTTAATCTTCGATAATTCATGTATGGTGATACCTTATTATATAGATAAGTATTACTTTATTATGATTTATATAATTCTATCTCATTATGGAATTTACAATATATTTTATTATATCTTAAATTATAAAACTATCTAAAAAATCAATTTCTTCAAGAAAGAAGTATTAATTATGCATAGAAAAATATAAAAATGTGGTTTGAGTTTGTAATATTTATAATATAGTATGCTACTTTATTATTATACTATACATTATAATTATTAATTTTATAAAATGTTATTTTCTAAATAATATTAATAATATTTTGTACTATATTATTATAATTTATATATACCTACATATATTAATATATATATATATATATACATATATGTATAAATTGAGTATAAAAAAAACTATGAAATGGTACTCTGAATATCATCATGGACATATTAATAGTTTAATGAGTGTCTTTTTTATTTGTATTTAAATGCAATTAAACTTATAATTTTATTTAATAGAAAATGATAATATAAATTAATATATGTAGACTCGAGAAACAAGTGATATATTATTAATTATAAATATTAATAAATAGATAAAATAAATATGTGATCATACATAACTACTAAAACATGTATATATATATATATATTTTAAAATGTGTTTATAATTAAATATTCTAGGTTAATTTCATCATATGATATTGAAGTTATAGAAAAATAATATTTAGCTTATATATAATATTATATAAATATATAATTTATCATTATTTATCCTTTAAACCATTATTACTAAGTTTCATGTTTTTTTCAAATTCTAAATATTCAAATTACTAATCATGTTTTATTTTTTAATATTTAAAGTACATTTTTTCCCTCTATATTTTAAATTTATTACTAAAGAGTAATCCTAACTTCATTTTTTAATTTAATTATTTATTTATTTCTATAGCAAAATTAAATATTAAAAACAAAAATGTACAACATTTATTTTAAAAATTCTAATATATCCTTTTTTTATTATATAAAAATTCATAGTTATGTTTATTGTAGAGCTAATATATATTAATACTATTTTTTTAATTTAAAAAAATATTAAATATTGAAGTAGGAGTAGAATATTGAGCTTTTTAGAGGACCCATTTTTGAATTGAATAAAAACCTATTTATACTAATAATCATGCAATAAAAATAACTATTATTAAATATTAAGTAAATATATGAATTATGTTTATATTATGATTTAATATTGTGCGTTAAGTACAAATAAAAAAATACCTATTTGACTCCATCGCAGATGTATACATCGCAGATATATATATATTTTTTATGATTAATTATAAAATAATTATTTGACCTATTAATACATTCGCCTATATTTATTTCCATCCAAAAAGTTATTTATTAACTATTACCCTTACTGAATATCATTAGTAATGATTCATTACGTCATACCCACACTATTACATCACACCATTACCATTACATCACACCCTCACACAACCACCCTCACACACCCTGACACCGCCGACAATAGATCCGACGACAAAGAAGTTCATGACAGCCAACGTGGACGGTGTGTTTGGCTACCCGCAGTTTGTGCGCTTCAGCTGGTCTACTGCTTCTGTGATCCTCGACAAGGAGGCGGCTCCGGTACAATGGTTACTCGCAACACACGCCCGCCAAAGATTTTCCGAAGGAAAGATATAACACTTACGCGAAATCGTGTAATTCGAATTTTTATACAAAATACCCTAGTGCCACCTATAGCGGGTTACTTTTAGGAACTATGTGTTGTTTATAATGTAAATTCGTATCTAACTATACACTTTTAAAATGTTAAATAATATGCTTTAAATTAGTATTTATATGATGAAAACTAAGTGTTCATTACTAAAATATAACAAGCAAATATGATATGTATGTTTTAAATGCTATAAGTTTAGATGTGGTGAGTAAAAGCTAATTTATATTGCATGTAATTTAATAGAGCAATGAAAACATTGTTGTATGAAAACAGCCTAACCTAAATATATTTCAGTGATTCGATACTACTGCTAGTAGCGGCATTGGGTAAATTAAGTTGCATGCATAGGGAGTGTTATATATTTGCTTCGCAAAATCTTTGCGCCCACATTGTGCATCGTACGAGGCTCGAACCCGGGTCCTATTACCTGTGTATATGCCGCCTTAGCCTACTGAGCCACGCGGGCAGTTAACTTCACCGTATACCTCAATACACACACACATTGTTGTTTTGCTATTTTATTTCGGTGGAATCCTTTGGTCCAGGAAATTAGATGAAGTTTTAACTTATAACCGTATGGCTCTAATATCCCTTCGAAGCCGCTCTCATATTAAGTCATCCATGTTTTTAACGAGATCCGATTATATAATATAACTTTTAAATATTATATTAAGACCTATTTTATTGACATTGATTGAACCAGCAGCTCCTACTGATGGTGTGTCTGATGCTAATACAGGCAATTAATATAACTGTATACCTCAACATACACACACACATATATGTGTATATATTTATATGATTTCTCGTAGAATTACGATAACTAACCATTATTATCTCAATATATTACACTTCACTATAGTTATATGACGTATGTAAAATAATTGGTAATCTGAATCTGAGACCACGAATATTAGTGTTATGAGGGTAACCATGGTCACCTCAGTAACCATGGTAACTACAGTAACCATGGTAAATACAGTAACCATGGTAACTGTAGTAACCATGGAAACTACAATAACCGTGCTAGCTACAGTAACCATGGTAACTGTAGTAACCATGGTAACTACAGTAACCATGGTAACTACAGTGATCTCGTGCATAGTGAAGTAATGAGAAGCGTAAATTCTACTATTTATAAATAATTTGCATATTAATATGTATTTAAATTCCGCACTAGATCACTCCCCCCACGAAATCACTTCGCACGAGATCACCTAATGTTATTCGTTACCAATGAGAGAGTATTCGCGTAGGGCTCGTAACATTACTAGGTATGACTCATCTATCAACCGATGCTTGTCACCGTACCCGTTTTACGAACAATCATAGCTTTATTCCGATTCATGGATACATCATAGCTCTACATACATTCCTAGTATCGCTAGCATAGCCGTAGTAATGCTATATCTATTGTGTGCGCGTATATCTATAGTTATGTTCGCTTAAATGAATTTAATCGACGCATTAAAGTTGTACACATAAACATACTCTCACACAATTAAGCAGTGTACACACCGCTAGCATTAAGCACAGCATCAAGTGCAGTAACAAGTCGCCGCCTAAAATCTATCAAAAGTTCTATTTTCGAGTAACAAGTCACCGGTGTTTGATGCTCGCTATGTGAACAGCTATTTGCGCAGTACCAAGCGCAGTAACAAGTCGCCGAGCTCTGGTAACAAGTCGCCGGCCTCTAGTAACAAGTCGCCACACATGCGGTACTTGATGCTCACTATCTGGACACACATAATAATTTATACCTAGCATCAAGTGCAGTAACAAGCACAGTAACAAATCGCCGTGCTTGATGCTAGCGGTGTGTACAGGGCTTTACACACACATTAGCACACACACACACACTTACATATAATCCTCATCGCACTTGTTTACCCACCATTGTGCACCACGTGTAATGGCTGATCTTTAGATTTCATCTAATATCACTTTATTACCAATGACTCATTGGCAATAAACTCAAGTTTACTGTGAATCATTCACGTGAATAATCACGATTAAGAATCTTATACGCATACCAAAGATTTTGCGAAGCAAAGATATAACACTCCCTATGCATGCAACGTAATTTAGTAATAGCCCCAACCGCTGCTAGCAGTAGTATCGAAATCACTGAAATAGATTTAGGTTCGGCTCTGTTTGCATACAACAATGTTTTCATTGCTCTATTAAATTACATGCAATATAAATTAGCTTTTACTCACTAAATATATACTTATAGCATTTAAAACATACATATCATATTTGTTTGTTATATATTAGTAATGAACACTTAGTTTTCATCATATAAATATTAATTTAAAGCATATTATTTATCATTTTAAAAGTGTATAGTTAAATACGAATTTACATTATAAACAACACATAGTTCCTAAAAGTAACCCGCTATAGGTGGCACCAGGGTATTTTGTATACAAATTCGAATTACACGATTTCTCGTAAGTGTTATATCTTTCCTTCGGAAAATCTTTGCGCATACTATGATATATGAGGTATTTCATTATTTAACTATTTTTGATTGTGATATGTAATTTATTTGAAATATATTAATAATTTTGTTTTAGGGAAGATGATGATGAAGAAGATGTAAACCAAATCAATCAAACAACAATGGCTAACTTTTATTCTACTAAAAATAAGAAGATTGATTTATTAAAGAGACACATATTTTATCAGGATAGAAATCTTGTTCAAATATCTTGCATGGAATGATTACTGGAATTGTTTATGTAGGATTAATTTATAATTATTATTGTTAACTTTTATATCATTTTACTGTTTAATTTAATTTTAATTCTATTATAATTATTAATATAATTTTATATTCAATAAAATTATCTTTTTCTATAAAATTTTTCAAAATATATTATTTAATATATTAATATTTTATATATATTTATATATTTATATAATATGAATATGTAAAATATATGT
>OZ025240.1:50455472-50465472 GCA_964019155.1 Osedax fenrisi | reverse complement strand
ATTCGGTTACTTTCCCCTCGGTGGGTAGTTATAACCTTTATGTATTCCTATATAAAGTTTATATATATATTATATATATATACTTTTATGAAAACTAACCTTGTATATTCTTCAGCGTTTTTTTATCTATATCATATATTATATAAAATTAAACTTTTATTATAATTAATTTTAATGTATATAATTATATCTATATAATACATGCACGTAGGCCATATGCCTATATACATACACATATGATATATATATATATATATATATATATATATATTATAAAAACTAACGATATGATTCAGTTGTAACTATATATGAAAGTATTATAACATATCATTTACATTATACTATGATTATATTGAAATTAAATAATTATATTTAATATATATATATATATATATATATATAATTTATTGTAAGTAGATTACCTGTATCTGTGTAAGTAACAGTATCTGACGATAATTCCAGTTCCTGAAATATAAATCGAAATTAAACGGATCTCTATAGCGTTAAATATAGTTAACTATAGTTAAATATATACGTTTATATACAATATGCCCATGAGTATTTACAGTATACCTATATATACATACTATATATATATACATACGATATTCCTCAGGGATCTGTTCTAGGTCTATCCCGCTTTTCTATTTATATCCGCCCTATTTCTGATCTAATTAATAACTTTACAAATATACACTACCATATTTTAGTTGATGATATTCAACTGTTTACCTTTTCTCTATAAATTCTCATACCATTAACTATGAATTAATTGAGTGTTCTAATTGCATAAGATTATGGCTCCTCGCCAATAAACTAATACTTATTTCATCTAATACTATAGTAATATACTCGAGTAGATCTACTTAACATATATATATATATAATACACTTATGATACTTCCTTTCCTAACTTTACTATAAATAACAAGATTATTTCTCCTTCCCATTCCTCCAAAAACATAGGATTAGTATTTGAAGACAAATTATCATTTAATATCCACATATTATCCATTACAAAATCCTCCAACTTTCATCTCTTCAGAATTATAAAAAATACTCACTTTCCAGACACCTTACGAAAAGTCTAATAAATACTCCTGTACTCTCCTGACTTGACTACTGTTCTTCCATACTGAATTAACTTCATGCTAAAGCTACTTCTCCACTAAATCTGATTATCCATTCCTAAATACGTACTACTTATTGCATAACACGACTGGATCACTCTACTAAAACATCACATCTATCATATCATATGTAGCTATAGCTATATGATATACCCTTCTCCCTCAGGTGTAAATAACGAGTGCTCTCTATAGAGTAATATATATATTCCATAAGTCAATATATTCTTTCACCCCTATCTATATCTCTGATATAATTAAACGTACAATATTACCTTCGCTTCGTTAGCAAAATTATCCTCTCCTAATATCCAGGAACTCTAGTAAAATCTCCCTACATTCTAGAGCTTTTAAAAATTCAGGAATATCCTCCCTCCTACCATCCATTCTATTATATCCCACAACAGATTTATAGATTGATAAATCTTACATCTTACTTATTATTTTTTTATTTGTTATTATCCCGATTTATCTTCTATTATTATTATCTAATTGTTATCTAATTGTTATCGTATTATTTCTATCTTATTATTATTTTCTTCCCTCACGAGAGAAGGTGTCTGCTTAATAAACCGTATATCATCATCATCATCATCATCATATACATCTATATTTATTCTATAGGTATCTCACATCAAAGGGTTCATAACTTCTATAATAGTACCGAGGGAAGTACTATAGTATACTATATATACTATAATATATATATATATATATATATATATATATATATATATATTAGTATCTAGAGGCGCTGGGACGATTTTGTATGTAAGGGGACTAACCAATTAAAATAAATGTTGTGGTAAAAGTGGGGGGGGGGCAATACATAGGAGGTCCCCCTAGATTTTAAAGTGGGGGGGGGGGCATATCCCCCCGCCCCAGGTTGCAGCGCCCCTACTAGTATCCTGATCGTAGGTATACTAACACTATATATTGGTACAGTAACCGGAGCTACCGTAGGTGGAGCTACCGTAGTTCGGTCGCAATTCCAACTAGAATAGTTCTGTCGGTCGCCGTTACGATACAGCACCAGCTCGTCAACTGACAGGTGGTCGCCGAATACGTAAACAGCCGGCTTCACGTCGATCTTGTATTCCTTGGCGACCACTTGTTTATCGCTCTGAATGGAGATGTACTTCACCTTGCCGCCGCATCGGCTCTCGAACCTATCGCTGTACGTAAACCACTTGTTCCACGACTTCGAGGTGGTTCGGCTGCTCTTCCACTGTCGGCGGTCTTGTGTCAGTAACGCGAACGTTCGTATCTCGACTTTCTCGGAGAGTTCGATTTTAAATTTGTAACAATCGTAGCAAAATGTATCACTATTTATGGAATAATAATTCATTATTATTATATATTATATATATATATATATATATATATATATATATATATATATATATATATATATTATATATTTATTTATATTTAATGAAATGGATATATTAATTATGCTTGTATTAATATTTAGTAAATACAAATCTCCTAAAGTAACATTTATAGATTTTATATGAATACACGAGCGGTCATCCAAGGTTAAATATTCGTATTTGATGGTAGGGAAGTTAAGGCTTGTTTTAATGTTAGTGATACATTATATGCTAGGGTATTTAAGAATAGATAGTATTATATACGAGAATGAGGAGTTGAAAGCTGGAATGCTTTTTCAGATGTATTTGATAAGTTTAAAATAAGTAGATGTGGTCAGTAGATTTGTCTTGTATTATTTCGATATATTGAGATAATAGTATGATTAGAAACACGAAGAGTATAGTTAAAATGGTATATAATGAATTAGTAAGATGATGATATAGCAGACGTGAATTATAAAAAATTAAATTCAGGATTCTCATTTATGGGAAAATACAAAATAATTTTTAAATTAGGTTATATATGTTATATTTAAATTTTTGAATTATATACCTACAATACAAGTTTTATTGACAATATATACAAAAATATATCCATTTATTAATTATAATATACACAATATGTTTAATGACTAACATAATGTTTAATTTTAGTATTTAAGATTTAGTATGATATTTTGAAAAAAGTGGCTCAAAACATATAACTTTACATCAATTATTTTTAAACTTGACTATTTGATACATATTTTTATTATTTATATTTTAATTATTTATAGTTAAATTTGTTTAAAGCATGATAATCTAACTTATCTAGAATATGATGATTCGCAAAAAAAATACATTGTTGTATTAACTTCTCCATTGTTTCATGCTTTACAATTGTAATGTTAATATGATATACTACATCTGAATTATTACCGAGTAAAATATGTAGGTCGTTATATAGTCATATACCTATGCCATGTAGTTATACGTTATTTATAATACGTACTATATGCCTATGTATACAAAATCTTAGTAATATATAGTATATATAGTTGTAGGTGCGTAGAATTACATTTAATATATTATTTTCTTTAATACTATCATATTATATTTTCTATCATATATGATTAAAGTATACTTTAATAAAATGAATATTTATTTATCTAATATGTTACTATGATATATTTTATTATTTTTTAATTTCTATTCTTACTTATTTAATATTATTAAATCTCATTCACTTATTCATATATTTATTATTATATACATATTATGATATTTTTATATTATTGATTATGTTATATAATTAATAATAATTATAATAATATTTATGAGTATACGCCTATATGCTATTATTTTATTCAACATTTAAGATTATGATATAATATTTAAAAAAATAATTATTTTATTTAAACTAACCCATATTCTAAAGGATATTTGTAATATCTATATATTCCAGCAGGTGGCCACACGGTTTGTGAATCTAAGTACCACGACCTTTATAATTATATATATAAATAATAAAATTATTAGAATATGTATGTATTATAATATCGAATAATATATTATTTAAGATTATATATAATCTTAAATAATATATTATAATAGATAAATAGATAACTAATATATTATATAGAATATTATAGTATTTTGCTAAGATTTTGCGAATAATTCTTTAGCAAAATATTTTCTAGGAGTCTATTATATATATAATAGGCATACATACACATATGTATTTAACTGTATACCGACTATACATGTCTATAATTATAAATAAGTTTTCTGTGAATGCACAATAATTGAATAGGTTAGGCATTGGAAATATAGCGATAAATATATTTATATTTATATTCATATATTCTAAGTTCAACAATATATATATATAAAGAACATACATACATTTAATTACATGTAAACATATACATATGTATACAATGTATACCATAATAAATATACATAAACAAACACACATATACATTAATATATGACGACTATAGTCTATTTATATACTCTATGACATATATATATATATATATAAATTACCTGCATGTATTATCGTTAATCTTTACTATTAACTTATTCCAATTATTATACTCATTTTGCTTTTCAAGTGAACGTTGTTCCACTATATCACCGATAATCTATCAAATGTAAATAACGATATTTGTTTAGATAATATAATAAAATCCTATAATTTTATGACATTTAAATTTAAATTGTATTAATTATTATTTTATAATGATAATATAAAATATATATATATATATATATATATATATATATATATATTAATTATATACAATGCTTTAAATATAGACATATATTAATTATATACAATGCTTTACACACACATATATATATATATATATTTACATATACAGTGTATATTATACACATCGTATATACATAACTATATTACATAAAAAGTATGCAATATCGGTGTTACCATTATTAATTATGACATTTTACAAGATTCAATCCTACTTTTTGTATTGACATAATTGTAACTTTCTATATATATATATATATATAGAAATATAATATAATGCCAATTTTTATTAGATAGTATTATATCTGGGAATATATTTGTAGATTTCCACCGACATAGGGGAAGGTACTCGAATACCGACACCCTAAAAATAAATCACCATAACTTTATTATTTCTCAATTAAATATTAAAATTATTTTAAATTATTTAATTTAGAAATAATAAAGTTATGGTGATTTATTGTTAGGGTGTCGGTATATGTATACACATATATGTATATACATATAATAGCTATTTTAAAATTTAATTTAGTTTGTTTAACTTGAGATAACAGGGGTGTCTATATTACAGGCACTGTCTCGAATACCGACACATTGTCACATAATATCGACACCCTAAATATATCTATATTTAGATATAACATATATTAATTAATATCCATTATCCAATTAGAATTAAATGCGCGTTACTTTTAGTTAACACACGCAATTCATACGTTGTTTTCCTATAATTAATTTTCGAAAATATTTTATATTTTATATTATATTATAAATATTAAGTTTTAAATTACATAATGCGAATATTGTATGTACATAGGAGTTTTATATAGTTTATGAATGACTATTTAATTCCAAGTAGAATCAATTCCAAGTATATGTGTATATTATTAGGTATGTCTATTAATTTATGAATATTATCATATGTCACGCACATTATAAACAAATAACGCTGATTGGTTAAAGGGTGCCAATATTACGTGCAATTAGAGTGTCGGTATTATGAAAATGTTTGTTGTTTGGTAAACGTCTATAACTTTATAACAAATTATGAAAACTACAAAATCTTTTCGGTACATTATAAAATATAATTAGATCTATACGAAGTATTTAAAATATTTAAAATATATAAATTTTCAAATTATTGAAAATCGATATTTTACTTCAAAAATTTCATAAATTTAGAGTTGATTGGAAAAATCAGTTTTTTGTTTATAATTAAAAAAAATATTAAAAAAAAATTATACTTATATGAATTAGAATTATACTGATTAACATTCCATACATTAATTATTTTTTGATTGGAATTATATTTTAGGAGATCTATAGGGTGTCGATATTACGTGCATGTCGATATTAGAGCACTCTCCCCTATATGCATTTATTTAACTTATTTAGTCTAGTAACCATATAAGTTATATTGGGGTTACCCTACAGGGGTTTGTAATAACTATATGGTGCTTAATAATCTATTGTGTTGCTAAAAATAGGGTGCTCACAAATAAATACGTGTATACAAATATGTTATAACAAATAACAAATAAATATGTTATATGTTATAACTCGTATACGAGTTATTATATTACATCTAATTACTTACACATATGCATACCCTCTTATCTTACAATTTCATACAGTATAATTAAACGTAAAGTTTTCTCTTATAATTTCATAAGATATAGCTTTATATATATTAGGGTGACTTTTGAAATTGTTATGGCGAGCTGAGTACGTCTCGCGTTATTGATTTAATAATATATGTGGAGTTTAATAATTTAAATAAATTCACATATATCATAACCTCACTAACTCGAGACATACTAAGATCGCCATAACCATTTATAAATCCACTCCACCCTAGTCGACTTATACTATAAATAGTATAATTTGATTTTTCCGTATTTTATTCATTAAAATCCTTCGAAAAATCGATCTTTAAAAATAATGTAATTCCGGACCAGAAAAAAACACTACAACTGCGTAGTGGTAGTTTGCTAAACACGCTACTAAACACGCTACTAAACACGCTACTAAACACGCTACTAAACACGCTACTAAACACGCTACTAAACACGCTACTAAACACGCTACTAAACACGCTACTAAACACGCTACTAAACACGCTACTAAACACGCTACTAAACACGCTACTAAACACGCTACTAAACACGCTACTAAACACGCTACTAAACACGCTACTAAACACGCTACTAAACACGCTACTAAACACGCTACTAAACACGCTACTAAACACGCTACTAAACACGCTACTAAACACGCTACTAAACACGCTACTAAACACGCTACTAAACACGCTACTAAACACGCTACTAAACACGCTACTAAACACGCTACTAAACACGCTACTAAACACGCTACTAAACACGCTACTAAACACGCTACTAAACACGCTACTAAACACGCTACTAAACACGCTACTAAATACGCAACGTCTTAAATCGTCGCAATTGTTATAGTTTCCCGAATGTTCTTCAAAACACAAATTGTGTTACATATATATATATATGTGTATGTGTATATTATAGAGTAAACGTATATAATTAACCGTTATATCTCGAATAGCATTAAACGCCAGCACGAAGGACACGGACACACTCGTAGCTGGAGGCAGGTAGAGAGTCTGCGTAGTTGTACCGCTGTGCTTCGGTCCGAACAGCGCGTTCCTTCTTAAGATCACGCTATTACCTCCGTCCACGTGATCAGCGGTGACGTCATCGTAGCTAGTTACGCAATCGGTGCCGTATCGGCTCGTCAGAGAAACGGCCGTAATAGACGATTCGACCGTTATAGGCGTCACCAATCTGACTTTAATGCCGGACACGAATACGGTGCCGTCGAATTCGACGGTCACGTTTAGCGACGTGGAATTAGCGATAATAATAGAGCTATCATTATCGGATGCGGCCGCCGGGTTGTATCGTGTTCTAAATATAGATTCGTTATCGGCTCCTTGTACGGAGACGATGTTATCTCTCGTTATCTCTCGCGCCGTTAATAACCCCACTACGATAGATATAATACTCACCCGTATCGTACTGTATCGTACTGTAGCCATGGCAACTATTATAGAGTTACATTCGTGTACGGGTAACACGTGATGTAGGTATTATAACTAGGATATATATATTACGTATAATATTATTAAATTATTGGAATTGTAATAAAATATAATACATTTTATTATTTAAAATTATTTAAAAATAAATATAAATATTTAAAATTAAATATTTAATATTTCTACTTCATAGTAGGATACAGGATTATAATTATATAAATGTATAATGTATAATCTATTATTTTTGTGTACACAATCGAATTCCACTATTTCGCGCATGTTAATACTTAGGTAGGAGAAAGTTGGGTAATATGGCCACTTTTAGATAATGTTGTATAACTTTTTAAATAGTAGTTCTAATTCGATAATTGTTTCAATATAGATACATGTTATGATATACAAGAGGACTGATGAATACTTTTTTCATTTAGGCGTATCTAATTAAAATTATTAAGGTGCACGTGGAGGGTAATGTGACAACCTTTTGCGATTAATGTGGCCAGGTATTAATCCACTAGATGGCGTTACTTATATAATTTTTAGTTCAATGATATCAAATCAAGTATAATCTTAAATAACATAACCAAGTGTGATAAATTAATGCTTTTTATTTTAATTTGTAAAGTACTTTATTTATTAATGGTATATATATACCATTAAACTTACTTATAGGATGTTCACAAAACGCTGAGTTTGCGTGTCGTATGAACAAATGCTGGATATTATAGCCTGGACTGGATCTTGTTAGTCCCGCATTTAAAAATAAGGTGTTCACACGACATGGGTTATTCTCGTATTGAGATTTTGATATTTTAATTATTTTCCTTGATTTATAAATATAACGAAGCTCTATAATATATTATAATATATATATATATATATATATATATATATATATATATATATATCATATATAATATATAATATATTACATAATTAGTAAGTATTAGATGTTGATTCAATCAACTTTTTCATATAATGACGCTCGAAATGTTATCAATATATAACAATATTTATTTCAGATTATATCTTTAATATGATTGGCTTAAATCATCGTGAAGTGGCCACACTACCCGTTAAAAGGTGGCCACATTACCCGCTTCTAGGTATCACGCTATATACACTATATAATAATTAATATTACTCACTAAAATAAATGGGTTACACACTTTTTATAAATAGTCCTTTAATTTACAATTTAGTTACTTTTATTTAAATTATTTAAAAAGTAAATCGATTTTTTCTATTTTACATATTTTTATTTAATAAATTGATTTAATTAATTGATATACAAATTATTTTTACTTATTCGAACAATGCTTACCAATGCGCATATTTGATGTATACCTTTTTTAGATTGAATTTATGATTTATGAGATACACTATATGCCCACATTACCCATCTTTCCCCTATATATATATAATTACATCTGTCCCTATAATCATATTTTATTATATTCTATTAATATATAAAATATACTATGTTGTTATTAAAATGATATCATTTTTCAGTGAATGAGCGGGTCCTATTTTAAAAATCTCGGAATGTTATCAGGTATAGGGCATTCCATTTATTTTTATTTAGTGGACTCCTTTCATCCCATCCAGGAACTAAGATACAGTTCTCACGTATAACCATATATATGGCTCTACTTTCCTTTAGAAGCCTTTCTCATGTTAAGGCATACATGGTTTTAATGAGAGCCGATCATTTATTTATACACAATTATATAAGATCACTTCTAAATAATATTTTAAGACCCATTTTATAAAATTAATTTGAGGAATTTGAGGCTCGAACCCGTGTCCTACTGCTTATGTGTCTGACGCCTTAGCCAACTGAGCCACACAGGTTGTTAATATATATTATTATTGATAGTGATCAACAATTTAAAATAATTCAAGTCTAGTCGGTTCGACTCGGAAATATTTCAAAACATTTTATATTTGAAAAATTCAAATCATAAATATGAAATTTCAAGTCAGAGATTTTTAAATTCAGTTCGAGTCAAATTATATCTTTGATATTTCGAGTATCATTAGCTATTAAAATAACATTAATAATCTTCAAAAAGTTAATTATAACTATGATAATAATGTTTATTTATATTTAAAATGTTAAAAATTAATAGAAATACTCTTTTTTTAAAGATGCATAGTAAGTATTAGTTTC